>CM069155.1:39151895-39324395 GCA_035221665.1 Okamejei kenojei
CTGTTGTGGGGCCTTACTGTAAGTTAAGTATAAATTAACTTTGAGGTGTTTAGTTTAGTTTAGTTTGGAGATACAGCGCAGAAACAGGCCCTTTGGCCCAGCGGGTCCTCACTGACCAGCGATCCCCCCGTACACTAGTTCTATCTATCCTACTTGGCACACTAGGTGCAATGCAGGTACAGCAGGCAGTGAAGAAAGCGAATGGCATGTTGGCCTTTATAACAAGAGGAGTCGAGTACAGGAGCAAAGAGGTCCTTCTGCAGTTGTACAGAGCCCCTAGTGAGACCACACCTGAAGGAATGTGCAGTTTTGATCCCCTAATTTGCGGAAGGACATTCTTGCTATTGAGGGAGTGCAGCGTAGGTTTACGAGGTTCGTTCCCGGGAGGGCGGGACTGTCATAGGCTGAGAGAATGGAGCGGCTGGGCTTGTACACTCTGGAGTTTAGACGGATGAGAGGGAATCTTATTGAAACATATAAGATTATTAAGGGTTTGGACACGCTGGAGGCAGGAAACATGTTCCCGATGTTGGGGGAGTCCAGAACCAGGGGCCACAGTTTAAGAATAAGGGGTAAGCCATTTAGAATGGAGACGAGGAAACACTTTTTCTCACAGAGTTGTGAGTCTGTGGAATTCTCTGCCTCAGAGGGCGGTTCTCTGGATGCTTTCAAGAGAGAGCTAGATAGGGCTCTTAAAGATAGCAGAGTCAGGGGATATGGGGAGAAGGCAGGAACGGGGTACTGATTGTGGATGATCAGCCATGAACACATAGAATGGCGGTGCTGGCTCGAAGGGCTGAATGGCCTCCTCCTGCACCTATTGTCTAATCTAAGAGTTTTGAACCAAAGCCAATTAACCCACAAACTATCAGTCTTTAGAGGCACACCATGTGCGCGTCGACCAGAGATCCCCACACACTAACACTATCCTACACACACCCGGGACAATCTTTACATTTAGCAAGCCAATTAACCTACACACGTGCACGTCTTTGGAGTGTGGGAGGAGACTGGCGATCCCGGAGAAAACCAACGCGGGTCACGGGGAGAACGTGCAAACTCCGTACAGACTGTGAGGCAGCGACTCTACCGCTGCGCTAAGGTGCCAGGCTTTGTCACCCAAATATAACCCTAATGAACGTAATCGCTAGGCTGAAGAGCCAGTGTCTGTGCTACATCTCGAAGCTGAACTAAACTATCCTTATACCAGGCACCCTTGCCACTCACGTGGCCCCCCTGAGGTGATATCCCTTCCTGTGTTTGAGGGGTGACCCCACCGGACTCTGTCCCCCAATGTCCAGCAGTGGAAGGTCCATCACACTAACCGACCTCCCTCCCATCGACTCCATCTACACCTCACGCTGCCTCGGCAAGGCCAGCAGCATCATCAAGGACCGGTCTCACCCCCGGTCACTCCCTCTTCTCCCCTCTCCCATCAGGCAAGAAGTACAGAAGTGTGAAAACTCCAGATTCAGGGACAGTTTCTTCCCGGCTGTTATCAGGCAACTGAACCGTCCTCTCACCAACTAGAGAGCGGTCCTGACTTCCCATCCACCTCATTGGAGACCCTCGGACTATCTTTAATCGGACTTTACTGGACTTTATCTTGCACTGAACGTTATTCCCTTTATAGACTCAAAATGCTGGAGTAACTCAGCGGGACAGGCAGCATCACTGGATGGAAGGAATGGGCTATCCAGTATCTGTACGCTGTGGACTACTCGATTGTAATCATGCCTTGTCTTTCCACGGACTGGTTAGGACACAACAAAAGCTTTTCACTGTACCTCGATACACGTGACAATAAACGGAACTAACCTACACACTAGATTGTGGTCCTGTCACACACAGGTTTGGCGTTGGCTGCCCGAGCGAGCTTCAGTGCGTCCCTCAGTACGAACTCCTGCACAAACATCATAACTGCCTTTCTGCACTCTCCTGCAGTCTGCAACGCGGTTACTTCAGGGAGTTTGCTATTCACAAATTAGCGGCAGGCCAGGAGCTATTCCATGTTCCACAAGTTTTCGGTTTAGAGACACAGCGCGGAAACAGGCCCTTCGGCCCACCGAGTCCGCACTGACCAGCGACCCCCGCACACTAACACTACCCTACACACACTAGGGACAATTTTTATTTTTTATTTTTGCATTTTCACCAAGCCAATTAACCTACAAACCCGCACGTCTTTGGAGTGTGGAAGGAAACCGGAGCACCCGGAGAAAACCCACGCAGGCCACGGGCAGAACGTACAAACTCCGTACAGAGAGCACCAGAGGTCAGGGGCACCAAAGTAAAAAGTTTGTAGTTTAGTTCGGAGTGTGGGAGGAAACCGAAGATCTCGGAGAAAACCCCCGCGGGTCACGGGGAGAACGTACAAACTCCGTACAGACAGCACCCGTAGTCGGGATGGAACCCGGGGCTCTGGCGCTGTGAGGCAGCAACTCTACCGCTGCACCACCCGTGCTGTAGAACTGTGTAAAAAGGTAAAGGCTCATCCCAATGGCCAGTTTGGTGAACATTTGTCGCACGCCACCTTTGGCAAGTATGTTTTTCCTTTCCCTCTGCCACTGCTGCCCTTTTAATGTTACTATACGAGTATGTAAACTCATGAAACTTCCAAGTCCATAGTATGAGGGGTATAACGTTTCTATGAAGTTACCGTTTGGGATTGCTGTGAACTGTTTCAATAGTTTCCCTCCGTAGATTTTCAAACAGCGCCATCTCCAGGTTCTGTAAATATCAACTGAGCGAAGCATAAAGTGCTGGAGAAACTCAGCGGGTCAGGCAGCATCTGTGGAGGATGTGGGCAGGCAACGTCTCGGGGTGGGCTCCTTCGAGTCCCAGAGTCTTACAGGATGGAAACAGGAGCCTGTCAACCAAGTTCCCAATGTTGGGCGAGTCCAGAACCAGAGGCCACCGTCTTAGAATAAAGGGGAGGTCATTTAAGACTGAGGTGAGAAAAATCTTTTTCACCCAGAGAGTTGTGAATTTGTGGAATTCCCTGCCACAGAGGGCAGTGGAGGCAAAATCCCTGGATGGATTTAAGAGAGAGTTAGATAGAGCTCTAGGGGCTAGTGGAGTCAAGGGATATGGGGAGAAGGCAGGCACGGGTTAATGGTTTGCGCTGTAAACTAAACAAAACATGGCAACTTGCCTGAATTTACCTCCATTGGTTTAGATCAGCCCTGACAATGATAGCAGGTCGAATGAGGAGGCATGTAAATGAGAAATCAAATTTAATGTCCCCCATTTAACTGGCTTGTCAGCCAGCATTAGGCAGTATCATCTTTCTTGTGTCTAATTCACAAGTTATAAAGTTTATGTGAGTGAGCGTTCTCGAATGCTTCCAATCGCTACCATCACCTCGCCCTGTTCTTCCAAAGCCCATGTTTGTGTGATAGGAGCAGAGTTAGGCCATTCGGCCCATCAAGGCTGATCTGTCGCCCCCTCCCAATCCCATTCTCCTGCCTTCTCCCCATAACCCCTGACACCCGTACTAATCAAGAAGCTATCTATCTCTGCCTTAAAAAATAGTGCAGTCAAAAATAACGCCACAAATCTATATCTATAGATTTCAGAGTATAGGTCCTATACATGCACGAGTGAACTTACATAAACTGAAATCTATACATAGTTAAAAAGAAATAAGATATATCAAAAAATATAAATATACAAATATATGAACCTGTTGGAAATGCCATAAATCAGGACATCAGTCCCAAGACAAGCCCAATAATACGCTGCCTTTTTGTGTATTTACACCCACATTTAGTTTAGTTTAGTGATACAGCGTACAAACAGGCCCTTCGGCCCACCGTGTCCGTGCCGGCCAGCGACCCCCGCACATTAACACTATCCTACACACACACACTAGGGATCAATTTACATTTATACCAAGCCAATTAGCCTACAGACCTGCACGTTTTTGGAGTGTGGGAGGAAACCGGAGCACCCGGAGAAAACCCACAGGGAGAACGTGCAAACTCCGTACAGACAGCAGCCGTGGTCGGGATCGAACCCGGGTCTCTGGCGCCGTGAGGCAGCAACTCTACCGCTGCGCCACCGTGCCGCCCTTAATGTGAATCCGAAGTTGAGGTTTAAGAAGGAACTGCAGATGCTGGAAAATCGAAGGTAGACAAACGTGCTGGAGAAACTCAGCGGGTGCAGCAGCTTCTATGGAGCGAAGGAAATAGGCAACAATAGGCAGCATCTATGGAGGGAAGGAATAGGCGACGTTTCGGGTCGAGACCCTTCCGGGTCTCGACTCGAAACGTCACCTATTCCTTCGGGGTTTCGACCCGAGAGGTCACCTATTTCCTTCGCTCCATAGATGCTGCTGCACCCGCTGAGTTTCTCCAGCACTTTTGTCTACCCAAAATTGAGGTTGCAGTGAGTTCAGCCACAATGCCATCAAGGGCAGGTCTGGATTCATATGTTTCAGATAAGATCTCTGAGCTTGAGTTGTAGAACTCCATCAAGGGGAACATGAGCTATTCACATTTCTTTTAATTAAAAGTTTAATGATTACCCGAGGCACATTTGGATTTCTCTTCTCGGCCACAGGCAAACTTTTGTTGTCGTTTCCAACCAACTTTGAGATTTTCACTAGTAATCAGACACCACCAGACTAACATACACCGAGTGTTCTGAAATCCACACCAGTCATCTGACACTAATTATACGCTTGGCGTATATCTATAAACTCATTTATTCTCTTAAAAGACTTTAATCCGTTTTGGATTAAGGTTTCACAAATGGACATATTACCAATTATCATGGCAGAATATCTGAACATACTTTAGTTCTTGACTTTAGAGATGCAGCGTGGAAACAGGCCCTTCGGCCCACCGAGTCCGCGCCGGCCAGCGATCGCCCCGTACATGAGCACAGTCCTACACACACACACTAGCGGACAATTTTACAACAACTTACTGATGCCAATGAACCTACAAACCTGCATGTCTTTGGAGTGTGGGATGAAACTGGAGCATCTGGAGAAAACCCACGCAGGTCACGTGGTAGAAGATTCAAAGTTTAATATAGTAATTGTGCTGATACTGACTCCAACCAACCACGTAATGAATATCATCCATCCCGGAGGTTTTATTTTTCTGATGCCACTTAAACTTCACTTGAATTTCAATCACTTCAATGTAAAAGTAATTGGGAATAGGGAGCATTGGAACAAAAAATTGCCCTCGGTATATATTAACTGTAATATAATAATGCATGCATGTTGGTAGATGCAATCAAAGATCTTTTTTATCATTGTTATGTTATGAATACCACAGAAAATATTATGTACTCTCAAATTCACATTTAATAGAATAATATTGCTTAAATATATAGTTATTGGACTTTGCATTTCGGAAAAGTCCCAGCTGAGAGGAAGACAGCAAAATACTGAAAATATTGGGGGTGAAAATGACTTCAGGACAGTTTGTTAGGACAATGAAGGAAATGGTAACAGAATACTTATACAGCTGAGTATCATTTTATGGATGAGAAATTGTGTTCAACCAACTGATTACTTTTTTGACAAAGTAACTAGCATGTTAGATAACAAGGAAGCCAATGGATGTAACAAATTTTGTTATCCCCATAATTTGGTCTGTGAAGTTCCCCATAAAGGATTACCGCATTAGATAAGCACCTGTGGACTTGAACGTAATAGGTTATGTCCAGGGGGTCAGATATACGGCTTTATGTGTGGGCCAGATATATTGTCAGTGCAAAGGGGCTAGGAGCAAGGCCAAGTTGCATCCAAAGTCAAGGTCTGGAATAGTACTAAGTGTGCAGTCAAAGCTGGGACCAGGGGGTGTGCTCAGCACTGGGAACCTATGCAGTTATGATCAGGGTAGAATATGGGGGGGCGGTAGGTGTAAGGCTGGACTCAGGGTCAGGAATGAGAGAAGGTATGCAACTGGAGGCAGGGTCAGGAGTAGTACCAGGTGTGCAGTGAGACCCAGGTTGGTCAACATGGGCCAAGTGTTTGATTAAAGTCTGATTTCCATACATGAATATACTAAGATCATTCATGTGCTGCACCTGTTGATCAGAGCCTGGCTCTATAGTGGAATGTAATTAGGAATGTAATTAGCCTAACCTTATTCATAGCTAATCCAATTTAAAGCATAAATATTGCTTTCAAGTGCAAGTTAAAAGACTCGCTTCAGTATGCACCAGGTTGCACAATTTCAAGCAGAAAAATGTAAATTCTCTGTACCAATGGGAGTGGGGAAACCCCCCCCCCCCCCCACCTCGATCATTACGCCCCCTCAGGGTTGGTCTCTCACAATTTCTCACTCCCAACTCTCACCCAATGTTGGCAGCCCTGCAATGTGATCATGGCTGATCATCCCCAATCAGTACCCCGTTCCTGCCTTCTCCCCATATCCCCTGACTCCGCTATCTTTACGAGCCCTATCTAGCTCCCTCTTGAAAGTATCCAGAGAATCTGCCTCCACCGCCTTCTGAGGCAAAGAATTCCACAGACTCACAACTCTCTGTGTGAAAAAGTGTTTCCTCGTCTCCGTTCTAAATGGCTTACCCCTTATTCTTAAACTGTGGCCCCTGGTTCTGGACTCCCCCAACATCGGGAACGTGTTTCCTGCCTCTAGCGTGTCCAAACCCTTAATAATCTTACATGTTTCAATAAGATACCCTCTCATCCTTCCAAACTCCAAAGTGTACTAGCCCAGCCGCTCCATTCTATCCACATACGACAGTCCCGCCTTCCTGGGAATTAAATGGGGGAGGCCTTGGACAGAAAGGTCAGTGTGGGATGGGGAAGTAAAGTGACTCGCAACTGGGAGAGCAAGCGGACTGAGCGATGGTGTTCAACTACATACTTTATTCACATCATAGATTAATGCATCTCTATCGCACATTTACATTCTCTACAGAAAAATAGTCTCTCCACGTACATCTTTGATATATATATTCATTCTCAGCATTACAGACAATAAATAGTGCAATTACTGCTTCTACGTTGATTTGATACACATTCTATATACTCTAAAATCATAAAGTGTGATTGAATATCTTTTTTTCTTTATAAGAAGTGATTGTGATGAGGTCCCAAAGCTACTGTTGAAAGGGCAGCCGCTGAATGCGGCCAACACAAGCCAAGATGTCAAAAAGTGCAAGAGTTTACAGTAGAGATACAGCATAGGCGCACTTTGCTTCCAGAAGTTGAAGTAGGAATATCCTCATTCCCTCCCGGATCAGTACGGGATCTGGTTTTGGTAGTACTGGATCCAGTCATAGGTTTTACTCCTGAAAAGTAACGACAAATAGTTTACACGTGTAGGAAGGGTCGTTTCGCCCAACACCTCCGCTCAGTCCGTCTTAACCGAGCTGATCTCCCGGCGGCTCAGCTCTTCAACTCCCCCTCCCATTCCCAACCCAACCTTTCAGTCCTGGGCCTCCTCCATTGTCAGAGTGAGGCCCAGCGCAAATTGGAGGAACAGCACCTCATATTTCACTTGGGTAGCTTACACCCCAGCGGCATGAATATTGACTTCTCTAACTTCAAATAGCCCTTCCTTTCCCTCTCTCTCCAACCCCTCCCCTTCCCAGTTCTCCCACGTCTGACTGTCTCCCCCTCCATTCTTTCTTTGTCCTGCCCCTGACATTCAGTCTGAAGAAGGGTCTCGAGCCAAAACGTCACCCATTCCTCCTCTCCACAGATGCTGCCTCACTCCAGCATTAGTTACTCCAACATTTTGGGATTCCAGAACCAGGGGCGCAGTTAAAGAATAAGGAGTAAGCCATTTAGAATGGAGGCGAGGAAGCACTTTTTCTCACAGAGAGTTGTGAGTCTGTAGAATTCTCTGCCTCAGAGGGCGGTGGAGTCAGATTCTCTCGATGCTTTCAAGAGAGAGCTAGATAGGGCTCTTAAAGATAGCGGAGTCAGGGGATATGGGGCGAAGGCAGGAACGGGGTACTGATTGGGGACGATCAGCCATGATCACATTGGATGGCTGTGCTGGCTCGAAGGGCCAAATGGCCTACTCCTGCACCTATTGTCTATTTTGTTTCTACCAAGGAACTGCAGATGTTGGTTTAAACTGAAGATAGACACAAAAATGCTGGAGTAACTCAGCAGGACAGGCTGCATCTCTGGAGAGAAGGAATGGGTGACGTTTCGGGTCGAGTCTGTGGAAGGGTCTGGACCTGAAACGTCACCCATTCCTTCTCTCCAGATGTGACACAGTTTACATATTCTGTTGTGCTGCTGCAAGTAAGAATTTCATTGCCCTATCTGGGACACGTGACGATAAAACACTCACCACATTTTTCCTACAATGCGCTGCTTATTTTCGAGGAGAAATTGCTCTTGCAATCGCCCGAACTTCTTTCAAGGGGCGGCGGTAGAGCTGCTGTCTCACAGCACCAGAGACCCGGGTTCGATCTTTTAACTAACGGTGCTGTCCGTGCAGAGTTTGCACGCTCTCCCTGTGACTGCAAGGGTTTTCTCTTGTTGCCACAAACCTCTAACTACCGCCTCCCCCCCCCCCCCCCCCCCCCCCATCCCACCTATCTCCCAAAGGAGCAACTATTACAACATTCAGACTGGTACAAGCGCGGGACAGGGAGATGGGCCAAACCCAGGCAGATGGGACTAGTGCAGATAATAGACAAGTGACAATAGGTGTTTAAGAAGGAACTGCAGGTGCTGGAAAATCGAAGGTAGACAAAAGTGCTGGAGAAACTCAGCGGGTGAGGCAGCGTCTATGGAGGGAATAGGCGACGTTTCGGGTCGTGACCCTTCTAGGTCTCGACCCGAAATATCACCTATTCCTTCGGGGTTTCGACCTGAAACGTCAACTATTTCCTACGCTCCATAGATGCTGCCGCACCCACTCCGTTTCTCCGGCACTTTTGTCTACCAATGAGATAATAGGTGCACGAGTAGGCCATTCGGCCCTTCGAGCCAGCGCCGCCATTCAATGTGATCGTGGCTGATCGTCCCCAATCTTTCAATGGGACACGCTGGTCGGCGTGGGCATGTCGTTTCCGCGCTGTATCAGTCTCTCTCCAGGAAGGTAGTGACATCTTTGATCTTCAAGCTTTGAAGGAACACCTCCCACAGAAAGATGGAAGTTCTCTCTTCGCAACTAAACGCAGTCTGAAAACACACAGGGGAAATCAATGGACAGTGGACATCACGAACCTGTTGCTCAGGAAACAGTTCTGGATAACCTTGATGATGAAGTTCGCCGCCTCTCTCTCACTCACATTGGGGTTGAATCTTTGCCTGAAACACAATATGTGCATTAGTAACATTTAACCTGCCATTTGGAGGATTTTTTAAATTAAAAGACAGTATGGGTTTTTTTTTGATGGGGGAGGAGACATTAGAGTGAAGATGGACGCTGCCCGTCCCGCTGAGTTACTCCAGCATTTTGCGTCTATCCCTCAGCATGGAGACATGGCCTGTCGAACATCGATCGCCCGCGCACACTAGTTCCTACGTTACCCCACACCCTGCACACTGGTGGGGGCAATTAACCTGCAAACCCACACGTCTTTGGGATGTGGGAGGAAACCGGAGCACCCGGAGGAAACCCATGCAGTCACGGGGAGAACGTACAAACTCCACACACACACACAGTACCCGAGGTCAGGATCGGACCCGGGTCACTGCCGCAGTGAGGCAGCAGCTCTACCCGCTGCACCACTGCCATTCATTTGGAATTATGCAAAAATTATAAATCTTAAAGAGATTTAATGCAATCTTCTTTAAATTTCAGGTTGACCCTACTTTAAAACTAACAGACAATGGACAATAGGTGCAGGAGTAGGCCATTCGGCCCTTCGAGCCAGCACCGCCATTCAATGTGATCATGGCTGATCATCCCCAATCAGTACCCCGTTCCTGCCTTCTCCCCATATCCCCTGACTCCGCTATCTTTAAGAGCCCTATCTAGCTCTCTCTTGAAAGTATCCAGAGAACCGAGCAGCAAGTAGCATTTCCTACAGGAGCAGGGAATTCCCATGGTGCAGGTCCACCACCCATTTTCCTGGCACCCTTGGTTCCAGAGCCTTTGTTGATTATCAGTTTTGCCGGGCCGACAGAGGTCAAGGCCTTGGAGGGGGGGGCCGAGATAGTCGGGAGGGCAAATTCCACCTGCCTAGGGGACACGTTTTCAGGGGAACTTCCCCGGGGGGAGGGATTTCAAGTGCACTCTCATAAGTGATAGCAGATTTAGGCCATTCGGCCCATCAAGTCTTCTCTGCCATTCAATCATGGCTGATCTATCTCTCCCTCTCAACCCCATTCTCCTGCCTTCTCCCCATAACCCCTGACACCCGTACTCATCAAGAATGTGTCTATCTGCCTTAAAAACATCCACTGACTTGGCCTCCACACCCTTAGACGGGCAGCGTCTATCTTCACTCTAATGTCTCCTCCCCCATCAAAGAATTCCACAGATTCACCACCCTCTGCGAAATAAATCCTTCCCCATCTCCTTCCTAAAGGTCCATCCTTTTATTCCGTGGCTGTGCCCTCTGGCCCTAGACTCTCCCACTAGTGGAAACGTCCTCTCCATGTCCACTTTATCCAGGATTCCCGCGGTTTTGTCCGGAGAAATCGGCGGCGGAGCGGCAGCTCCAGGCTCCAGAGTCCGATCCGCTTAAAAAGATGGAATGGCAGGCGGCAAAAGCCGATGGTCTTACTTGAGGAGTTTGATCGTCTGGCCACGGAAGCAGGGCAGTCCAGTGTCCAACATCAGGGTGACCAGGGACACCACTGCATCCATGTAGGGCCTGGAGGGGGGAGAACAAGAATAAGCACCAGAGGCTGCGACAACGGTACACAACGCCAACAGCAAGCGACAAACCTGGACAAAGTCCCACAAACCTCAGTCTAGTTTAGAGATACAGCTCGGAAACAGGCCCTTCGGCCCGCGCCGACCAGCGACCCCCGCACACCAACACTATCCAACACACACCCGGGACAATTTCACATTTACACCAAGCCAAATAACCTGCAAACCTGCACGTCTTTGGAGTGTGGGAGGAAACCGAAGATAGACAAGACAATAGGTGCAGGAGTGGGCCATTCGGCCCTTCGAGCCAGCACCGCCATTCAATGTGATCATGGCTGATCATCCACAATCAGTACCCCGTTCCTGCCTTCTCCCCGTATCCCCTGACTCCGCTATCTCTAAGAGCACTATCTAGCTCTCTCTTGAAAGTATCCAGAGAACCGGCCTCCACCGCCCTCTGAGATCTCGGAGAAAACCCACGCAGGTCACGGGGAGAACGTACTAACTCCGTACAGACAGCACCCAGAGTCGGGATTGAACCCGGGTCTCTGGTGCTGTGAGGCAGCAACTCTACCGCTGCACAACCTTGCCACCTTAAATTATTAAATTAATTGAATAAATTATTAAACCATTTCACTGTAATCATAAGGTCATCAGTGATAGGAGTAGAATTAGGCCTTATTTCTGCCTTAAATATATCCATTGACTTGGCCTCCACCGCCCTCTGAGGCAGAGAATTCCACAGATTCACAACTCTCTGTGTGAAAAAGATTTTCCTCATCTCCGTTCTAAATGGCCTACCCCTTAAAACAGTACCTCTAAAACAGTGGCCCCTGGTTCTGGACTCCCCCAACATCGGGAACATGTTTCCTGCCTCTAGCGTGTCCAAACCCTTAATAATCTTATATGTTTCAATAAGATGCCATCTCATCCTTCTAAACTCCAGAGTGTACAAGCCCAGCCGCTCCATTCTGTTGTTGTTGCGGGCTATCCAGCCAGCGGAAAGACAATACTTGATTACAATCGAGCCATTTACAGTCAGATCCAGGATAAAGGGAATAATGTTCAGTGCAGTAACAGCGTGCTGGAGGCTGAGGGGAGATCTTCTCGAGGTGTGTAAGATATTGATGGGAATAGATAGGGCAAGTGCAATTAAAACTGCAAACCAGCACGTCTTTGGCCCTCATCTCTGCTCCCAAGCCTTTCTTGACATCCTCTGAGCGAGGGCTATATGTATGTAGTGATGTTTGTATTTAATCTATGAACCACTGTTGTTTGTTATACTATTCCTACACCGATGTAAAGCACTTTGGCCAACGAGAGTTGTTTTTTAAATGTGCTATATAAATAAAAGTGATTTGACTTGACTTTGGAGTGTGGGAGGAAACCGGAGCACCCGGAGAAAACCCACGCAGGTCATGGGGAGGACATGCAAACTCCGCTGGGCAGCGCCGGTGGCCGGGATGGAAGCCGGGTGTCTGGCGCCGCGCTGCCCAGCGGTGAGCGGAGGTCTCTCACCTGACGGCCAGGTATCCCCTCACGCACATCTCCATGAACCACTTGAAGGGCGTGGCCTCCATCTTGCCGCCCATAATCATCACCATCTCGTCGGTCAGCTTGATGTCCGGCTCCCATCCCAGGTTCCCACCGGGGGAGCTCTCAAACATGAAGCCAAAATCTGCAGGGCACAGGGCACAGGGCACAGGTCACAGGTCATATGTCACAGGGCACTCGAGTTAGTCAGTTGTCCAAGGGGGGGGGACAGTAGATTTTCACAGATGGTAGACACAAAATGTTGGAGTAACTCAGCGGGTGAGGCAATAGACAATAGACAATAGGTGCAGGAGTGGGCCATTCAACCCTTCGAGCCAGCACCGCCATTCAATGTGATCATGGCTGATCATCCCCAATCAGTACCCCGTTCCTGCCTTCTCCCCATATCCCCTGTCTCCGCTATCTTTAAGAGCCCTATCAAGCTCTCTCTTGAAAGCATCCAGACAACCGCCCTCTGAGGCACAGAATTCCACAGACTCACAACTCTCTGTGTGAAAAGACCCCCACTTGGGTCTTGACCTGAAACGTCGCCCATTCCTTCTCTCCATAGATGCTGCCTCGCCCGATGAGTTACTCCAGCATTTTGTGTCTACCTCCGATTTTACCAGCATCTGCAGTTCCTTCTTAAACAGATGTTTACAGATATTCATGCAGCCTAGTTTTATGAGACACAGCGTGGAAACAGGCCCTTTGGCCCACCGAGCCCGTGCCGACCAGCGTTCATCCACGCCCCTACCCACTAGGGGCAAGGTGTAGAGGCCAATTGTCCCACGAAACCGCACGTCTCGGGGATGTGGGAGGAAACCTATGTGGTTACAGGGAGAATGTAAGAACTTTTTTTCCTCACGGTGGGAGTGTCAAAGACTAGAGGGCGTAGCTTTAAGGTGAGAGGGGCAAAGTTTAAAGCAGATGTGACGGGTTACTTATTTTGGATTCAGAGAGTTGGGGGGGGGGGGGGGGGGTGCCAGGAACTTGCTGCCAAGGGTGGTAGTCGAAGGAGATACGTGGAAATAGGTGGAGAGTAGTGGACAAAATGTGTAGGAAGGAACTGCAGATGCTGGTTTAAACTTCTTCTTGCGTGTATGGCGTGCACAGCCTAACGTTGTCAGACAACTTGTTCCGTTTGATCTTATTTGATTGTGCACGCTGGGTTGATTGCATCCGTTGAAACACGGGCTGACCACGTGAAGGTTGCCATCTCCCAGCCCCTGGTTTAAACCCAAAGATGCTGGAGACACAAAATGCTGGGGTGACTCAGCGGGACAGGCAGCGTCTCAGGAGAGAAGGAATGGGACAACTTTACATTTACCCAAAGCCACTGAACCTTCCCATCCCTTGTCTCCAGAGATGCTGCCTGTCCCGCTGAGTTACTCCGGCATTCTGCGTCTATCTTTGTAGAGAAGAGGAGTTTAGGAGAGGTGTAGATGGGCAGATGGCTGTGGACTGGGGTTTGATGGGAAAAAATTAGAATGAAGGGGGACAGTGCTGTCTGTGCGGAGCTTGCACGTTCTGCCTGTGTGTGTGAGTGAGAGTGAGAGAGAGACAGAGAGAGAGAGACAGAGAGACAGAGAGAGAGACAGAGAGAGAGACAGAGAGAGACAGAGAGAGAGAGACAGAGACATACAGAGACAGAGAGACAGAGATACAGAGAGAGAGAGAGACAGACAGAGAGAGAGAGAGACAGAGAGAGAGAGAGAGACAGAGAGAGAGACAGAGAGAGAGACAGAGAGAGAGACAGAGAGAGAGAGAGACAGAGAGAGAGACAGAGAGACAGAGAGACAGAGAGACAGAGAGACAGAGAGACAGAGAGACAGAGAGACAGAGAGACAGAGAGACAGAGAGACAGAGAGACACAGAGAGACAGAGAGACAGAGAGACAGAGAGACAGAGAGACAGAGAGACAGAGAGACAGAGAGAGAGAGAGAGAGAGAGAGAGAGAGAGAGAGAGAGAGAGAGAGAGAGTACGGCGGGGTAAAAACAAAAATCGCTGGTGGCCGCGGATTCGGTGGGCCGAGGGTCCCTGTTTCCACACTGTATCTCTAAACTAAGAGGCCGGTCCCGCTTACGCGACTTTTTTGGCGACTGCCGGCACCCGTCGTAAGTGGTTGCAGCGTCGCCGAAAATGGTCAACATGTTGAAAATCCAGCGGCGACCAGAACAAGGTAGGTTGTTTACGAAGGAACTGCAGATGCTGGAAAATCGGAGGTGGACAAAAGTGCTGGAGAAACTCAGCGGGTGCAGCAGCATCTATGGAGCGAAGGAAATAGGCGACGTTTCGGCCCGAAACGTTGCCTATTTCCTTCAGGGTTTCAGCATCCTTCGCTCCATAGATGCTGCTGCACCCGCTGAGTTTCTCCACCACTTTTGTCTAGAACAAGGTACGAACGACTCTCTGGGCGGCTACTCACGACCATACAGGCTTCACCCCGCGATGGTCGCCTGTACGGTCGTGAGTCGTCTCCTCAGTCGCCCAGAGAGTCGTAGCGTCTTTCTGGTCGCCGCTGGATTTTCCACACGTCGGCACTTTTCTCCAACCTGCAACGACCCTGTGACGGGTGCCGGCAAGTCGGCGAAAAAGTTGCGTGAGTGGGACGGGCCCTTAAAGCTGACTTCTCAACCAGCTGTGGAACAGACGGTGAGCAGACGAGCACTGACCTATGTGGATCAGATGTCCTTGCCTGTCCAGCATGATGTTGCCATTGTGTCGATCTTTGATCTGCAGCAGGAAGAGCAGGAGGCTGTAGGCCGCCATGCTGCGGATAAAGTTATACCGTGCCTTGGAGAGAGAGAGACAGAAAGGGTTAACGCTGCGGGATAAATGATCAACGAATGTACAAAGACAGCATTTTGTTTTTAAATAGTCAAACGAGCCTTTTCTTATTTTGAAGATAGACACAAAATGCTGGAGTAACTAAGGTCAGGGTACTAATTCTTGATTAGTACAGTTGTCAGAGGTTACGGGGAGAAGGCAGGAGAATGGGGTTAGGAGGGAGAGATGGATCAGCCATGATTGAATGGCGGAGTAGACTTGATGGGCCGAATGGCCTAATTCTTCTCCTATTCCTTATGATCTTGTGACATGGCATCCATTGAAGGAGGGGGCTGGAGGCCCGAAACAGCCTGGGACTCGCCTGGAACAGGCATCGCTCGTAAGTGAGTAGACTTGATGGGCCGAACGGCCTAATTCTACTCCTAATCCTTATGGCGTTCTTTGTGAACATCCACAACAGTACGCCTTCTCCAACTCAATTGCGCTTGCTAGGAAGCTGGGAGCTTACCTTCTGGAAGGCCAGCGTGGACTCGTCTCCGTACTGGTTCCTGAAGTAATCGTACATGCCGAAGTCCGTCTGCCTGCCCAGTTGGTCTCGGGACTTGCAGTCCGGGATACATTCAATAACCCCGCACTGCGAAAGGAACCACACCCAGATAAAGCACGTCACATTCGGATTAGGCTGCCCGCAAACACCCGCCACACCTTGATCCTGCAGTTGTACTTCTGCAGCGTATAACACAGCGGTGTGGGGCTGTATCCCACCCGTCAGAGGGGCAAGGTGTAAAGCAGATGTGCCGGGTTATTTACCTTGGATTCAGAGAGTGAGGGGGGGGGTGGAGAGTTACAGGGAGAATGTAAGAACTTTTTTGCCTCACGGTGGGATTGTCAAAGACTAGAGGGCGTGGCTTTAAGGTGAGAGGGGCAAGGTTTAAAGCAGATGTGCTGGCTAATTTACTTTGGATTCAGAGAGTGACGAGGGGGGGGTGGAGAGATTTGGGGGGGGGGGTGCCAGGATCGCGCTGCCAAGGGCGGCGTTCGAGTGAGATACGTGGAAATAGGTGTAGAGTAGCGGACAAAATGTGTAGGAAGGAACTGCAGGCGCTGGTTTAAACCAACGATAGACACAAAAAGCTGCCGTGACTCAGCGGGACGGGCAGCAGCGTTTCTGGAGAGAAGGGACGGGACAATTTTACATTTACCCAAAGCCAACGAACCTTCCCGTTCCTTCTCTCCGGAGACGCTGCCTGTCCCGCTGAGTTACTCCGGCTGTTTGTGTCTATCTTCGGTGTAAACCTGCATCTGCAGTTCCTTCCTACACATTTGTACTGAACGTCTGTTTTTAGCTCAAGTTTAGGTCTATTTTAGATATGTTCATTTTAAAGTTGTATGTATTTATTCTGTTTTTATTAACTGCACTGACAGGAACTGTTTTTCGTTTCTTGTGTGTATGTAAGTACTCAGTGAAATGGTAATAAAGGAGATACTGAATACTCCACCGATCTGAACTATGCTTATATTACGAAGTAATTTCATAATATTCATGGTCGGAATGTTATACATTGAGAGAGGGGAGGAGAGGGAGACGGGGAATTAGGGAGGGGGGCATCATCACATGGGGTTTCCAGGCCGCATCTCTGATAGCGATAGTCTCAGCTTTACTCACAACACAGTGTACGTAACTGGGTCAAGCCTAGTTTACACTTGAGTTTTCAGTAAAGTCCAACATACCCCTGGAGCTGTCGCCACCACTCTGTAGGGAAAGACAAACAGGTCCAAGCCCACCAGCTGAATAATGTTCTTGAACAGACCGATGATCTGCAAAGCCAACATATCCTGTGGAGAGACACAGAGAGAGAGAGAGAGAGAGAGAGAGAGAGAGTGGGGACTATCGTCACATACCCAACTAACTCACCTGCACAAGAACAATTGTCATTCAACCCACACAAAGCACAGGAGAAAAACAGCAGGGTGAATAATGTAGGGGGGGGGAGAGAGGCAGAGAGAGAGAGAGAGACAGACACAGAGAGAGACAGAGATAGAGAGACACAGACAGAGACAGAGACAGAGAGACAGAAAGTCAGAGACAGAGAGACAGACAGAGAGACAGACAGAGAGACAGACAGAGAGACAGAGAGAGACAGAGAGAGACAGAGAGAGACAGAGAGAGAGACAGAGAGACGGACAGAGAGACGGACAGAGAGACGGACAGAGAGACGGACAGAGAGACGGACAGAGAGACAGACAGAGAGACAGAGAGAGACAGAGAGAGAGACAGAGAGAGACAGAGAGAGAGACAGACAGAGAGACAGACAGAGAGACAGACAGAGAGACAGACAGAGACAGACAGAGAGACAGAGAGAGAGAGAGAGAGAGACAGAGAGAGACAGAGAGAGAGACAGACAGAGAGACAGACAGAGAGACAGACAGAGAGACAGACAGAGAGACAGACAGAGAGACAGACAGAGAGACAGACAGAGAGACAGACAGAGAGACAGACAGAGAGACAGACAGAGAGACAGACAGAGAGACAGACAGAGAGACAGACAGAGAGAGAGACAGAGAGAGAGACAGAGAGAGAGAGACAGTGAGAAAGAGTAATAGCCCTGTCCACTGTATGAGTTCATTCCAAGAGCTCTCCCGAGTTTTTAATAATATCAAACTCGTGGTAAGCACGGAGAATGATCGTAGCGGGTACGTCGGAGCTCGGGGACATCTCTTAGCGGCTCGTTATGCTAACAGCAGGTACTCGGGAAGACTCGCTAACGGCAGGTAAGCACGGGAAGACTGGCGAAGATTTTTCCAACATGTTGAAAAAAATGTCCACGAGAGCCCCGAGTACTGACGAGTGGCCATTACCGTAAATCTCCGAGTCTCGAATCAGGGCAAACTCGGGAGAGCTCTTGGAATGAACTCGTACCGTGGGACAGGGGTTTAAGGTGGGGAAACTCAGCGGGTGAGGCAGCATCTACGGAGAGAAGGAAATAGGTGACGTTTTGGGTCGAGGCCCTAAGGTGGAGAAACTCACCCGCTGAGTTCCTCCAGCATTTTTGTCTACCAGAAGCAGAACACAAGAAGCAAGTTGTTACTGAGCAGGGCTTTCAGGTTGGAGCAGATGCCTCCCACAACATTAAGTGTGTGTGACATGCCTCGAGCCCACGGAGCAGATGCTCATTTATCCCGCACGGCACGTACGGGAGTGAACGCAGGGTGAACGGGTTTACCTGCCGGCAGTCATCGCCAACTTTAAAGATGGCAGCTTGCCAATAAATTCTTTCACAGTCTTTTTCGTTGGAACCATCATCTGAACCTTCAGAGCCGGGGCGCAGACCTGCAAAGCAGACCATACACGTGACTCTTCAACAATAGACAATAGACACCAGGTGCAGGAGTAGGCCATTCGGCCCTTCGAGCCAGCACCGCCATTCAATATGATCATGGCTGATCATCCCCAATCAGTACCCCGTTCCTGCCTTCTCCCCATATCCCCTGACTCCGCTATCTTTAAGAGCCCTATCTAGCTCTCTCTTGAAAGCATCCAGAGAACCGGCCTCCACCGCCCTCCGAGGCAGGGAATTCCACAGACTCACAACTCTCTGTGAGAAAAAGTGTTTCCTTGTCTCCGTTCTAAATGGCTTACCCCTTATTCTTAAACTGTGGCCCCTGGTTCTGGACTCCCCCAACATCGGGAACATGTTTACTGCCTCTAGCGTGCCCAATCTCTTAACAATCTTAGGACTGACGTTCACTAGAGTTCTGCCATCCCACTTTCTCATCCACTCCCGACACAGTAAGGGGCATCATTTTCTACAATTTTGCCGATTAGCCTGCAGCATTTAATATGAAGGACACACAGTTGAGTTAGTTTAGAGGTACAGCTCGGAAGCAGGCCTTTCGGCCCAAAGAGTCCACACCGACCATCCAATACCTGTTCAGACTAGTTTTATGTTATCCCACTTTCTCATCCACTCACCTCACCAGGGGGCCAATTAACCTACAAACCCGCACGTCTCTGGGGTGTGGGAGGAAACCGGAGCACCCGAGGAAACCCACGAGGTCCCAGGGAGAACGTTCAAACTGCACGTTCATACAGACTTAGCCTGAGGGTCAGGATGGAACGGGGTTCCCTGCCGCTGTGAGGCAGCTGCTCTACCCGCTGCATCAACGTGCTGCCCTAACATCACTCTATTAAGTAGCGTCTACAATGAGAGAGACGTCTTTACTCACCTTCCTTTTCAAGTTCGGCAACTCCACATCGTTTGACTTTAAACTTTGCCAAGTACGGAGCCTTTGCTGCACTGTGGGGAGAAAAACATACGTGTGCGTTTACAACATGCTGTTTGACAGCAGACAGAACAATGCTCTAGACTTTAGAGAGACAGCGCGAAAACGGGCCCTGCAGCCCACTGAGTCCGCGCTGACCAGCGATCACCCCGTACACTAACACTATCCTACACACACTGGACAATAGACAATAGACACTTGGTGCAGGAGTAGGCCATTCGGCCCTTCGAGCCAGCACCGCCATTCAATGTGATCATGGCTGTTCATTCCCAATCAGTACCTGTTCCTGCCTTCTCCCCATATTCCCTGACTCCGCTATCTTTAAGAGCACTATTTAGCTCTCTCTTGAAAGTATACAAATTGAAAATTTGCAATTTTACCAAGGCCAATCAACCTACAAACCTGTTGTCGGAAGGAACTGCAGATGCTGGTTTAAACCAAGGACAGACAAAAAAATGCTGGATAGAAGGAATAGGTGACTTTTTGGGTCGAGACCCCTCCTCAGACTGAGTCAACCTACAGACCTGTACGTCTGTGGATTGTCGGAGGAAACTGGAGCACCTGGAGAAAACCCAGGCGAAGAAACAGTTCTACGTTATCCCAGTTTTGCATTCTACACACCAGGGACAATTTACCACAGTGGATTAACCTACAAATCCGCACGTCTTTGGTGTTTGGGAGGAAGCCAGAGTACCTGGAGAAAATGTGTAGGAAAGGACTGCAGATGCTGGTTTAAATCGAAGGTAGACACAAAATGCTGGAGTAACTCAGCGGGATGGGCAGCATCTCTGGAGAGAAGGAATGGGTGACAATAATAATAGACAACAGACAATAGGTGCAGGAGGAGGCCATTCGGCCCTTCGAGCCAGCACCGCCATTCAATGTGATCATGGCTGATCATCCACAATCAGTACCCCGTTCCTGCCTTCTCCCCCCCTTTTTTTTTAAAATGTTAATTTTTTAATTTGTCCCATTTATTATTATTTTTTCTGCAGCAGAGGCAAGGCTGAAGAAGGGTCTCGCCCCGAAACGTCACCCATTCCTTCTCTCCAGAGATGCTGCCTGCCCCGCTGAGTTGCTCCAGCATTTTGTGCACCCGGAGAAAACCCACGCAGGTCACGGGGAAGAAGGTACTCCATACAGACAGCGCCCGTAGTCAGGATGGAACCTGGGTCTCTGGCGCTGTGAGGCAGCGACTCTACCGCTGCGCCACCGTGCCCGCCCCTTACACACAAGCGACCCATACAAAATGAAAGGACAAAGACAAAGGTTTACAAGGTTAATTCCCGGGATGGCGGGACTGTCATATGCTGAGCGAATGGAGCAGCTGGGCTTGTACAGTCTGGAATTTAGAAGGATAAGAGAGATCTCATTGAAACATAGAAACATAGAAATTAGGTGCAGGAGCAGGCCATTCGGCCCTTCGAGCCTGCACCACCATTCAATATGATCATAGCTGATCATCCAACTCAGTATCCTGTACCTGCCTTCTCTCCATACCCCCTGATCCCTTCAGCCACAAGGGCCACATCCAACTCCCTCTTAAATATGGCCAACAAACTAGCCTCAACTACCTTCTGTGGCAGAGAATTCCACAGATTCACCACTCTCTGTGTGAAAAACGATTTTCTCATCTCGGTCCTAAAAGACTTCCCCCTTATCCTTAAACTGTGACCCCTTGTCCTGGACTTCCCCAACATCGGGAACAATCTTCCTGTATCTAGCCTGTCCAACCCCTTAAGAATTTTGTAAGTCTCTATGAGATCACCCCTCAATCTTCTAAATTCCAGCGAGTACAAGCCGAGTCTATCCAGTCTTTCTTCATATGGAAGTCGTGCCATCCCAGGAATCAGTCTGGTGAACCTTATTGGTGAAACATATAAGATTGTTAAGGGCTTGGACACGCTAGAGGCAGGAAACATGTTCCCGATGTTGGGAGAGTCCAGAACCAGGGGCCACAGTTTAAGAATAAGGGGTAAGCAATTTAGAACGAAGACGAGGAAACACTTTTTCTCACAGAGAGTGGTGAGTCTGTGGAAGTCTCTGCCTCAGAGGGCGGTGGAGGCCGGTTCTCTGGATACGTTCAAGAGAGAGCTAGATAGGGCTCTTAAAAATAGCAGAGTCAGCTGATATGGGGAGAAGGCAGGAACGGGGTACTGATTGGGGATGATCAGCCATGATCACATTGAATGGCGGTGCTGGCTCAAAGGGCCGAATGGCCTACTCCTGCACCTATTGTCTATTGACTCACGAGTATTGAAAATATTACATTTGCAACATCACATTTTTTTTTTGCAAATGAATAAAAGGAAAGGCTGATTGGAGCTGCGAATGTAAAGACTACACTCACCTTTGCATGGGCGTTCCTGACTTGTAGTCAATGTCTAACACAAATGCTTCTGGGTTGCTGGGCAGGTAGCATCCTGAAAGCAAGAAATAGCTGGTGATCCTTCTCCAATTATTGCATTAGTTTAGTTCAGCGATACAGCGTGGAAACAGGCCCTTCGGCCCACCCAGTCCGCGCCGACCAGCGATCCCCGCACACCAACACTGTCCCACAAGCACCAGGGACAATTTGCAATTAATACCAAGCCAATTAGCCTACAAACCTGCGCGTCTTTGGAGTGTGGGAGGAAACCGGAGATCCCGGAGAAAACCCACGTGGGTCACGGGGAGAACGTGCAAACACCGCACAGACAGCGCCCGTGGTCGGGATGGAACCCGGACCTCTGGCGCCGTGAGGCAGCAACTCTACCGCTGCGCCACCGTGCCACCACAGTTGCTTATTTATTATTGGAGGAGAAATAAATCAGGGCCACACTTTAGACTTTTGGTCGAAACTACCACAACTTTGGTCCCAGGATGAGGATGTAGACAATGAGTAACGATACGGACTTCAATGGGAAGCTGGCATTAACAAGAGAAGACTGTCTCTTACCAGGTTGGACTTTAACCTCAGACAAGGCCTTCAGACAAGCTTTCTTCCTCTCTTCTCCTTTCGGATAGGGCCTAAACACAAGGGGCAGTCGGTTATGGTCAGTGTGTGCTGCGCTCCTGCTGCACTCTCCCTGCAACTCACTGGCACCCATGCACACGGGGGGAGAGAGAGGGGAGGGGGGGGGGGGGGAGGGGGGAGAAGGAGGGGGAGAGAGAGGGGAGCGTATAATGGAGGGGAGAGGGAAAGGTAAGAGGGAGAGAGAGAGGGGAAAGGAAGGGGAGCGGGGTGACGCCTGAATGGTCGTGAGTAGTCGCCCAAAGAGCCGTACTTTCTTCTGGTCTCTGCTGGATTTTCAACATGTTGAACATTTTTGGCGACCCGCTGTGACTATGACGGGTGCCAGCAGTCGCCGAAAAAAATTGCGTAAGTGGGACAGGCCCTTTAGAAGAATCTTTATCCTCTCCCAACTAATGCAAAGAAGTGAAAATGCACACCTCCAGATTCAGGGGCAGTTTCTTCCCAGCTGTTATCAGGCAACTGAACGATCCTGCCACAACTATAGAGCGGTCCTGAACTACTATCTACTATCTACCTCATTGGAGACCCTCGGACTATCTTTGATCGGACTTTACCAGCCTTTATCTTGCACGAGGCATTATTCCCTTATCATGTATCTGTACACTGGGAACGGCTCGATTGCAATCATGTATTGCCTTTCCGCTGACTGGTTAGCACGCAACAAAAAGCTTGCTTTTCACTGTACCTCACTACACGTGACAATTAACTGAACTTCTCTGCCACAGGAGGGTGGAATTCTCTGCCACAGAAGGCAGTGGGGGCCAATTCACTGGATGTATTTAGGAGAGTTAGACATACTGTGTGTGGCTCTTAGGGCTAACGGAATCAAGGGATATGGGGAGAAGGCAGGAACGGGGTACTGATTGTGGATGATCAGCCATGATCATGTTGAATGGCGGTGCTGTCACGGTGGTTGAGCGATTTAGACACAACATTGTCTTACTTGATGATGGCAGAGACGTTAGTGATTTTGCTGAAGAAATCGTACTCTCGCTGGTAGAAGTCCTTGGCCGGCCCGGACAGCGACACAGTGATCTCCTCAATCAGTTGCTCCAGTAAATCACCAATATCAGCTGGCAACACCAACAAAACCACACGTCAATCACCTGAGGAAGGGTCTCGACCCAAAACCTCACCCATCCCTTCTCTCCAGGGATGCTGCCTGTCCATCTGAGTTACTCCAGCATCTTGTGTCTATCTACAGTTTAAACCAGCATCTGCAGTTCCTTCCCGCACACACACACACACACACACACACACACACATGCACACGCAAGCATATACACACGCACATTCACACACACACACACGCATATACACACACAAAACAAATAGACAACAGACAATAGGTGCAGGAGGCCATTGTAAAATGAAACGCGATTGGAAAACGTGGCATTTACTGGTCTCAACAACTGGGAAATTTAAATTCAAATCATTATGAAAGAATTAAGCTAGGATAAATAAAGGTAACCATACAACTAATAGGAGCAAGGAGGTTCTACTGCAGTTGTACAGGGCCGTGGTGAGACCGCACCTGGAGTATTGTGTGCAGTTTTGGGCCCCTAATTTGAGGAAGGACATTCTTGCTATTGAGGGCATGCAGCGTAGGTTCACCGGGATGGCGGGACTGTCATATGCTGAAAGAATGGACCAACTGCACTTGTATTCACTGGAATTTAGAAGGATGACAGGGGATTTAGGGAAACATATAACATTCTTAAGGGATTGGACAGGCTGGATGCAAAAAAAAATGTTCCCGATGTTGGGGGAGATTAGAACCAGGAGTCACGGTTTAAGAATAAGGGTTAGGCCATTTAGGGCTGCGATGAGGAGAAACGTTTTCACACAGAGAGTTGTGAATCTGTGGACTTCTGTGCCACAGAAGGTAAGGGAGACCAATTAACTGGATGTTTTCAAGAGAGTTGGATTTAGCTCTTAGGGCTAAAGGAATCAAGGGATATGGGGAGAAAGCAGGAACGGGGCACTGATTTTGGATGATCAGCCATATTGACTGGTGGTGCTGTCCGGCGGCCCGACTCGGAGCTGTGGCGGCTTTCCGGTGGCGGTGGCGGCGGCAGCGACTTCGGAGGCCCGGCCGCGGGCCCAGTGGATGACATCGTCGGGAGCTCGCAGGTCACTGGTTGGTGACCTGTTTTTCTGGAGCTCCCGCGGCAACAGCTGCATCCGCTGGACTGGAGGGCGACAGCTTCGACCGCCCCGGGCCGCGGAGTTGAACCGGCCCGCTCGCGGAGCGCGGTTCACCCGCGGGACTTATTTACATCACCCAGTGCGGTCACAACATCGGAGGCCCGGGTCGCCTCAGCGCAGAGGAAGAGGAAGAGGAAGAAGGGAAGAGACAAAGACAAGATTTTTGCCTTCCACCACAGTGAGGAGGTGCCTGGTGAACTCACTGTGGTGGATGTTAAATATGTGTTTATTGTGTGTTTTATTATTTACTATATGTATGACTGCAGGCAACAAAATTTGGTTCAGACCGCAAGGTCTGAAGGACAATAAAGTTTTCCATGATTCCATGATTCCATGGCTGGAAGGGCCGAATGGCCTACTCCTTCACTTGTTTTCTATGTACCAGATTGTGGAAAGAGTTCCAGAGAACATGGATAGGTGACATTTCTCTCTGCTTTGGTAGATCTGCTGGCAATGTCAAGGCAGATAGGGCAAGCAGCCAACATGATGTCAGCCATGATTGATCAATTAGCTTCTGGGAATTGTGCAGCCTATACGCGCCCTTTCATTCACTGCCGATCTCCAGACTGTGTTTTGTCTTCATTTATTACACCACCCAACCACACTGTTTGTTGGTCACCGTGTTATACGATTTGTTCACCATATTATAGAAAAGAGGTCGTCAAGCTGGAAAGGGTGCAAAGAGGATTTGCGAGGATGTTGCCCGGGACTCGAGAGCCCGAGCTACAGGGAGAGGTTGATCAGGCTGGGATGTTATTGCTTGGAGCGCAGGAGGACGAGGGGTGATCTTATAGAGGTGTATAACATCGTGAGTGGAATCGATCGGGTAGACACACAGAGGAGGGGAATCGAGAACCAGAGGACATAGGTTTAAGGAAAGAGTTATTAGGAACCTGGCAGACACAGCCTGATAGGTAACATTTTTATACAAAAGATGGTGGATGGTGGATGTTTGGAACGAGCTGCCTGAGGAGATAGTGGCGGCAGGTACTATTGCGACACTTTGCACGAAAATTGCGATGTTTAAGAGACAATTAGACAGCTACATAGATAGGACTGGCTTAGAAGGATATGGGCCAAACGCAGGCAGGTAGGACTAGAGTAGATGGGACATGTTGTTCGGTGTGGGCAAGTTTGGGCTGATGCTGTATGACTCTATGAAACCGGAGCCCCCGGAGAAAACCCACGCGGTCACGGGGAGAACGTACAAACTCCGTACAGGCAGCACCCGTAGTCAGGATCGAACCCGGGTCTCCGGCGCTGTGAGGCGACAACTCTACCCCCGAGCCGCTGGGTAACGCTTTGCGAGGCCAAGAGGCAGAAGGCAGCATACCCGGTTGTGACCCACCTTTGCGGGCACGGGATTTGTGCAACAGGGCAACTAAAGGGCCTGTCCCACTTGGCGATTTTTTTCGGCGACTGCCGGCATCATTGACTGACGTACCAGGTCACCGAAAAATACACGGCGCGGAGATTTTCCAGTGTCACAACATTTTATTTGTTGCCGCTTTTGGCGACCCTGATATGACTCGGGCAGTCACCGAAAAAAATCGCCGAGTGGGACAGGCCCTTAAATACCTGATCATTAGTTACCATCAGAAGGATCGATGGTGGGGAATTCAACAGACAAAACTCAGAATTTATTTTTGCCGGCGCCGAAATATTAAAAAAATAATTGTCAATATGACAAAGTACAGTTGGCTGAGCAACCTTGTCCCTTTGTACAGTACGACAGGGTAGGCACTTACGGTCTTTATGGTTGGCCTCCTCGTCGGTGAATATGTTGGTCTTCATGTTCCATATAAATTGGTGACCTAAAAGCTGAGACTTGGCCGCGGCACACAGGATGTATTCCCTCACGTAACCCATCTGGAAAGTTTCATAAACAACACCGGTCACAATACACAAAAGACAATGGGTGCAGGAGTAGGCCATTCGGCCCTTCGAGCCAGCACCGCCATTCAACGTGACCATGCCAGACCATCCCCCAATCAGTACCCCGTTCCTGCCTTCTCCCCATATCCCCTGACTCCGCTATCTTTAAGAGCCCTATCTAGCTCTCTCTTGAAAGTATCCAGAGAACCGGCCTCCACCGCCCTCTGAGGCAGAGAATTCCACAGACTCGCAACTCTCTGGGTGAAAAAGTGTTTCCTCGTCTCCGTTCTAAATGGCTTACTCCTTATTCTGAAACTGTGGCCCCCGGTTCTGGACTCCCCCAACATCGGGAACATGTTTCCTGCCTCAAGCATGTCAAAACCTTTAATAATCATATACGTTTCAATGAGATTCCCTCACATCCTTCTAAATTCCAGAGTATACAAGCCCATTCTCTCAGCATATGACATCCTGCCATCCCGGGAATTAACCTGGTGAATCTACGCTGCACTCCCTCAATAGCAAGAATGTCCTTCCTCAAATTAGGGGACCAAAACTGCACCCAATACTCCAGGTGTGGTCTCAATAGGACCCTGTACAACTGCAGAAGGACCTCTTTGCTCCTATACTCAACTCGGTGAATCAAAGTAACAAATGTAATATTAATATGAAGGAACTGCAGATGCTGGTTTAAATCAAAGAAAGACACAAAATGCTGGAGTAACTCAGGCAGCATCTCTGGAGTGAAGGAATGGGTGACGTTTCAGGTCGAGACCCCTTCTGCAGACTGATTTCAGGGGAGTGGGTGGTACATAGATAAGGAAGTATAAGGTGTGAAAACAGGACAAAGGGAATGGAGAACAAGGGAAATGTGGAATCGATTATTGTTAGCTGGGAGAAGATAACAAAGCAAACAGAGATAAAATGTAGGGTACACAAAAAGCTGGAGAAACTCAGCGGGTGCAGCAGCATCTAAGGAGCGAAGGAGATAGGCGACGTTTCGGGTCGAGACCCTTCTTCAGACGATAAAATGTAGTCGGAGACAGTGAGACTGGTGGGTGAACTGGGAAGGGGGAGGGATGGGGAGAGAGAGGGGCAGCAAGGGCTATTTGAAGTTAGAGAAGTCAATGTTCATACCGCTGGGGTGTAAGCTGCCCTAGCGAAATATGAGGCGCTGGGCCTCACTCGGACAGTGGAGGAGGCCCAGGTCAGAAAGGGCAGTGTGGGAACGGGAGGGGGAGTTAAAGAGTTTAAATATAAAATGAAGTCAGACACAATATGCTGGAGTAGGCAGCATCTCATCCATGTATCGTTCATGAAGAAATGTGTTGCTTTGCTTTCATGGCTGAGGCTTTCCTAGTGAAAGGCTTGGATAGATTGTGGATGTGGAGAGGATGTTTCCACTGGTGGGAGAGTCTAGCACCAGAGGGCACAGCCTCAGAATAAAAGGACGTGACTTTAGAATGGAGATGAGGAGGAATTTCTACGGTCAGAGGGTGGTGAATCTGTGGAATTCATCGCCACAGACGGTGGTGGAGCCCAAGTCAGTGGGTATTTTTAAAACGCAGGTTGATAGGTTCTTGGGTACAGAAAAGGCTGGAGAAACTCATCAGGTGCAGCAGCATCTAAGGAGCGAAGGAGATAGGCTTTTTTTTTTGACGTTTCGGGTCGAGACCCCTCTTCAGACTGGTCAGGGATCAGGGAAACGAGAGATATAGACGGTGATGTGGGGAGATAAAGAACAATGAATGAAAGATATGCAAAAAAGTATCGATGATAAAGGGAATAAGCCATTGTAAGCTGTTTGTGGTGTGAAAATGAGAAGCTAGTGTGACTAGGGTGGGGGAGGGAGATAGAGAGAGAGGGAATGCCAGGGCCCGAGGGCTGAGGGAGAGGTGGGAAGGGGAGGAGACAGCAAGGGTTAACAGAATTGAGAAAATTCAATGTTCAAGCCCAGAGGATGCAGACTCCCCAAGCGGAATATGAGGTGCTGTTCCTCCAACTTGCGGTGTTGCTCACTCTGGCCGTGGAGGAGGCCCAGGACCGAGAGGTCGGATACGGAATGGAGGGGGAGTTGAAGTGCTGAGCCACCGGGAGGTCGGGTTGGTTATTGCGGACCGAGCGGAGGTGTTCGGCGAAACGGTTCTTGATCAATTTGAGCTTCAAAGGATACAAGGGAGATGACGAGAGAGAGGGGTTGTGAGGGGAAAATAGATCAGCCATGATTGAATGGCGGAGTAGACTCAATGGGCAGAATGGCTTAATGCTACTCCTATGGCATGTCTTAAAACAACACACATTAAAAGCCAATTAAGAGCCAACATAGCAGTTAGTTTCATGTTGGATGGCTCAAGGCAAAGATGGAGCAGACAGCTTGTTTGGGGGGGCACAATGAACCTTGTACGAGTCAATGCATTGCATTCAGAATGCATCTGAAAGCACGATTCGCCAATGCACTGATTCAACTCTGCGGAACACCATTTCGATGAGTTTCTCCGCAGTTTAGTCCCACCTTGCAAACAAAATACCAGAGATCGCCACAAAAAAGCTGGGTGAACTTGTGTCCATCTTTGGTTTAAACCAGCATCTGCAGTTCCCCCCCTAAACAAAACTCCAGTGTACACTGGAAACATCCATTGCCGTTTGCCCGACATCAAATTAATCCCACATGTTCCTTACCTTGTCGTATCTGAGAGCTTGGACAATTTGTGGAATGTAGAAGAGAATAGCATCCTGTCGGAAGAAATTATATGAATCAATAGTCGGCAAGTCTGTTCAAGTGCACAATTGCGAGAAATTTAGCTTTATTTGACCTCTTTTAAACGGGAAATTAATATTTTAGTTTAGAGGTACAGCGCCGATAAACAGGATGATGCTGCTGGCCTTGCCGAGGCAGCGTGAGGTGTAGATGGAGCTCGTGGAAGGGAGGTTGGTTTGCGTGACGGCCTGGGCTCTCTGTCAGGCATAGTTAGTAGGTGAGCGGGCCAATGTTTACAGGAGATGTGCAGGGCAATTTTTATTTCCAGTCAATGAAAGTGGTCGGAGAGTGGTCGGTGCCTTCCCGTTTACGAGCGGTCGCATCGCACGTGGGGCCTTACCGGAGGGAAGGAGCGCAACACCTTCACGGCGTACTGTGCAGTCAGCGGGTGCGGTGGGTACAAGCTGGAGAAGTAAGAGAGGGCTGTGGGTGGATCGGTGGGTGCCCAGCACAGAATGTGGCTCAGCTCCGGAGCATCCGCATCGATGGTGTGCCAGGTGACCAGATGCTGCAGAACAAACACACACACATTAGCCCACAATACAGAGCCGCACGGTGCCACAGTTGCAGCCTCGCGGCGCCAGAGTCGCAGTCCTGCAGCGCCAGAGTTGCAGCCCCGCAGCAGCAGAGTTGCAGCCCCGCAGCAGCAGAGTTGCAGCCTCGCAGCGTCAGTTGCAGCCTCGCAGCGTCAGTTGCAGCCTCGCAGCAGCAGTTGCAGCCTCGCCGCGTCAGAGTTGCAGCCTCGCAGCGGCAGAGTTGCAGCCTCGCAGCGGCAGAGTTGCAGCCTCGCAGCGTCAGTTGCAGCCTCGCAGCAGCAGAGTTGCAGCCCCGCAGCGGCAGAGTTGCAGCCCCGCAGCAGCAGAGTTGCAGCCTCGCAGCGTCAGTTGCAGCCTCGCAGCGGCAGAGTTGCAGCCTCGCAGCGGCAGAGTTGCAGCCTCGCAGCGGCAGAGTTGCAGCCTCGCAGCGGCAGAGTTGCAGCCTCGCAGCGGCAGAGTTGCAGCCTCGCAGCGGCAGAGTTGCAGCCTCGCAGCAGCAGAGTTGCAGCCCCGCAGCAGCAGAGTTGCAGCCTCGCAGCGGCAGAGTTGCAGCCCCGCAGCAGCAGTTGCAGCCCCGCAGCGGCAGAGTTGCAGCCTCGCAGCGGCAGAGTTGCAGCCTCGCAGCGCCAGAGTTGCAGCCCCGCAGCGCCAGAGTTGCAGCCTCGCAGCGCCAGAGCTGCAGCCTCGCAGCGGCTCCCAGCGCCAGAGTTGCAGCCTCGCCGCGGCTCCCAAGGCCAGAGTTGCAGCCTCGCAGCGCCAGAGTTGCAGCCTCGCCGCGGCTCCCAAGGCCAGAGTTGCAGCCTCGCAGCGCCAGAGTTGCAGCCACGCAGCGCCAGAGGCCCCATAGACGAAGCGTGCATTTCGCGGGGCTGGTAACCGGAAGTATCCCCAGCTAAATCTGCCACCACCGTCATCTATTGCGACAAGTGATGGCTCCCATCTGATTGTCACCGGAAGCTCGCGTCCTTTTCAGGACGGACGATGACAGCGATGTCAACATTTGAAACATGGAAGATGGACAGGAAAGAAGCAGCAGCGGCGGAGACCCAGGTTCGATCCCGACCACGGGCGCTGTCTGTACGGAGTTTGCACCTTCTCCCCGTGACCCGCGTGGGTTTTCTCCGGGTGCTCCGGGATTCCCCTCACACTCCAACGACGTACAGGTTTGTAGGTTAATTTGCTTCAGTAAAATTGTGAACCGATCGCAGCGTGTGTAGGATAGTGTTAGTGTGTGGGGATCACTGGTCGGCGGGGACTCGGTGGGACAAAGGGCCTGTTTCCGCGCTGTAGAGAGTTGTGAGTCTGTGGAATTCTACATAATGCCCATTGACCGGTTCATGCAATTACTGTGTCGAACACTAACCGTTCATACGCTACTGAGTCCGGTACATTCACCGACTGGTGAAAAAAACACTGTGGCCGTTGCATAGACTTGCTGGTTTAGAACGCTAACTAGTGCCTGCTGATGTAGAACACAACAACTAGTACATGCACTAACCTCCTACAAAGCAACGTAACTAGTGCGTAAACTACTGGGGTAGAACGCTAACTAGCGTATCCACTTACTGGTGTATTGCAATATAACTAGTACATACACTTACTGTACTAGTACATACTAATGTAGAACATTATATCTAGTACCTACACTTACTGATATACAGCTATATAACGTAATACAATTTCCGAGGTAGAATACTAACATGTACATAAACTGCTGGTGTACCGATGTAACTAGTACCTATATCTATGATGGTAGAACGCTAACTAGTGCCTGCTGATGTATGTCGCTGTAGTTAGTGCATATACACTGATATACAACCATGTAACAAGTACACACACTAACCGAGATAGAACCAGCATCTGCAGTTCTTTCCTACACACATGTATTCGGTCCATAATGCTTTCATTACCCACGATGGTGAAAATCTTCCACCATAATCTTTCATCTAACCAAGTGCGTTAGTTAGTAGGTAGAAACTAACTTAAATCGTGAGTTCGTTTAGTTTAGTTTAGAGATGTATCGTAGAAACAGGCCCTTCGGCCCACGACAACCAGCGATCCCTGCACGCAAACACTATCCTACACACACTCGTGACAATTTACAGAAGGTAATTAACCTACAAACCTGCACGTCTTAGGAATACGGGAGGAAACCCCAGGTAGTCACAGGGTGAAGGTACAAACTCCGTACAGTCAGCACCCGTAGTCAGGATGGAACCCATGTCTCTGGCGCTGTGAGGCAGCAACTCGACCGCTGCGCTGCCGTGTCAGTAACGGAGTGCAGTGGTACCCGGCCAACATTTTGAGTCAGGATATTTGTCCAGTAACGCACAATTAAACAGGTGCAAAAAAGGTGAACCTCCTGCAAACTCAGGTCAGCACGAAAACTTTTAGAACAAAAGCTTGGGGCACTTTTAACATCTGTATTTATCAGAGACCTCATCTCCAATTCGCTGCAGTCAATTTTCAGAATGTAATAAATCCGCCAGTTTTCTCGTTTAAAAAAAAAGTATCATTTTTTAATAATACCGAGGATTATCGATTTATAGAACTAATTCTTTACAATTCCTGTGAGTTATTGGATGACGGTAAATCCCCCTCTGACTCCAGCACGCTGGGAGTCGCCTCACTCTGACACCATCTTAGGGGCTTACACAAGCTAGGGTGCTGCCCGATTCACCTCTACCCCATTGCAGACATTGGACTTCATCTCTGGAACAGTTAAGGGCCCGTCCCACTTACGTGATTTTTTCGGCGACTCGCCGGCACCTGTCACAGTCGCAGCGGGTCGGCAAAAATGTTCAATCCAGCGGCGACCAGAAAATCGGTGCGACTCTTTGGGCGACTACTCACGACCATACAGGCTACTCACGACCATACAGGTGTCTATCTTTGGTATAAAGCAGAATATCCTTTCAATCTCTTCTGCGCTCTCTCTCTCTCTCTCTCCTTCCTATAGCGTGGTGACCAGGACTGCACATTTAAAACACTTTGTAAAGAAGCCGAATAACCTCCAGGTGGTGCAGCGAGGCATCCATGTTCTTACCCGTATGGCATCTGGGACGTCACTGACGGCTCCAGGGTCGAGTCTCACTAGACGGGTCACTTCGGCTCCGATGGCTTCTGTGTTTTTAAATCTGCCGGATACAAAACATTGCACAAAGGCTGGGTAAATTATTGGTACCATACAATCAGTCTGAAGAAGCGTCTCGACCCGAAACGTCACCCATTCCTTCGTTCCATAGATGCTGCCTGATCCGCTGAGTTTCTCCAGCAATAGAATCAGGTAAGCTCATAAATTCAACGCGCAGAATTAGGCCATTCGGCCCATCAAGTCTGCTCTGCCACTCAATCACGGCTGATCTATCTTTCCCTCCTAACCCCATTCTCCTGCCTTCTCCCTATAACCCCTGACACCTGCGCTAATCAAGAATCTGTCATTCTATGTTTTAAAAATATCCACTGACTTGGCCTCCACAGCCTTCTGTGGCAATGAATTCCACAGATTCACCACCCTCTGACTAAATAAATTCCTCATCTCCTTTCTAAAAGGTATGGCCTTTAATTCTATGGCCTGTGGTCCTAGACTCTCCCACGAGTGGAAACATTCTCTCCACATTCATGAAAACAGGCCTTTCACAATTCGGTAAGTTTCAATGAGATCCACTCTTATCCTTCTAAACTAAGCTGCAGGTAAAATATTCGGTTTCACACAGATAGGTGATGTTTCACAGAGTGCTGGAGTGACTCAGCAGGTCAGGCAGCATCTGTGGAGAACATGGATAGGTGACGTTTCGGGGCAGGATCCTTTTTCAAATTGTACATGGGTAGGCGAACATGGGTAGACCCACACCATCGTGGCCACACACTCCTCTCCGCTGCCTTCGATTAGAAGGTACAGGAGCCTGAAATCTGCAACATCCAGGTTCAGGAACAGCTGCTTCCCCACAGCCATCAGGCTATTAAACTCAACTCAAACAGAACTCTGATTATTAATAGCCCATTGCACTTTATCTGTTTATTTATGTGTGTGTGTATATATATATATATATATATATATATATTCATTGGTATATGGACACACTGATCTGTTCTGTATTTATTTATGCCTACTATATTCTGTTGTGCTGGAGCAAAGTAAGAATGTCATTGTCCTATCTGGGACACTTGACAATAAATTCTCTTGAATCTTGACGTTTCATGTCAGTATATGGTGACATTTAATTCTTCTACTGCAGTTGTACAGGGCCTTGGTGAGACCACACCTTGAGTATTGCGTCCGGTTTTGGTCTCCTAATCTGAGGAATGAAATTCCTGCCATAGAGGGAGTACACAGAAGGTTCACCAGACTGGGGTGGCAGGACTTTATATGAAGAAAGACTGGATAGACTCGGCTTGTACTCGCTACAATTTAGAAGATTGAGGGGGGATCTTATAGAAACTTACAAAATTCTTCAGTGGTTGGACAGGCTAGATGCAGGAAGATTGTTCCCGATGTCGGGGAAGTCCAGAACAAGGGTCACAGTTTAAGGATAAGGGGGAAGTCTTTTAGGACCGAGATGAGAAAAACATTTTTCACACAGAGAGTGGTGAGTCTGTGGAATTCTCTGCCACAGAAGGTAGTTGAGGCCAGTTCATTGGCTATATTTAAGAGGAAGTTAGATGTGGCCCTTGTGGCTAAAGGGATCAGGGGGTATGGAGAGAAGGCAGGTACAGGATACTGAGTTGGATGATCAGCCATGATCGCATTGAATGGCGGTGCAGGCTCGAAGGGCCGAATGGCCTACTCCTGCACCTATTTTCTATGTTTCTATGTCCATGTTTCTGTGACACGGTGGTGAAGCAGTACGTAAGAGCAACAGAATGCCTGACTGACAACCGAGTAATGTTGCTTTCCTTACTGATAAAGTCTTTGTAATAATGTTGATTAGTTAAGAAAACATACTTTTGATAGAAGCACATTAAATTGATCAGCTCGGTGGTACACAAAAGGGTACACAAAAGGCTGGAGAAACTCAGTAGGGGCAGCAGCATCTAAGGAGTGAAGGAGATAGGCGACGTTTCGGGCCGATACCCTTCTTCGGACTGATGGGAGGTGGGGGTGGGGGGCGGGGAGAAGAAAGGAAAAAGGAGGAGGAGCCCGAGGGCTGAGGGAGGGGTGGGAAGGGGAGGAGACAGCAAGGGTTAACAGAATTGAGAAAATTCAATGTTCAAGCCCAGAGGATGCAGACTCCCCAAGCGGAATATGAGTTGCTGTTCCTCCAACTTGCGGAGTTGCTCACTCGTGCTGTGGAGGAGGCCCAGGACAGAGAGGTCGGATACGGAATGGGAGGGGGAGTTGAAGTGCTGAGCAACCGGAGGTCGGGTTTGTTATTGCGGACCGAGCTGAGGCGTTCGGCGAAAACGATCGGTCTCACCGATATAGATCAGCTGGCATCTGGAGCAGCGGATGCAGTAGATGAGGTTGGAGGAGGTGCAGGTGAACCTCTGTCGGTTGCAAGGGAAAGTGCCCGGGGAAGGGGTGGAGCGGGAGGGAAGGGAAGAATTGACAAGGGAGGTGCGGAGGGAGCGGTCTTTCCGGAAGGCAGACAGGGGGGGAGATGGGAAGTTGTGGCGAGTGGAGGGGTCACGTTGGAGGTAGTGAAACTGGCGGAGGACTATGTGTTGTATGTGCCGGCTGGTGGGGTGAAAGGTGAGGACCAGGGGGACTCTGCCCTTGTTGCGAGTGGGGGAATGGGGAGCGAGGGCAGTGTTGCGGGTATGGAGGAGACCCTGGTGCGAGCCTCATCTATAGTGGGGAAGGGGAATCCCCGTTTTCTGAAGAATAAGGACATTTGTGATGAACTGTTGTGGAACACCTCATCCTGGGAGCAGATGTGGCGTAGACGGAGGAATTGGGAATAGGGGATGGAGTCCTTACAGGAAGCAGGGTGGGAGGAAGAGTAGTCCAGGTAGCTGTGGGAGTCAGTTGGTTTGTAGTGGATGTCGGTCAGGAGTATCACCTGCAATAGAGATGGTGTGGTCAAGGAATGGTAGGGAAGTGTCGGGAATGGTCCAAGTGTATTTAAGTGCCGGATGGAAGTTGGTGGTGAAATGGATGAAGTCAGTCAGTTGTGAGTGGGTGCAGGAGGTGACACCAAAGCAGTCGTCGATGTAACGGAGGTAGAGGTCGGGGATGGGGCCCTGCTACGCCGAGGACAAGGATTGTTCGATGTACCCAACAAAGAGGCAAGCGTAGCTGGGGCCCATGCGTGTGCCCATAGCTACGCCTTGTGTTTGGAGGAAATGGGACGAGTCAAAAGAGAAGTTATTGAGGGTAAGGACCAACTCTGCTAGGCGGAGGAGGGTGTCAGTGGACGGGTATGGGTTGCTCCTCTGGTCGAGGAAGAACTGGAGGGCTTTGAGACCATCCTGGTGGGGGATGGAGTGTAGAGTGACTGGACGTCCATGGTGAAGATGAGAGGATGGTGGCCTGGAGAATGGAATGCACGGAGCCGACGGAGAGTGTCTGAGGTGTCTTGAACATCGGGGGGGGGGGGAGGGATTTAACAAAGGGGGATAGGATGGAGTCAAGGTATATGGAAATGTGTTCGGTGGGGCACGAACAGGTAGAGACAATGGGTCTGCCGGGGCAGTCAGGTTTGTGGATTTTGGGGAGAAGGTAAAATCGGGCTCGGGAGCCGGAGGTGATGAAGTCGGTTATGGTGCTCGAGATGGTGGCCTGGTGCTCGTCAGTGGGGTCATGGTCCAGGGGTAAGTAGGAGGAGGTGTCCGAGAGTTGGCACGTGGCCTCCGCTTTGTAGAGATCGACGCGCCAGACTACCACGGCACCTCCCTTGTCGGCGGGTTTGATAACCCAGTCTGGGTTGTTACGGAGTGAGTCGATGAGAGTGCGTTCAGGGGGGGGGGGAGAGATTGGAATGAGACAGGGGGGTGGAGAAGTCGAGACGGTTGATGTCCCGACGGCAGTTCTGGATAAAGAGTTCTAAAGCCGGAGGGCCACGAGGGGGGGTCCACGAGGAGGGGGTACGTTGGAGACAGGAAAAAGGATCATCAGTGGGGGGCCAGGACTTCTTCCCGTGGAAGAACGCTGTGAGGCGGAGGCGACGGTAGAAGAGCTCCAAGTCGTGGTGGGCGCGGAACTCATTGAGGTGGGACGGAGGGGGACAAAGGTAAGACCTCTGCTGGGGACCGACCTTTCAGTGTCGGAGAGGGGGAGGTCCGGGGGGATGGTGAACACGCGGCAAGGATGGGGGTTGTGGCCGGAGGAAGGCAGGTGAGTGGACTGAGGACGAAGCGTTGTGTGGTGGGGGGGTGGAGGGTGGTCAGGGGGTGGGGGGGGGGGTATGGGGGCTGTGGTGTGGGTGGGGAAGACCAGGGGTTACATGGTAGGGGGGGATGGGGAAGACCCAGTGGATAGCCACTAAGGTTACTGGGGCTGGGGAGACGGGCACTAGGACCCAGTGCCGTTAAAGACAGAGTGGTGTGAGGAGTTAGCAACGTGGAGGCTTCAGGCCCACTGCAGAGTCCAGTCTGCAGGTGAGGCGACGGCTGCGGGCTGCTGGAGGGCGGTGGAGTGTCGTGGGTCGGCGGACCCGAAGGTAGGAGTCCGCGGGCGGTTGAGTCGGGGATTGTCGGTGGCTGGAACGGCCTGGAGGCGGGCTAATTTCCGGTCCTTGGTGGAGGTAAGGTGGGACAGGAATTGTTGATTGAAGCGGTGGATCTTGGTTCTTGGTTGGTTACCTGGTCCTCCAAAATATTCGAACTGGAATTTAAACTGGAGGTGGTGAAGGGAGGGGTTTAGCCAGAGAGGGTTATTGGGAAGAAAGTGTCACTTTAAATTTAGTTGCATCTGGCTGGGCAACCGTGGTTTGGTGGAGATTATTCCATGCTTTAATAGTGCGTGGGAAGAACAAATTGCTGTACACATCTGTCTTTGTGGCTGGGACCACAAATTGGATCGAATGCCCTCGTCTGCTCCTAATTGGTTTGGGGTTGGTGTAGGTCTTGTGATCTATGTCTAGCTGACCATTTAACATTTTGTAAAAACAGGTCAAACGGTGAGCTTCACGTCTGTCTTGGAGAGGGTTCCACCCCAGAGAATTCAGAAGTTTGGTGACACTCGCTTCTCTCTCGTAGGTGTTAGTAACAAATCGAGCGGCCTGTCTTTGGACACTCGATGGATGAAATGTTTTTATCTGTGTATGGGTCCCAAGCTGCAACTGCGTAGTCCAGATGAGGTCTAACGAGGGTGAAATACAGCTTCTCCTTGACAAAAGCTGAACAATGATGGAAGTTGCGCCTCAGGAAGTTTAGGACACCTGTTGCTTTCACTGTTGCATGATGAGTCTGACCGTTCCAACGTAGATCATTCTGCAATTTGATGCCAAGATACTTGGTTTGTTTGGATTCTTCAAGGGTGACACCAAGAATGTTGTAAGATGTGGCGCCTGGATTCCTCTTTCTGGTGACACGCATGGTTTCACATTTGGAAGGGTTGAACTGCATGCCCCATTGTTGTGACCACTCGACCATAGTATCGAGATCTTTTTGGAGAGCATCTTCATCATCAGCTGACTAATTGGACGGTACAGCAAACAGTCATCAGCGAATAGTCTGGTCATGCTTGTGACTTTTTCATGGGTGTCATTGATGTAAAGCAAAAATAGGTGTGGGCCAAGTACTGTGCCCTGGGGTGTACCACTCAACACTAGGTGCCAATTGGAGCTCTTTCCGTTCATACGCGCTGAAGACGTTTTGTCAGGAAACTGGAGATCCATCGTTTCGTGTTGGAACGAACACCGTAGAAGTCCAGCTTCCGAAGCAGTCTCTGGTGTGGGATGACATCAAATGCTTTAGAAAAGTCCAGTACAACTAAATCCACGATGACGTTACTGTCAAGGTGCTTGGCCAGGTCATTTGTTGTCAGGATAAGCTGAGACTCGCATGATCTATGCCTCCTAAATGGTTGTCGGCAAGAATATTATGTTTGCTCACATGACGCATCAGATTACTATCGATGATCTGCTCCAGCAATTTACAGCAAGTACTTGTTAGTGAAACAGGACGATAATTCGCTGGGTTGGTGGTTGAACCCTTCTTAAAGAGAGGAGTGATGTTGGCCTTCCTCCAATCCAGCGGTACATCGCCCGAGTCAAGCGATTGTTGAAAAATGAACTGTAAAACTGGAGCCAGTTCTTCGGCTGCGATCTTGAGGGCTTGATTCTGTCTCTGATCCGGTCCAATTGCTTTTGTGGTATTAATGTTGAGCAATAACTTCTTGACACCTTCAACCTCAATTTTAATAGCAGGCATATCAGCATATGGGCTGGGCGGAAGGACTGTAAATGATGAAGGCTCCACATCTTCCCGGGTGAAAACGTGTTGGAATTGGTTCGCAAGAGCTTCTGCTTTCGCCTGGTCCTCAGTGATCAGGCAGTTGTTCACTTTTAGCATCTGGACACCAGTGTTGTCTGTCCGTCTGGATTTCACATATCTCCAAAAAGCCTTGGGTTGTTCTCCCCCAAGAATAGAGGAAACATGTTGTCTATGAGCACTCCTAATTGCACGATCGACTTGCTTTCGCACACTAGTAAAATTGTCCCAGTCCAATTTTGTACCCCCTTTTTTTGGCACGGATATAAAACTTCTCTTTCTTACTGCAGAGACGTTTCAGTTTTGCCGAAAACCAAGGAGGACGCATACGGCCCTTGATTAGTTTTTGAGGAACATGATTTGTGACAATATTATTTAAAGAGTTTTTCAGCCACACCCAGTTGTCTTCTACGGATCTTTTATCTGGTTGCAGGTTGAAGAAATCTTTTGCCAGTTTTTTAGCTAAGCCTTTAAATTCCTCGCTGTTCACTTTTTTCCAGAGGGAAATTTTTCGCGGTGGTTTTGAAGGGACTTTAAGCTTTAAGCGTAATTTTGCTTGGATAATATAATGATCACTAATTCCCGCACACGATGAAACTTCCGAGATTAAATCTGGGTGTGAAGTGAACTTCCGGAGGAAGTAGTGTAGTTGGGGTCCGTTGCAGGTCTGGGTGAGTGAGGCTCGAAGATTCGGGAGAGTCAATGCGAGGTCCTGCTGGTGCTCTCTCCTCTCAGGAACAAAGAATGTTACCATTTAAATGCTTAATTAAAAAAATACTTTCTTTAACCGCACCCTAGTGCCCGAGGGATATTTGAATAGAATGGATTATTCTTCCCACTTCAGATCTGGCAGTCACTAAGCCAGTTGTCAAATGTGTTTTTCTGCTGCCTCAGAGGCCGCCTGGATGAACTAAAACTGTAGTTATGCACCTCTAAGCTAAAACAAAACTAACATTTTTTTTACCCTATCAGATTTTACCCCCGACCCGAGTTCGATCCCGACTATGGGTGCTGTCTGTGCGGAGTTTGTACGTTCTCCATGTGGGTTTTCTCCGAGATCTTCGGTTTCCTCCCACACTCTAAAGACTTGAAGGTTTGCAGGTTAATTGGCTTGGTGTAAATATAAAAATTGTCCCTAGTGAGTGTAGGATGGTGTTAATGTGCGGGGATCTAAGGATTTAAGAGAGAGTTAGATAGAGCTCTAGGGGCTAGTGGAATCAAGGGATATGGGGAGAAGGCAGGCACGGGTTATTGATAGGGGACGATCAGCCGTGATCACAATGAATGGCGGTGCTGGCTCGAAGGGCCGAATAGCCTCCCCCTGCACCTATTGTCTATGTTTCTATGATCACTGGCCAGCGCGGAACCTGGTGGGCCGAAGGGCCCGTTTCCGTGCTGTATCACTAAACTAAAATAAAAAAGATTATTAAAGGTAGACAAAAATGCTGGAGAAACTCAGCGGGTGCGAGAGCATCTATGGAGCAAAGGAGATAAGCAACGTTTCGGGGCGAAACCCTTCTTCAGACGTTTCGGCCCGAAACGTTGTCTATTTCCTTCGCTCCATAGATGCTGCCGCACCCGCTGAGTTTCTCCAGCATTTTTGTCTACCTTTGATTTTCCAGCGTCTGCAGTTCCTTCTCAAAAAAGATTATTGTTCCCTATATCGTCAATATTGAGGTATGTTCCAACCTAGTTTGAAAAGATCACAAGAAACCAGACACAGAACGATTATTTTTATCACCCGAGCGCATAGCTCATTAAACTTTTAGTTTAATTGCAGGCCGCATACTAGCATTTAATTTCTTTTCTCGCTGACAGCAATGTAAGACTGCAGAGGTGTTGGTTCACAGACGTATTTTACTCAAATTACCTCCCCCCCCCGCTCAGACGTCAGCTCTGAGAGTGGCCCCCGGCAATAAGCAGGTGGGTGGGGGAGCTCCGGAGCTGGCTGGGTGCTGCCTGATCCAAGCCTCAGCACAAACGCTTTACTGGAAAGGGCAGCTCCACGCCTCTCCACATTGCCAGCAATGTCCAAATTCTCCTGCCGTTAACGCAAGTGCCGTGCGGGCTTACTGGATGTGGAGGGAAAGAGCGGGAGAACGCGGCCTGCAGGTGGTGCAACGGTAGAACCGCTGCCTCACGCCGCCCGAGACCTGGGTTCGATCCTGACCGCAGGTGCTTGTCTGTAAGGAGTTTGTATGTTCTCCCCGTGACCTGCATGGCTTTTCTCGGGTGCTCCGGCTTTCCGCCACACTCCAAAGACGTATATGTTAATTGGCGCGGTAAAATTGTAAACTGTCCCTAGTGTGTGTGGGATAGTGTTAGTGTGCGGGGGTCGCTGTTTGGCACGGACACGGTGGGCCGAAGGCCTGTTTCCGTGCTGTATACAGATGCATCGAGAAAAATGCCCAAAAGAATTTCACTGTGACATGTGATAATAGAGTATTGATTCATTCACCCAACCTTGGAAATAGGAACTATTTAGGAGAGAAAAATTGGAGAGAGCTAGATAGGGCTCTTAAAGATAGCAGAGTCAGGGGATATGGGGAGAAGGCAGGAACGGGGTACTGATTGGGGATGATCAGCAATGATCACATTGAATGGCGGTGCTGGCTCGAAGGGCTGAATGGCCTACTCGTGCACCTATTGTCTAATGTGGCAATGGGGTGTTGCACGCGGCACAATTACCTGGTGGGTAGCTGGATGGCCAGGTACGGCGAGATGCACCAGGCCAGGTTGACGTTGTCCTTCCACTGCTTCTCATTCAGGCTGATGTACTTTGACCTCCAATTTGCGATGCTGGCTTCTCCCGCCTGGTCCATTGCCAGCTCGGGGGCTGAGAGAGGGTTGTACCATGTGGCGAGACGTTCGATTTCACTCGCCTAAGTATCGAAAAAGAAAGGAATCGTCTTTAGTTCGGTGATGCAGCGCGGAAACCGGCCACTGGGTCCACACCGACTGTCGATCTTCCGTTCATACACGTTTGCAGCCTACACGATGGGGGCGATTTACAGAAACCAATGAACCTACAAATCTGAAGAAGGGTGCCGACCCGAAACGTCACCCCTCCTTGTTCTCCCTCACGTTCTGACTGATTTGGGGAAATGGCATAACCAAAATAAATACAGACGCTCCCCGATTTACGATGCTTCGACTTGCGATATTTCGACTGTACGATCGGCAAGCGCTCGGCAACATCAGCCAGCCGCACGTAACGTCCGGTCAAGTGAACGCAATGTATTAACTGCGTTTTCGACTAGCGATGTTTTCGGTTTACGATGGGTTTATTGGAACACAACCCCTATCGTAGGTCGAGGAGCAGCTGTACGCACCAACAGAATAAGGGGTAAGCCATTTTGCACAGAGATGAGGAAACACTTTTTCTCACAGAGAGTTGTGAGTCTGTGGAATTCTCTGCCTCAGAGGGCGGTGGAGGCCGGTTCTCTGGATGCTTTCAAGAGAGAGCTAGATAGGGCTCTTAAAAATAGCGGAGTCAGGGGATATGGGGAGGAGGCTGGAACGGGGTACTGATTGGGGATGATCAGCCATGATCACATTGAATGGCGGTGCTGGCTCGAAGGGCCTACCCTTGCAACTATTGTCTATTGACTTACAGGCCCTCAAATGACCACTTGTTGTGGAAAAACTCTACTGTAACAATTACACGTACGGAATAAGATACAGGAGATAGAGACAAAATGCTGGAGCAACTCAGCGGGACAGGCAGCATCTCTGAAGCAAATAAATTTTGGGTCGAGAAGGGTCTCCGAGAAATTTTGGGTCGAGAAAGATCAGCCACGATTAAATGGGGCAGTAGACTCGATGGGCCGAATGGCCTAATTCTGCTCCTATCCCTTATGACCGTATGATCATTGTTGGCATTGGAACTGCAAGGATGTGGCTTAATGAGCTGGAGTACGTACAACACTGCTCTCTCTCGATCACTGCGATCAACAACTCACCAACAAGGACAAGAGAAGGGTGCGCCTTTTCATGTAGTATTTATGCAGCTGTGTGCCTCTGTTAGTCTTCTTTGACAGGCCTGGTTGGGAGACAATGGAAGATTTTAATTAGGCTGCGCAGTAGGAACTGGACGATATTAAGCACCAGCCTTCCTGAGGCACGCCTGACATAAGAGTACGATTGCTATTAATACTGTATGACTTCAATTAGGCCGCAGCTACCAGGTAACATGACACACCAAACAAAGACAGAAAGCCATGCTTCGAGAGAAAAGCCAAGCAAAATTAATTTATTTTTAAATTTAAAATACTAATCCCAGCCACCTTTGCGAAGGGGAAGCAACAAATATGGAATCATATGAAGAAAAAAATATATTTTAAGAAGGAACTGCAGATGCTAGAGAATCGAAGATAGGACAAAAATGCTGGAGAAACTCAGCGGGTGAGGCAGCATCTATGGGGCGAAGGAATAGGCGACGTTTCGGGTCGGGGCCCTAAGGTGGAGAAACTCAGCGGGTGAGGCAGCATCTATGGAGCGAAGGAATAGGTGACGTTTCGGGTCGAAACCCCGAAGGAATAGGTGACATAGAAACGTCGCCTATTCCTTCCCTCCACAGATGCTGCCTCACCCGCTGAATTTCTCCAGCATTTTTGTCCACCCAAGAAAATATATATTTAATCGGCGTCAACGCATGCAGTGACCACAGGAGGTTGCAAGGGATGGCATTAATCACACATGTTACAAGATCCGGGGTACAAAGTTTTGTTTTAGTTCGTCATTGTCATGTGTACCGAGGCACAGGGTGAAAAGCTCGTGCCATCCAGGCCGAGAGAGACTATTGTACGATTATAATCAAGCCGTCCACGGCGCCCAGGTTAAGGATGGAGTGAGCATTAGACTGCGGGGGGGGGGGGGGGGGGGGGGGGGGGGGCAGGCGACAGCGCAGAAAGCAGAGGAGGGGCAAGCTCATGCAGGGAGGATTGCAAGCCAAGCGGAATGCACTTCCAACATCCAGTTCGAAAAACGGCACGTCACCTGATTTTTTGGAGATGGTCGACATTCCACTGGAGAGTGGGTAGGTATTGATCCAGCCTTGCGCGGACTGCTGCCGCGACCCGACCGCAATGTCAAGGTTGTTCCTCGAATCGGCCACAATTAGTGCAGACAGGTTATTCACAGAGGGGTCCTGGTTGTCTGCGGAACAGGGTTCCATGCGATAAGTTTGAGGACAGGATTTCTTCCCTTGCACCAACCATAACACCGCAACAACTCACTCATTCTTTCAAAGGCAAGAGAGTAGGAGCAATAGAAATGCATTGTGATATATCAGCTGCACACAGGTTGTTCAACAGTTCTTGGTCTCACTGACTCAAAGAAACCACCTTGACTTCCTCATAAAAGATAGACGTAGTGTGACCAAGTAGAATGGAAATATCTTTTTACAGTATTGCAAAAATTCCAGTTAGGAGAAAATTTTATTTCATGGAAAAAGTTGCTATATGACAAGCCGACTGTCAGAATACTGACTAATCAAATACTCTCACCTAAATTTCAGCTATCCAGGGGCAATAGACAAGGGTGTGCATTATCACCCGTTATTTGCCCTTGCGATTGAGCCTTTAGCAGAAAGTATAAGAGTATATCCGAATATTCACAGCTATAATACTAAATATTCTAATAATAAAATATAATTATATGCAGATGATGTATTACTATATATCACCAATTCCCAAGTTAGCATTCCAAACATACTAAATCTTATAGAGGAATTTGGTTCCTTTTCAGGGTATAGAATTAACTGGAACAAAAGTGAAATTATGTCAATAAAACCTCAAGATCCGACACACCTTCTAAAATTCCCTTTTAGAATTGCTACGGAAAAATTTAAATATCTTGGAGTTCACGTAACTAGAAAATACACTTCTCTATTTCAAGCAAACTTTCCTCCATTAATTACCTAACTAAATGCCCTTATTCAATTTTGGAAAACGCTTCCGATTTCCCTCATAGGTAGAATAAATGCCATAAAGATGATCCTCCTTCTGCAAATCCTGTACTTATTTCAATCAAAATTGATTTATCACCCACCCTAAATTGTTTTATTTTTTTTTTAACTCGTTTCTCTGATCACAAACTTTATTTGGGATTATAAAACACACAGAATCCATAAACAAGATCCATGCAAACCCAAAGAAATTGGCGGATTGACTCTCCCCAACGTTTTGTATTATTACTGGGTTACGAATATCAAAAACGTAATTTATTGGATGGACAATACATGCCAACAGGTAAACTGGTTAATAATGGAGAGAGAGGATTGTTCGCCTTTTAATGTAAGCGCGATTCTTCTCTCTCCAATAAATCTAAAGAAAACACTAGATGAGAAAAATCGGATTATTCATTTTTAAGAATGACCCTAAGAATATGGAAACAAGTGAAGTCAACCCTTAAACTGAGAAGTTTAGCTCTTCTCTCACCAATTGCCAACAACCCCTCGTTCAAGCCATCTATCTTAGACAATGCGTTCACACACTGGGAAAGATTAGGAATTAAAAAACTGGGAGATCTTTATGAGATGGGATCTCTTCTCTCATTTCAAGAATTACAGTCGAAATAGCATCTGAAAGGTAGCCAATATTGTAGATACCTTCAAATACGAGACTATCTGAAATCTTACACCCAAGACTATCAATACATGTTTCCAGACACACTTGACAAATGTATGAATAGAAACTCGGATTCAAACAAGTTAATATCGTACCTTTATAACACCCTTTTAAATATACAAACCCCATCGTCAGAAGTAATTAGAAGAGCTTGGGAAGATGAACTCACCTAACAATTAAAAAAAAACAGATGGCCTTCTATACGTACACAACTGTTCTCTCAACGTTAGGCATTCGCTAATACAATTAAAAATACTGCACAGACTATTATTCAAAGTGTAAAGTGAATAAGATCTTTCCAAATGTATCTCCTATTTGCGATAAATGTCTCCTTCAGGAAGCAGCTATAACCCATTCCTTCGCCTCTTGTATAAAGTCACATAATTTCTGGAGAGGGATTTTTTAAATTTTTTCTGAAACACTTAAAATAAAATTGGACCCCGACACTGAACTGATCACTAGGTACGTCAGGAGCCTGTTCTGAGCTAACACTATTTCAACGACGTTTCCTTAATTATGGCCTGATCACGGCGAAAAAACGAATACTTAAACTTTGGAAACACACATCAGTCCCTAATGTTAAGATGTGGATTACAAACATGCCCGAGGCACTACATCTTGAAAATATTAGACTTGTATTGGCAGAAAAAACAGATTATTTTTTCAAGACATGGGCACCTTTCACCAACACAACTTTGGATTTAAATCCAACTATGGGTTGGGTGAGGTGGGTGGGGAGGGACGAGGGGCAGGTATTTCACCACTTTTCTCTCTCTCTCTTTCTTTTTTTTTCTTATTTTCTTTCTTTCTTTTACCCACTCTTTGGCTACACTACTTTGTTAGTCCAAGGAGAGATGACGTTTTGGGTCGAAACCCAGAAGGAATAGGTGACGTTTCGGGTCTCAACCCGAAACGTCGCCTATTCCTTCCCTCCATAGATGCTGCCTCACCCGCTGAGTTCCTCCAGCATTTTTGTCTTCTCGTCTGCAAAAGATTCTTCCTCAAATTTAGCTCTGCCTCGGAGATAAACTCAGAGCTGCCAAGTTTTGTCAGAGCATTTCAGTATTCTAGCACCTGAAAATCAGTATTTTGCTGAGGAAAGCAGTATTTTTACGCTGTGCCATTTTGCTGAAAAAAGTGTTATTTGGTATGTGCGTTCATACCCATGTAAGAATGCATAACTTTGCTACCAATTGACATGTCTTCCACGCACCTTACTTCAAAGAGCCAAAGAGTCAAAAGAGTTTATTGTCAGTACTTGACAGTGCATTCATTGCCATCTCTTTGTATACTGCTGTTTGAACGGCTGCTTCCTGCTTTTAGCACCAGATGATGATGTAGAAGCCATCTTGGAAGCCACCCTCTCCCTCCCTCGCTCTCTCTCCCTCTCTCTCTCCCTCCCTCTCTCCTTCCTTTTTTTCTTCCTCCCTCTCTTATTCCCTCCCTCCCTCCCTCCCCCTCTCTCCCTTCCCTAACAGTCTGTGACCCATAGTGCTGTGGCCATAGCGCTGTGTGTAAAGCCCATAGTGCTATGTGTAGAGGTCATAGCCTCAGAATTAAAGGACGTTCCTTTAGGAAGGAAATTAGGATAAATTTATTTCGTCAGAGGGTGGTGAATCTGTGAAATTCTTTGCCACAGAAGGCTGTGGAGGCCAAGTCAGGGGATATTTCTAAGGCAGAGATAGATTCTTGATTAGTACTGGTGTCGGAGGTTATGGGGAGAAGGCAGGAGAATGAGGTTAGGAGTGAGAGATCGATCAGCCATGTGGCGGAGTGGACTCGATGGGCTGAAAAGCCATAACTTGTGAACTTGTGAAAACAGGGAAATTGCGTAAAAAACATGTTGCCCAATGAGTGGGGAGAGTCAAGAGAATGTCAGGAGTGTTTTATTGCTGCGTTTGCCGAACCCAAACCATGAAATTATTATTATTTGCCGCAGCAGCAGCAGCAGCAGCAGCAGCAGCAGCAAAGCAGGTTTGGAATCGCAGAACGCAATAGATGGAAAAATAAGCAAACACTGAAAAAATTCAATGAACTAAAAATGAAAAAAAAATCATGGCTTAAGTCTGCCAGATATCAACGCCAGAAAGTTGGGGTCACGGGAATTCACATTCAGCAGTTTTTATGCCAATATAGTTGGCTGACAAACTCCAGTGATGTGGAGGATAAATCAGATGGTGTTCCTGGTCTTCATTCTGCATGACAATGTCAGCTCAAGATGCATTGGCAACCTGCAAAGGAAACTGGTGAACATACACACACGCACACGCATGCACGCACACGCGCACACACACACACACGCACATACACACACACACGCGCACACACACACACACACACACGCATGCACGCACACACGCGCACACACACACACGCACACACACATACACACACACACACGCATGCACGCACGGGCGCAGCGGTAGAGTCGCTGCCTTATAGCACTTGCAGCGCCGGAGACCCGGGATCGTTCCCGACTACGGGTGCTGTCTGTACGGAGTTTGCACGTTCTCCCCGTGACCCGCGTGGGGTTTCCCCCCCCCCCAGAGATGTTCGGTTTCCACCCACACTCCAAAGTCGCACTGGTCTGCTAGTTGAGTGTAAAAACAGGTAATGTTACGGTGCGGGGATCGCTGGTCGGCACGGACCTGGTGGGCTGAAGGGCCTGTTTCCGCGCTGTATCCCCAAACTAAAGTAAACTTTACTGAGGGCAGGCAAGGGCCGCAAGAATGCATGAAACCCAGGGCTTCAGTGAGAGTCTGGGCCAACCACCAGCCCAAGTGAGAAGCACATCGACTGACACGTTGGAATGTTGGCCATCTTCCCCTCCCCACAACCCCACCACAGCATTAGCAAAACACGCCTGCTCTGCAACATTCGCTCACAAAGACATCCTGGGCAGAATTCCACAAAGGGGGAATAACCAAGTTACACCACAGGTCTGGAATGATCACTGGCACTTCTGACTTTACACCAGAGATGATTATTCCTACAAGACCATTGTGTACCTTTTCTATAGATTTACACTCGAGACACACAGCGCAGAAACAGGCTACAGCCCACCGAGTCCGCGCCTATCAGTCATCACCCCGTGTACTAGCACTATCCTACACACTAGGGACAATTTACAATGTTGTCTCGGTCTCTCTCTCTGTCTCTCTCTAGAGAGATAGAGAGATAGAGAGACAGAGAGAGAGAGAGAGAGAGAGACAGAGAGAAAGAGAGGGAGAAAAAGATGGAAAGAGAGAGAGCGAGAGAAAGAGAGAGACAGAGACAGAGAGAGAGAGAGAAAGAGAGAGAGAGAGAGAGAGAGAGAGAGAGAGAGAAGAGAGAAAGAGAGAGAGAAAGAGAGAGAACGAGAAAGGGAGAGAAAGAGGGAGAGAGAGAAAAGAGAGAGAGAGAGAGAGAGAGAGAGAGAGAGAGAGAGAGAGAGAGAGAGGGCAGTGATAGATCAAAAAATATATATAATATATATATATATATATATATATATAGAGAGAGAGAGAGAGAGAGAGGAGAGAGAGAAGAGAGAGAGGGGCAGTGATAGATAATCATATATATATATATATATATATATATATATATATATATATATATATATATATAGAGAGAGAGAGAGAGAGAGAGAGAGAGAGAGAGAGAGAGAGGAGCAGTGATAGATAATCATATTATATATCCTCTTTGGTTATTAATGGAATCTCACAAAATTGAATTAGTTGGGGATAAAAATATGCAAGCCGCAGATCATTTGAAAAGCTATTCTGTAATTGATAATACAACCGCAAGCTGCTTAAGTGCCTCAAGACCGAACAGAAAATGAATGCATTTTGCGATAAAATGGTTCTTCATGAACAAGCATGGATTGGGCATGTGCCCGATGGAAGGGCTGGCTGAATGTCTGATTAATGATGCCTATTTATATATTTGCTTTTAATGTTGTGAATGTATCCCGCAGGACTGTTGAAATACAGCCACAAAGAAAACATGTTGCACTGGCAGAGGATGCACTTTGACAGAGAACAAATTTATGGTCGGAGATGGATCTTAAGAGATTAGTTTAGTTCAGAGATACAGCGTGGAAACAGGCCCTTCGGCCCACCGCCGACCAGCGATCCCCACACACTAACACTATCCTACACACACTGGGGACAATTCTTACATTTACCAAGACAATTAACCTACAAACCTGCACGTCTTTGGAGTGTGGAAGGAAACCGAAGATCTCAGAGAAAACCCACGCAGGTCACGGGGAAGAACGTGCAAACTCCGTACAGACAGCACCCGTAGTCGGGATCGAACCCGGGTCTCCGGCGCTGTGAGGCAGCAACTCTACCACTGCGCCACTGTGACTGTCATAAAGGTCTTAAGAAACTAAACTAAACTAATTTCTCCTCTTCTCACAGCCGGCCAGTTAGCCACATTCACAACCCTCCGTACTATACACATCAATATCATAAGATCATGTGATAGGACTAGAATTAGGCCATTCTGTTCATCAAGTCTATTCTGCCATTCAATCATGGCTGATCTATCGCTCCCTCCTAACCCCATTCTCCTGCCTTAAATATATCCACTGACTTGGCCTCCACAGCCCTCTATGGCAAAGAATACCACAGATTCACCACCCTCTGACTGAAGACATTCCTCCTCATCTCCTTCCTAAAGGAAGGTCCATTAAAATCTGGGGCTGTGACCTCTGGTCCTAGACTCTCCCACTAGTGGGAACATCCTCTCCACATCCACTCCAATCCAGGACTTTCACTATTCTGTACATTTCAATGAGGTCACCTCCCCTCATTCGTCTAAACTCCAGCGGGTACTCGCCCAGTGGCGTCAAACGTGCACATAGCAAAGCAGGTCAGCACCGGTACAGGCCCACCGGCCGACAACGTCAACGCCAAACATGCTGCCAAGATAATCGAACTACGGTGTTTGTACCTTCTCCCTGAGACCTGCGAGGGTTTCCTCCGAGATCTTCCGTTTCCTCCCATATTGCAAAGACGTGCAGGTTTGCAGGTTTATTGGCTTGGTGCTAGTGTAACTCATCCCTGGTGTGTGTAGGATAGTGCTAGTGTGCGGGGATTGGTGGTCAGCGCGGACGCGGTCGGCTGAAGGGCCTGTTTTTGCGCCGCATCTCTAAATCAAACCAGTCTGCCTGCACGTGATCCACGGCCCCCCATTCCCTACATATCCGTGAGCCTTATCTGAAAGCTTCTTAAAGGCCACTGTCGGGGTGAGGCCTTCGGGGTGAGCCTTCACCACCACCCCTGGCAGCACGCTCCTGGCACCCACCACGCATGTTCAAAGAAAATGTGTCCCCTTTAAACCTTCCCCCTCTCACCTCAAAGGAGAGCAGAGACTGAGGACACCAACGGCTGCGCGTGGCCAGGCTGACCCTGCCACGCCGCCAGACATCAGGCCTTCATGGTCCGATCAAAGAAGTTGTAACAACTGGGACTGGCAAACGGCGGCAAACTAGCGACTCCGCACACTGGGAGACAAAACTCAGCGGGCGAGGCAGCATCTATGGAGAGACGGAATGGGTGACGTTTCAGGTCGTGACCCTTCTTCGGACGTGACCCGAAACGTCACCCAGAGATGGTCCTGTCCTGCTGAGTTACTCCAGCATTGTGCGTCTACCTTCGACTTAAACCAGTTCTTTCCTACACTAGGGACAATTTACATTTACCGAGCCAATTTACACGCATACCTGCACGTCTTTGGAGTGTGGGAGGAAACGGAAGATCTCGGAGAAAGCCCACGGGGGTCACGGGGGAGAAGGTACAAACTCCGCACTGACAGCGCCCGTAGTCGGGGTGGAACCCGGTTCTCCGGCGCTGTGAGGCAGCGACTCTACCGCTGCGCCACCACCGGTGGTCCAAGCTTTACTTTGCTCCTTACCTGGAGGCACCAGTTGGTTTGCATTGAGGTATTTCTTATCGGAGAACATGGCCGTCCAAAACTTGATCATAATGCTGATGTCCTCCCGCAGTCTCTTCTCCTCCTGCGTTGGATATTTAGGGGCAACACTGGAAGAATTAGAAGGGATTGAACGATGCTGCTTATTGGCAAAACCACAGAGAGGCAAAACAACTCTGGTAAAGATGGACGTGGTCACCTGAAATAGTCAAAGGCGCTGGAGTAGACCTTCTCCCTCAGTACGTTTCGGATGGTGGTGTTGGAGATCACGTCAGCATGCAGCAGGGTGAGCCCGAGGGTCAATAATCTGGGGACGCAAACATTTGGGTGGTCACGTCTGCAAGAAGCTCAGTGGCTGGTTGATTCCTCTTGTAACACCTCTCCGCGTATCATTACACATTCGGCGCGGCACAGCGATAGAGTTTGTGTGAGAAAGATGCCGGTAAAATCGGAGGTAGACACAAAATGCTGGAGTAACTCAGCGGGTCAGGCAGCATCTCTGGAGAGAAGGAATGGGCAAACTCGCCCTTTCCTTCCCTCCAGAGATGCTGCCTGACCCGCTGAGTTACTCCAGCATTTTGCGTCTACGGCAACGGAGACGCAGGCGGACGCAAATTGCCGGAGTGACTCGGCGGGACAGGCGGCACCTCTGGAGGGAAGGAATGGGCGACGTTTCGGGTCGAGGCCCTGCGTCAGAACCCAGACCCAAAATGGTCCGCCGCGCTTGTATTCACTGGAATTTAGAAGGACGAGAGGGAATCTCAAAGTCAAAGTTATTCGTCACATGCTCTAACGAAGGTGCGGTGAAATGAATTTGCCAGCAGCGATGCACTTAAAAAACCCACACACAGTACACAATAGAGCTCAACACAAACATCCACCTCATAGAAACGTATAAACTTATAAACGGACTGGACCAGCTAGATGCAGAAAAAATGTTCCCAATGTTGGGGGAGTCCAGAAGCAGGGGCCACAGTCTTAGAATAAAGTGGAGGCCATTTAAGACTGAGGTGAGAACAAACGTTTCCACCCGGAGAGTTGTGAATTTGTGGAATTCCCTGCCACAGAGGGCAGTGGAGGCCAAGTCACTGGATGGATTTAAGAGAGAGTTAGATAGAGCTCTAGGGGCTAGTGGAGTCAAGGGATATGGGGAGAAGGCAGGGACGGGTTATTGATTGGGGTCGATCAGCCATGATCACAAAGAATGGTGGTGCTGGCTCGAAGGGCCGAATGGCCTCCTCCTGCACCTATTGTCTATGTTTCTGTGCTGCACTAGAGTTCCGTTTCAGTTTCAGTTTAGTTTATTGTCACGCGAACTGAGGTACAGTGAAAAGCTTTTTGTTGCGTGCTAACCAGTCAGCGGAAAGACAACACACGATTACAGTCGCGCCATCCACAGTGTACAGATATACGATGAAGGGAAACATGTTGAGTGCAAGGTAAAGCCCGCAAAGCCGATCAAAGATAGTCTTGCTGCCTTGCAGCGCCAGAGACCCGGGTTCAATCCCGACCATGGGTGCTGTCGGTACGGAGTTTGCACGTTCTCCCTGTGACCCGCGTGGGTTTTCTCCGGGATAGACAATAGGTGTAGGAGTAGGCCATTCGGCCCTTCGAGCCAGCACTACCATTCACTGTGATCATGGCTAATCATCCCCAATCAGTACCCCGTTCCTGCCTTCTCCCCATATCCCCTGACTCCGCTATCTTTAAGAGCCCTATCTAGCTCTCTCTTGAAAGTATCCAGAGAACCGGCCTCCACTGCCCTCTGAGGCAGAGAATTCCACAGACTCACCACTCTCTGTGAGAAAAAGTGTTTCCTCATCTCCGTTCTAAATGGCTTACTCCTTATTCTTAAACTGTGGCCCCTGGTTCTGGACTCCCCCAACATCGGGAACATGTTTCCTACCTCTAGCGTATCCAAACCCTTAACGATCTTATGTTTCAATGAGATCCCCTCTCATCCTTCTAAACTCCAGAGTGTACAAGCCCAGCCGCTCCATTCTCTCAGCATATGACAGTCCCACCATCCCGGGAATTAACCTTGTAAACCTACTCTGCACTCCCTCTGATTTCCTCCCACCCTCCAAAGACCTAAAGGCTTGTAGGTTGATTGGCTTGGTGTAAATGTAAAGTGTAGCGAGTGTGTGCAGGACAGTGTTAGTGTGCAGGGATCGCAGGTCGACGCGGACCCGGCTGGCTGAAGGGGCTGTTTTCCGCGCTGTATCTACTTGAAGAGCACGTACTTGAATCTTGGCCCGATGGCAGCCACGTGTCTGTTCAAAATCCCCTTCGAGCCTCCGACATTCAAGGAGAGGGAGCGTTGCAGAAGGCTTCCGAAGATCTCCACTTGGTCCGCACTGCAGTATTTGGCAATCTCAAATCTCTGCACCAGAAACTAAAGGGGAGGTGCGTAAAAATGAAAGTGTGCAATCAGTGAGCTGGGGGCAATGGCAGAGGAATGTCTAAACCTAACCTGCATCGGTTAGATCAAAGATCCTATAGCAGGCAAGATAGACCACTCGACAAAAAAAACGTAGTACGGTCATGGCAGAATCATGGGTAATTTTTGGCCCCATTTCCGTAACCGGCTCCCGTCTCCGCACCAAAGATCCCATAGCGGAGCAAAGATACTAGCGTGGAGACGGAAATTCTTTGGTAAAAATCTTCTCATTTTCAGAATTATAATTTATTAACACAAGCTGTTCCCCCGCAACGTTGATTACACTGCGAGTCGGGTCGGGTCCGGTTACTGAAATGGATGAAAAAAAGGCCCACGTTCAGCTCCGTTGCGTACTACACGTCAGCCCATTGCATTTAGCAGGAGTGGTCTATAGGATCTTTGGTTTAGATTTGCCAGTGCAAAGGTGTGAACTGCATTGAGAGAACATGGGCATGCTATTTAAGAAATAAGCAATGCCATTGACGTCCAGCCAAGTCAATTACACAATAATGACCCGCGGCTGCTTTGATAATACGGGTGCCTTGGAATTCCTAGACTATCAATGGGTTTCCAGCCGCTCGCCGGCCAAACCACAGAGAGCTACCCTTTCATTATAACCAGTTATCTGGTATTGGTTCTGTTGTAGCGGAACCAAACATGGTGACTAAACCGTCGCTTTATTCAGACTACGTACACGTTTGGTCCTCTAACATAATGTCATTGCTGCTGCAGCTGAGCGAGGGTGTTGTCTCGAGCTCAGCTACCTGTCGGCTGGGCTGATGTCAAGGTGAGATCGGCCCATGCAGCAGGACACTCTCCTTAACCCCATGACGTGACAGCCCTCGCAAACACTGAAGAGGGGGGGGGTTCGACTGCAAGTGGTCTGACTATCAGCTGACACCACACTGTATTAATCTGGCTTCCTCTTCAAGGGCATGTTTGTGCTTAATAACCAGTGAGGCAAAGTCGCCCGTCAGCCTCCTGCGGTTCTGCCTGCGCTGCGGGTCGCATTACACGCGAAGACCAGTGTTACTCCAGAGTGGTAAAACACTGCACGTGTGCAGTTTTATCGATGAGGGGGGATCTTATTGAAACATATAAGATTATTAATGGTTTGGACACGCTAGAGGCAGGCAACATGTTCCCAATGTTGGGGGAGTCCAGAACCAGGGGCCACAGTTTAAGAATAAGGGGTCGGCCATTTAGAACAGAGAGGAGGAACGTTTTTTCCTCACAGAGTTGTGAGTCTGTGGAATTCTCTGCCTCTGAGGGCGGTGGGGGCCGGTTCTCTAGATACTTTCAAGAGAGAGCTAGACAGGGTTCTTGACAATAGCGGAGTCAGGGGATATGTGGAGAAGGCAGGAACAGGGTACTGAGTGGGGATGATCAGCCATGATCAGCCATGATCACATTGAATGGTGGTGCTGGCTCGAAGGGCCAAATGGCCGACTCCTGCACCTATTGTTTACTGTCTATTGAGCTAGAGGGGCTGAACAGGGCATGTTTTTTCCCCTACGCACAGACAGCAGTGGGTTCCCGGAGCGAGCTGCCCGTGGCGGTGGTAGCGGCAGATATGACAATGGCGTTTAGACTGCCGCATGGACATGCAGGGCAAGGAGGGATAAGGTTGACCAGCAGGCAGAGGAGGTCAGTTTAACTTGGCATCATGCTTGGCACTGTTTTTACGTAGAACAGGGTTTCGGCCCGAAACCCTGCCTATTTCCTTCGCTCCATAGATGCTGCCGCACCTTAAGGGCGTGTTTCCATGCAGTGCTGTTCCCTGTTCTACGTAAAAAACGCGAGACAGCTTTTAACTCTTGCTTCTGTGTCCATCGTCAGTTTAAACCAGCATCTGCACACATTCCTCCCCACACATTTTAGACAGCCATTTAAGGTCATCTAGGTTCACGGGGACGAGTGGCGATTCTTGGTACGTTCTCCCCATAACCGCGCGGTTTTCCTCCGGTTTTCTCCCACATCCCAAAGGTGTGCGGGTGTGTAGGTTAATCGGCCCTCTGTAAATTGCCGCCTAGTGCACAGGACTGGAACTGGAAGGGAGATAGCAGACTGGGCCAAAGGGCCTGTTTCCTTGCTGTATCTCCAATCAAAATGTCTGTCCTGACCAGGTCGCCAATGTAAATGGCACCTTTACCTGGATGGGGGGGGGGGGGGGGGGGGTGGGCAGCTTACGTCCCTGTCTAAATGCCTCTTAAACGTTGCTGCCTCAAAAAGGCTGGCAGCATCATCAAGGACCCACACCATCCTGGCCAAACACTCATCTCCCCGCTGCCTTCAGGTAGAAGGTACAGGAGCCTGAAGACTGCAACGTCCAGGTTCAGGAATAGCTGCTTCCCCACAGCCATCAGGCTATTAAACTCAACTGAAACAAATCTCTGAACATTAATAGACCATTATCTGTTTATTTGCACTTTATCTGTTTATTTATTGATGTGTGTATATATTTATATAATTGCATATGGACACACTGATTTGTTCTGTATTCATGCCTGCTGAAGCAAAGTGAGAATTTCATTGTCCTATCTTGGACACATGACACATGACAATAAACTCTCTTGACTTGACTCTTGTACCTGCTTCCACCGCCTCCCCCTGGCAGCATGTACCAGGCTCCCACCAACACGCGTGTAAACAGACAACATGTGCAGGAAGGAACTGCAGACGCTGGTTTATGATCATGGACACAAAAAGCTGGAGTAACTCAGCGGGTCAGGCAGCGCCTCTGGAGAGTAGAAATGGGTGACGTTTCGGGGCGAGCCCCTTCTTCAGACACCCATCCCTTCTCTCCAGAGACGCTGCCTGACCCGCTGAGTTACTCCAGCACTCTGTATCTTTTTGCCGAAGTAATGCACTTTGAGGGGACCACACTCCATAAAGAAGGCCGCGAACTGGTTTGGAGACTGGGTAGGATTGTCTTACCGTCGCTTACATCTCCTTTAAACTTTCCCCCTCCCAATAGACAATAGACAACAGGTGCAGGAGGAGGCCATTCGGCCCTTCGAGCCAACACAGCCATTCAATGTGATCATGGCTGATCATCCCCAATCAGTACCCCGTTCCTGCCTTCTCCCCATATCCCCTGACTCCGCTATCTTTAAGAGCCCTATCAAGCTCTCTCTTGAAAGTATCCAGAGAACTGGCCTCCACCGCCCTCTGAGGCAGAGAATTCCACAGACTCACAACTCTCTGTGAAAAAAAGTGTTTCCTCGTCTCCGTTCTAAATGGCTTACTCCTTATTCTTAAAACTCCCAACCCAAAGGCCCGTCCTCTGGTACTTGCCTCTATCCAGATGTGGTGAGGCGTCACCTCTGGGGGTCGGGGGATAGGTTGGCTCTCCTCAGAGGCTGCCAGAGGGTCAGCTTCTATCTTCTCTTCGGCAAAAAGGCCAAACCTCTGCTGCATGGTCATCTGCCATGCCCCCACCATCTCCCGCATGAACTGCAAATGACAGGGTCAGTCACTTAATAGTCCATGCACTCACCCACCCAGCCACTCACAGACCCAGCCACTCTCTCACCCATCCACCCCCTTACCCACACACCCCCTCACCCCTCCACCCACCCCCTCACCCACTCACCAACCCACCCCCTCACCCCCCAACCCTCACACCACTCCCCTACACACCCACCCCCCCCCCACCGCCCCACCCACCCACCCAATCAATCCACTCACTCACCCACCCACCCACTCACCCCCCCAACCCAATCACCCCCTCCCACCCAATCACCCCCCCCACCCACCCACCCCCCCACCGCCCCACCCACCCACCCAATCAATCCACCCACCCACCCAATCACCCCCCCCACCCAATCACCCCCCCCACCCACCCCACCCACCCACCCAATCACCCCCCCCCCCCCACCCAATCACCCCCCCCCCCCACCCAATCACCCCACCCACTCAACCACCCACCCACTCAAACTCAACCCCCACCCCACCACCCCCTCACTCCCCCACCCGGGTGCAATACTGACCGGCACTTCGATGCCATTCTTTGCAGCCAACAGCCACTGCCAGCAGCCGACTGCAATCTCCATCCCTATTGCTGTGAACATGCGCAGGGGGGCCCAGCACAGATGGTGCAGCAGCTGAGGGTCACAAACTGTGGAGGCAGAGCACAAAACAATCAGACAACACACTACATTTGTTCTAGTCATAGTCAAGAGTTGAGAGTTTTATTGTCATGTGTCCCAGATAGAACGATGACATTCTCACTCGCTGCAGCACAACACACACACACAACAAACATAGTACGCTGTAAACAATATGATGCATAAAAAGCTGGATGTACACACAGCGCACGACACACACGCGCACGCACACGTCACGACACCACACACACCAAATCCAGAGATGCTGCCTGTCCCACTGAATTACTCCAGCATCTTTAATTTAAACAGACACGCACACCAAAAAAAATAATAGTGCAATAATCACAACATATGCAGTTCAGAAGGTAGACAGAAGTGCTGGAGAAACTCAGCGGGTGAGGCAGCATCTACGGAGCGAAGGAAATAGGCAACGATTCGGCTTGAGTTTCTCCAGCACTTTTGTCTATCTTCGATTTTCCAGCATCTGCAGTTCCTTCTTAAACAATATGTAGTTCAGAAGGTATTTGAGGTTGTCATGTTTAATGGCTGATGGCTGCAGGGAAGAAGCTGTTCCTGAACCTGGACGTTACAGTTTTCAGGCTCCTGTACCTTCTTCCCGATGGCGGGGGTGAAATGAGCACGGAAACAGACCTTTCGGCCCATCTCAACCATGCTGGCCAAGATGCCTCATCAAAGCTAGGCCCATTTGCCCGCATTTAGTTCACACCGGTCTGAATCTCTCTGAATCGGACTTTACCTTGCACTAAACCCTTATCATGTATCTGTACATCTGACTGGCTCGATTGTAATCATGTATTGTCTTCCCACTGACTGGTTAGCGCACAACAAAAGCTTTTCACCGTACCTTGGTACACGTGACAATAAACTGAACTGAACTGAGGATGAATCTTTCCTATCCATCCACCTTGTGACTTTTAAATGCTGAGACAAGGAATTGCAGATGCTGCTTTACAGAAAAAGAGACAAACTGCTGGAGTAACTCAGTTCATAAAAAGACACAAAGAGCTGGAGTCTGAGGAAAGATCCTGACCCAAAATGTCACCTGTCTGTGTTCTCTAATCCATAGATGCTGCCTCACACGCTGAGTTTCTCCAGCATTTTTGTCTGCCTTCGATTTTTCCAGCATCTGCAGTTTCTTCTGAAAGATGCCAGAAGATGCGGTTCTTTGGCTGCCAGAGATGCTGCCTGACCCGCTGAGTTACTCCAGAATTTTGTGTCTATCTTCAGTGTAAACCAACAATCTGCTGTTCCTTCCTACACATTAATCTGTCTCTGTTCTAATGTCTGGTACCTCCAGAGTAGAGATCAACGTATTACTATAATCTAATCTATAATGTAATAATATTACTACAAAAAAGACTAGGCTTGTATGAAAAGACTAGGCTTGTATTCACTGGAGTTTAGAAGGATGAGGGGGAATCTTATAGAAACATATAAAATTATAAAAGGACTGGACAAGCTAGATGCAGGAAAAATGTTCCCAATGTTGGGCGAGTCCAGAACCAGGGGCCACAGTCTTAGAATAAAGGGCAGGTCATTTAAGACTGAGGTGAGAAACATAGAAACATAGAAAATAGGTGCAGGAGTAGGCCATTCGGCCTTTCGAGCCTGCACCGCCATTCAATATGATCATGGCTGATCGTCCAATTCAGTATCCTGTACCTGCCTTCTCTCCATACCCCCTGATCCCTTTAGCCACAAGGGTTACATCTAACTTCCTCTTAAATATAGTCAATGAACTGGCCTCAACTACCTTCTGTGGCAGAGAATTCCACAGACTCACCACTCTCTGAATGAAAAATGTTTTTTTTCATCTCAGTCCTAAAAGATTTCCCCCTTATCCTGAAACTGTGACCCCTTGTCCTGGACTGTCCGATGTTGTCCGATGTTGGGGAACTATCTTCCTGCATCCAGCCTGTCCAACCCCTTAAGAATTTTGTACGTTTCTATAAGATCCCCCCTCAATCTTCTAAATTCCAGCGTGTACAAGCCAAGTCTATCCAGTCTTTCTTCATAAGACAGTCCTGCCATCCCAGGAATCAGTCTGGTGAACCTTCTCTGTACTCCCTCTATGGCAAGAATGTCTTTCCTCAGATTTGGAGACCAAAACTGTACGCAATACTCCAGGTGTGGTCTCACCAAGACCCTGTTCAACTGCAGTAGAACCTCGCTGCTCCTATACTCAAATCCTTTTGCTATGAATGCTAACATACCATTCACTTTCGTCACTGCCTGCTGCACCTACATGCCTACTTTCAATGACTGGTGTACCATGACACCCAGGTCTCGTTGCATCTCCCCTTTTCCTAATCAGCCACCATTGAGATAATACGTCAAATCAATAGACAATAGGTGCACGAGAAAAAACTTTTTCACCCAGAGAGTTGTGAATTTATGGAATTCCCTGCCACAGAGGGCAGTGGAGTCCAAGTCACTGGATGGATTTAAGCGAGAGTTAGATAAGGCTCTAGGGGCTAGTGGAGTCAAGGGATATGGGGAGAAGGCAGGCACGGGTTATTGATAGGGGACGATCAGCCATGATCACAATGAATGGTGGTGCTGGCTCGAAGGGCCGAATGGCCTCCTCCTGCACCTATTGTCTATGTTTCTGTGATCACTGGCTGGCGCGGACCTGGTGGGCCGAAGGGCCCATTTCCGTGCTGTATCTCTAAACTAAACTAAAAAAGATTATTTTTTTCTATGTTTCTATGTATAATGCCACGGGGTCAAGGAAAGCGCATTCACGTCGCGGCCCTGTGTCCACCGCCACGCACAAGAAGCGACAGGACAGACACCATTGTATGCAGATGCCGAGAAGTGTGTTCAGCTCTGGCTGAATCTTGTGTGTGGACTCGATCAGACTATCATGCCAGGAAACTTATAATAGGGATATCCCTCACCCTCTCTTCGGATAAGCAGAGCTGTGAGGTTGAACATGGACTGTGTGTAGGCATCAGTCTTGACCGAGTCCAGGGCTTCCGTCAGTTTCTTAATCATGATTTTGTTCAGGTCGGACTGCCAGCCGGTCGCCTCAGAGAACTGAATCATTCCCGCTACCTGCAGAGAAGAGGGACATACTGAAACAGGGCAAGATGTTGAATAACTCGACCGGTGACATAATCACTGCACACCGACCGATGTCAGCCGCAGAATATAACTTTGCCTTTGTTACCGTAGTTTTAGTTTGCAGCTTTCCAGATACAGCATGGAAACAGGCCCTTCGGCCCACTGAGTCCATGCCGACCATCGATCACCAATTCACACTAGTTGTACGTCATCACACTTTAGCATCCACTCCCTTGGTGTTTTCAAGAGAGAGTTAGATTTAGCTCTTAGGGCTAACAGAATCAAGGGATGTGGGGAGAACAGGGTCCTGATTTTGGATGACCAGCCATGATCACATTAAATGGCGGTGCTGGCCCAGAGGGCCTAATGCCGCACCTATTTTCTATGCTTCTACAGACCAGCGGCAATTTAACGAGGCCAATTAACCTACAAACCCGCACGTCTTTACGATGTGGAAGGAAAATGGATGTGGAAGGAAAATGGAGCACCCAGACTAAACCCATGCATCACAGATAGAATGTGCAAACTCCACACAGACAGCACCTGAGATCAGGATTGAACAGTGTGGCACTTCTCCTTGCCTTTTTTTCATGGATGAAGCTGTCCCCTGCGTGTTATCAGTCACGTTATCGTGCTGTGAAAGGCTTTATACTGTGATATTTAACCAAGTGCCATTATTCATGTACAAACAAGCATTGGCAAGATATATGAGCAAGAACCTGTTTAACAGCCAGCACGTTCTACACCTCTGAAAGAGCGGCACAATGGTGCAGCTGGTAGTGCCGATATTTCACAGCGCGGGACCTGGGTTTGATCTTGACCTCCAGTTCTTTCTGTATGGAGTTTACACCTTCTCCCTGCCACCAAATGTGTAGGAACAGTAGACAACAGGTGCAGGAGTAGGCCATTCGGCCCCTCGCGCCAGCACCGCCGTTCAATGTGATCATGGCTGATCATGAAACTGCGAGTGCTGAACTGCAGATGCAGTTTTAAACCGAAGGTAAAACACAAAAAGCTGGAGTAACTCAGCGGGACAGGCAGCATCTCTGGATGGAAGGAATGGGTCAAGAAGGGTCTGGACCCTAAAACGTTACCTATTCCTTCTCTCCAGAGATGCTGCCTCACCCGCTGAGTTACCGAGTTACTCCAGCTTTCTGTGTCTATATCCCTGGGTTTCATCTGGGTGCTCTGGTCTCCTCCCACATCCCAAATTGGTGCAGGTTTGTATGTTAATTGGTGTAGAGACCCGAAACGTCACCTATTCCTTTGCTCCATAGATGCTGCCTCACCCGCTGAGTTTCTCCAGCACTTTTGTCTACCTTCTAGTTTAGTTTAGTTTAGTTCAGAGATACAGCGCGGAAACAAGCCCTTCGGCCCACCGAGCCCGCACCGACCAGCAATCCCCACCCTATGCACACTAGGGACATTTTACACTTATACCAAGTACACAAACCCTGGCCGATTAACCTACAAACCTGCACGTCTTTGGAGTGTGGGAGGAGACCGAGGATCTCGGAGAAAGCCCACGCAGGTCACGGGGAGAACGTACAAGCTCTGTGCAGACAGCGCCCGTAGTCGGGATCAAACCCGGGTCTCTGGCGCTGCAAGCGCTGCAAGGCAGCAACTCTACCGCTGCGCCACCGTGCCGCCTACTCTAGCTTCATGGAACGGCGGGCAAAGGGAACAGGCGAGGCAATGGATCTCGTTAAAAGCTGCACTTACCTCTCCTGCAGAACGGTTGCGCAGGTTAAGTGACGACATGAAATTGGAATAGTCCTTCTTCACGCACGCAGGCCTTTCGTTTAGCTGTGTGACCTGCGGACAGTCGGACATAACAGGAACGGCATTACATGTGTGGGAAGGATGCTGCTGATACACTGAAGATAGACCCTACAAAAAGCTGGAGTAACTCAGCGGGACAGGCAGCATGTCTGGAGAGAAGGAATGAGTGACGTTTCGGGTGGAGCCTGAAGGAAGGTTTTGACCCGAAACGTCACCCCTTCCTTCTCTCCAGAGATGCTGCCCGTCCCGCTGAGTTACTCCAGCATTTTGTGTCTATCGTCAAGGTGTTGGCATGAGGTGTAAGCTGCTCCTGTCAGCTCAAAGGTCATATAGATAGTCAGAGGGACAGAAGACAAGTTATTTAGCGTCCAGTGACAATTCTGCAATAGACAATAGGTGCAGGAGTGGGCCATTCGGCCCTTTGAGCCAGCACCGCCATTCAATGTGACCATGGCTGATCATCCACAATCAGTACCCCGTTCCTGCCTTGTCTCTATATCCCTTAACTCCACTATCCCTAAGAGCTCTATCTAGCTCTCTCTTGAAAGCATCCAGAGAACCTGCCTCCACTGCCCTCTGAGGCAAGACAAACATATTTCTTAACAGTGATGCTGGGATTGGAGCTGACTGTCGTGAGTCGATGCTTAGAACGTATTCACATGGAACCTCCACGTTGCATTAGGACTTAAAAAAAATAAATCTGTCAATGAAATGGGGGTCAGGCGATATTTTTGGAGACAAGCGATTGCATTATTCTGATAGAAATATATAAAGTTATGAGAGGTATAGGCAGGGTAGACAGTCAGATCCTTGTTCCCAGGGTGGAGGCGTCAAGGACTAGTGTGTGTAGATTAAGGCAAGCGGGGCAAAGTTTAAAGGAACGTACATACTCCATAGGGCAGGGTTTTTTTGTATAGAGTGAGGTGGTAGGCATGGTGATGGAGGCAGATACGATAGTGGTGTTTAAGAAGCTTTTTGATAGGCACATGGGCATGCAGGAAATGGTGCGCTATGGATCAAGTGCAGGAAATTAGTTTACTATTCGTTTATTTTAGTTTTAGTTTTTTTGTTTTTAGTTTTAGAGATGCAGCACAGGAACAGGCCCTTCGGCCCACTGGGTCCACACCGACCAGCGAACCCCGCACACTAACACTATCCTACAACAGTAAATTGATACCAAGCCAATCAACCTTCAAACCTGCACGACTTTGGAGTGTGGGAGGAAACCGAACATCTCGGAGAAAACCCACGCAGGTCACGGGGAGAACGTGCAGACTCCGCGCAGACAGCACCCGTAGCCAGGATCGTACCCGGGTCTCTGGCGCTGTGAGGCAGCAACTCTACCGCTGCCGCGGGAGATCAGGTTGGTTAATGCGAACTGAGCAGATTCTTTTCATCAGAAGAAGGGTCCCAGCCTGAAGTGTCACCTATTCACCTATCCTGACCCACTGAGTTACTCCAGTACATCGAGTCCATTTTTTGTTTGTAAACCAGCATCTTCAGTTCATTGTACCTTCTTTGTAACATGTAACTGAAGCCACAGTTTTTCTTGCAGTAACAAACAGATGCTGGTTTATACCAAAGATAGACACAAAGTGCTGGAGCAACTCAGCGGGTCAAGCAGCATCTGTGGAGGAAAAGGGTAGGCGACGTTTCGGGTCTGGACCCATCTTCAGTCTGGCCTATCCTTTCCCTCCAGAGGCGCTGCCTGAGCCGCTGTCACTCCAGTGTGCAGCTACAGTTTGTCTTGCCTGCCACAAGATGGCAATATTCATTTCATGAAGGCAGAGACTATCTTTCCCCTCAAGCCCGATCTGCAATATGTTTACCAACTCTAACACCAGAGCGCCTAGACTCTATTTGCCTGTGCGTTTTACCGCAACTCCACACGGCCTTGCCAAGGATTATAGTCTCAAGGCTTCAATTCACACCAGTGTCGGTCGGCAGCCCTTTGGGAATTTGCGGTGGAGCAAGGAGGGGGAGAAGTTCTCGTTGTCTGCAACCTTTTCCTTCCACAGCTAACAATGGCCTGTTTCCTTTGTCATCATTACTGTTTTGCATTTCTTTCATTCATTTGTTCTGCATCTCTCCACATCGCCGTCTATATCTCTCGTTTCCCTTTCCCTCCGACTCTCAGTTGGCAAGAAAGGTCTCGACACAAAACGTCGCCTATTCACGAGGTCATAAGGAATAGGAGCAGAATTAGGCCATTCGGCCCATTAAGTCTCCTCCGTGGCTGATCTGTCTCTCCTTCCTAATCCCATTCTCCTGCCTTCTCCCCATAACCATCGACAACTTTACTAATCAAGATTCTATCTATCGTTGCCTTAAATATATCCACCGACAACCTCTACAGCCTTCTGTAGCAAAGAAACCTACAGATTCACCACCCTCTGACTAAAGAAATTTCCCCTCATCGCCTTCCTAAAAGAACGTCCTTTAATTCTGAAGCTATGACCTCTAGTCCTAGACCCTCCCACTATTCCTTCCCTCCAGTGATGCTGCCTGACCCGCTGAGCTACTCCAGCTTTTTGTGTCTATCTTAGGTTTAAACCAGCATCTGCAGTTCCTTCCGGCATGTCGGGAAAAAGGGTAGGACCCTGAAAACTGTAAGGTCCAGGTTCGGGAGCAGGTTCTTCCCAATGACCATCAGGCTATTGAACACGACAAGATCAAACTAAACTCAAACTACAAACCAAAGGTCCTATAGCGGAGCAAGATAGACCACTCCTGCTAAATGCAATGGGCTGACGTGTAGTACGCAACGGAGCGGAACGTGGGCCTTTTTTTCATCCATTTCAGTAACCGGACCCGACTTGCAGTGTAATCGACGTTGCAGGGGAACAGTTTGTGTTAATAAATTATAATTCTGAAAATGAGGAGAAGATTTTTACCAAAGTACTTTGATTTTTACGAGGATGTTTCCGTAACCGGCTTCCGTCTCCGCACTGGTATCTTTGCTCCGCTACGGGATCTTTGGTGCGGAGACGGGAGCCGGTTACGGAAATGGGGCCGAAAATTACCCATGAATCTGCCCATGACCGTACTACGTCTTTTCCGTCGAGTGATCTATCTTGCTACAAACTGCCTGGGCTACACTGGGGACTTTGGGCGTTGCACTGTTTTTTGCACTACATTTGGGTCTTTATTTATTGAACTTTTATAAAATGTATTATGTTTTTTAAACTTAAAGAAACATTTAAGAAACATTTCTCTCAGTCGGAAGAAGGGTCTCGACCAGAAACGTCACCTATTCCTTCTCTCCAGAGATGCTGTCTGACCTGCTGAGTTACTCCAGCATTTTAGACAATATAGACAATAGGTGCAGGAGCAGGCCATTCGGCCCTTCGAGCCAGCGCCGCCATTCAAGGTGATCGTGTCTATCTTCCATAGAAACATTTGGACAGTTACGTGGAGAGGACGGGTTTAGAGGGATATGGGCCAAACCCAGGCAGGTGGAACAAGTGTAGATGCGACATGTTGGTCGCAGTGGGCAAGCTGGGCCGAAGGGCCTGTTTCTGCGCTGTATCACTCTAATGCGCCCTGTCCCACTTACGCAACTTTTTCGGCGACTTGCCGGCACCCGTCTAAGGTCGTTGCAGGTTGGCGAAAATGTTCAACATGTTGAAAATCCAGCGGCGACCAGAAAGACGCTACGACTCTTTGGGCGACTGAGGAGACGACTCACGGCCATACAGGCGACATGTCGCGGGGTGAAGCCCGTATGGTCGTGAGATGTCGGCCAAAGAGTCGCACCTTGTTCTGGTCGCCGCTGGATTTTCAACACGTTGAAATTTTCGGCCACCTGTGACGGGTGCTGGCAGACGCCGAAAAAGTTGCGTAAGTGGGACAGGCTCATAAGTCATGAAGGTCAACAGCTCTTCTTTCTCCACATTACTACTCATAATATATCATATTGCAGACACACGCCGCTGGAGTAGCTCAGCGGGACAGGCAGCGTCTCTGGAGAGAAGGAATGGGTGACGTTTTTGGCCGAGACCCTTCTTCAGGCCGATGGCCTTATATTGCTGTGAGTGATGAGTGCAGTGTTTACAGACTTGTTGTTGAGCTGCTGCTGCTGCTGCTGCTGCTGCTGCTGCTAAGAAGAATGTCATTGTTTCGTCCCTGTAAATATGTGACAATAAGACTCTCTTGGTTCTACATACCCCGAGTGTGGTGTTCTGCCTGTTGTAAGTCGCAAAATTCAAGATGCTTTCCGTTGCCATGGCGAGCCCAGCATGCTGGGACAATCCAAACACCCAGTTCTGATTTTTATTCAAATACTCCTGCAAAAAACACACACACAGATGTTTAGTTTAATTTTGTTTAGAGATACACAACGGAAACAAGCCCTTCGGCCCACTGAGTCCGCACTGACCAGCGATCCCCGCACATTGACACTACCCTACACACGCCCGGACAATTTTCTTTTTAAACCTTTTACACCAAGCTAATTAACTAGTGCTAGATAGGGCTCTTATAGAAAGCGGAGTCAGGGGATATGGGGAGAAGGCAGGAACGGGGTACTGGTTGTGGATGATCAGCCACGATCACATTGAATGGCGGTGCTGGCTCGAAGGGCCAAATGGCCTACTCCTGCACCTATTGTCTGTTGTCTTATAAACCTGCACGTCTTTGGAGTGTGGGAGGAAACCAAAGATCTCGGGGAAAACCCACGCAGGTCACGGGGAGAACGTGCAAACTCTGCACGGACAAGCACCCGTAGTCGGGATGGAACCCGGGTCTCTGGCGCTGCAAGCGCTGCAAGGCAGCGACTCTACCGCTGCGCCATCGTGCAGCCCCTTAACTAAATAAATTCAATCTTTTGACTAAATGTGTAAGCAAGAAAGAAACTGCAGATGCTGGTAAAGTCGAAGGTGGACACAAAATGCTGGAGTAACTCAGCGGGACAGGCAGCGTCTCTGGAGAGAAGGAGTGAGCGAGATCGCTGCCTGACCCGCTGAGTTCCTCCAGCATTTTGTGTCTACCTTCAATCTTTTGACTTCTTCAGCACGAGCATTGTCTCCGCGACATACAATGATTAAAGTTTAAAATGCAAAAGTTTAAATTAAGCATGAAACAGGTCACGGGGAGAACGTCCAAACTCCGTAAGGAGAAGCACCCACAGTCGGGATGGAACCCGTCTCTGGCGCTGTGAGGCAGCACTCTACCGCTGCGCCACCGTACCGCCCCCTGTATAGGCACAACACTTCTACAGCGCTGCATGTATTTTCCACATTCGCCACGGCGAGAAGATAAGTCTGTACTAAGAACTTTTGAAACTTTATCGACGCCAGAGACGTGGACTGCCTCGGTGAAGATCAGCTATGGTTGAATGGACAGGTAGACTTGATGGGCCGAATGGCCTAATTCTGCTCCTAGAACTTATAAGTCTGCTGTACGATTTTACCAGATTTATACAAAAACGAAGAATGTAACTGCACCAAAGTTGCCCCTCAGCTTCATGTTGAATCTTTTCCCTTAAACCAATGTCCTCTGGTTCTTGATTCCTCCACAGTGGGTAAAAGACTCTGCATTCACCCTATCTATTCGTCCTACTCTGGGCAGGAGGCTCTGTGCGTCTAACCGAGCTAGGATTTTCTACACCACTGTGAGATCACCCCTCATCCTCCTGCGCTCCAAGCAATAAAATCCCAGCCTGCTCAACCTCTCCCTGTAGCTCAGGCCCTCGAGTCCCGGGCAACATCCCCGTAAATCTTCTCCACGCCCTTTCCGGCTTGAATCAGCCAAGTCGTTTCTATCAAAACACCAAACAACTGAGACGAGGAAACAGCCTCGCGTGTTACGGGACCCTGTTTGTTGCCGAATCTTCTGACAGCTTACCTGAAGATGGGATTTGGTGACTGACGGAGCCCACTTCATCGCCTCCTGCAGTATCCCACCACAGCGAGCCGCAAAGTCCCGCACAATACTCTGAGGGAAAGGGGAGAAAAAAAACCCGTCATAAATTGATTAAACATCACCAGAACAGGCCTCTTCAGACCGAAGAAGGGTCCTGACACAAAACATCACCTCATCTCCTTTCTAAAGGAACATCCTTTTATTCTGAGGCTGTGTCCTGGACTCTCCCACTAGTGGAAACATCCTCTCCACATCCACTCTATCCAGGCCTTTCACTATTCGCTAAGTTTCAAGTTAGGCGCCAGAGATAGAAACATAGACATAGAAAATAGGTGCTGGAGGAGGCCATTGGGCCCTTCGAGCCAGCACCACCATTCATTGTGATCCATAGAAGCTGCCTCACCAGCATTTTGTGTCTACCTACGTTCCAGAGATGCTGCCTGAGCTGCTGAGTTACTCCAGCACTCTGTGTTTGTCTACTTGCCTGAAAAATTAAGAAATAATGTCTTTAAGTTGCCTTTAAAGTTGTTAGTCTTTGAAAGGGAACCTGCAGACATTACTGTGGATTATGAGGATAAAGGAAGCCCAAAGGATAAGGACTCAGACAACTGTATAGTTACCAAATTCACTGTGACATCCAAGGATTGGGGGTGGGGGGTGGGGGGCTTGGATAGAGTGGATGTGGAGAGGATGTTCCAAATCTGAGGAAGGACATTATTGCCATAGAGGGAGTGCAGAGAAGGTTCACCAGACTGATTCCTGGGATGTCAGGACTGTCTTATGAAGAAAGACTGGATAGACTCGGTTTATACTCTCTGGAATTTAGGAGATTGAGAGGGGATCTTATAGAAACTTACAAAATTCTTAAGGGGTTGGACAGGCTAGATGCAGGAAGATTGTTCCCGATGTTGGGGAAGTCCAGGACAAGGGGTCACAGCTTAAGGATAAGGGGGAAATCCTTTAAGACCGAGATGAGAAAGACTTTTTTTCACACAGAGAGTGGTGAGTCTCTGGAACTCTCTGCCACAGAGGGTAGTTGAGGCCAGTTCATTGGCTATATTTAAGAGTGAGTTGGATGTGGCCCTTGTGGCTAAGGGGATCAGAGGGTATGGAGAGAAGGCAGGTACGGGATACTGAGTTGGATGATCAGCCATGATCATATTGAATGGCGGTGCAGGCTCGAAGGGCTGAATGGCCTACTCCTGCACCTAATTTCTATGTTTCTATGTTTCCTCTAGTGGGAGAGTCTAGGACCAGAGGCCACAACCTCAGAATAAAGGGACATACCTTTAGAAAGGTGATGAGGATTATTAAGGGCTTGGACACGCTAGAGGCAGGAAACATCCACCTGATGTTGGGGGAGTCCAGAACCAGGGACCACTGTTTAAGAATAAGAAGTAAGCCATTTAGAACGAAGATGAGGAAACACTTTTCCACACAGAGTGGTGAGTCTGTGGAATTCTCTGCCTCAGAGGGCGGTGGAGGCCGGTTCTCTGGATACTTTCAAGACAGAGCTAGATAGGGCTCTTAAAGATAGCGGAGTCCGGGGATATGGGGAGAAGATAGGAACGGGGTACTGATTGGGGATGATCAGCCATGATCACATTGAATGGCGGTGCTGGCTCGAAGGGCCGAATGGCCTACTCCTGCACCTATTGTCTATTGTCTATTGAATGGCCTAATTCTGCTCCGTGAACTTAAGAACTAGGACACGTTGTTCAACAAATGCTTGGTCTTCAATGAGCTGCGATGTGGTCTAGCTGAGAGTTTGCACACAGCATCATAGAACATCAGAGAGCAGGCTGGAAAGTCATAGTGAAAGGCAGCTCTCGGGGTTCACATTGATGCTGCCGGGCTCCATCGGGCCAGCACGTGCTGATTGCTCCCTCCAGTGGCAAATGTACACAACTGCAGTCAGACACGAAATGTTGGGAGTAACTCAGCGGGCGGGACAGAGAAGGAATGGGTGACGTTTCGGGTCGAGACCCTGAAGAAGGGTCTGCCTTGAAGAAGAGATGCTACCTGTCCCGCTCAGTTTTTAGTTTTTAGTTTAGTTTAGAATTAGAGCGCGGAAACAGGCCCTTTCGGCCCAGCGGGTCTGCGCCGACCAGCGATCCCCGCACACTAACATTATGCTACGCCCACTAGGGACAATTTTTACATTTACACCAAGCCAATTAACCTACAGACTTGTACATCTTTGTAGCGTGGGAGGAAACCAAAGATCTCGAAGGAAACCCACGCAGGTCAATGGGAGAAAAGTACAAACTCCATACAGACAGCGCCCGTAGTCGGGATCGAACCCGGATCTCTGGCGCTGCATTCGCTGTGAGCCAGCAACTCTACCGCTGCGCCACCGTGACCGCCCTTGAGTTACTCCAGCATTTTGCGTCTACCTTCGGTTTAAACCAGCACCTGCAGTTCCTTCCTACACATTTAACCTGCAAACCCGCACGTCTTTGGGATGTGGGAGGAGACCCACGCGGTCACAGGGAGAATGTGCAAACTCCGTACAGACAGCACCTGAGGTCAGGATGGAAGCCGGGACTGTGGCGCTGTGAGGCAGCAACTCTGCCTCTGTGTGGTGTGGCAACTATTAGCCCAAGCTGTTGAGCAAAACTCAGCAGTTGAGTAGACTAGGGCGAAGCTTGCAGTACGGAGGGTGTGTGCGTTGGATCCCCAGCTGTTGCCTGCAAGTTCCCTAGATTGCAACCTTCACGTGGCCCACCCTGTTTTGATTAATGCAATCAACACAACATGTACAAACAAATAGATGTGGTGTTTTGGTGTCACTTTTGACCAGGCCTCACCCCTCACAGCCATTTGCTTTTGTCTGTGAAAAATAGAAACATAGAAAATAGGTGCAGGAGTGGGCCATTCGGCCCTTCGAGCCTGCACCGCCATTCAATATGATCACGGCTGATCATCCAACTCAGTATCCCGTACCTGCCTTCTCTCCATACCCCCTGATCCCTTTAGCCACAAGGGCCACATCTAACTCCCTCTTAAATATAGCCAATGAACTGGCCTCAACTACCTTCTGTGGCAGAGAATTCCACAGACTCACCACTCTCTGTGTGAAATTTGTTTTTCTCATCCCGGTCCTAAAAGACTCCTCCCCCCTTATCCTTAAACTGTGACCCCCGTGTTCTGGACTTCCCCAACATCGGGAACAATCTTTCTGCATCTAGCCTGTCCAACCCCTTTAAGAACGTTGTAAGTTTTGTATAAGATCCCCCCTCAATCTTCTAAATTCCAGCCAGTTACGGGGCGTTACCTCTCTGGCTTCATTGGTGTCAGGGACAGTGATCCTGTACGGGGTGTCCAGGAGGTCGTAGTACGGCTGGTCCTTGTGGACATCCTGCAAGACACAACATACGTCATGGACACTTGTCCAACTTGATAAGTGGGAAACTTGTCCAATTTATTCCCTTAATATCGCCATCAATCCCGCCGGCTTCTTACCGCACTGAGGGAGAGGGAGAGAGTCTGAAGGATATCCAGCATGGTCTTCAGGACAGACCCATTCCACAGCAAGTGTGGGAACCTGGAACACACAAAGAACCAACATCAGAGGCTCGTTGGGCCTCTTGAAGGAGGCAATTGCAGAATTTAAGCTATTTCTTCGCCTTCTGGGGTTGTTCATGTTCATAGACAATAGGTGCAGGAGTAGGCCATTCGGCCCTTTGAGCCAGCACCGCCGTACAATGTGATCACGGCTGATCATCCCCAATCAGTACCCCGTTCCTGCCTTCTCCCCATATCCCCTGACTCCGCTATCTTTAAGAGCCCTATGTAGCTCTTTCTTGAAAGCATCCAGAGAACCGGACGCCACCGCCCTCTGAGGCAGAGAATTCCACAGACTCACAACTCTCTGTGTGGAAAAGTGTTTCCTCGTCTCCGTTCTAAATGGCTTACCCCTTATTCTTAAACCGTGGACTACTATTTTAACAAAGTTAAGTTGGTCACGTACTTGTCGACCAAGCCCGATAAAAACTTGTCGGCGACTCTCCGAATGCGCTTGTGAATGTGGTTGAAGTTCACCAGCAGGAACTGAGCGTGCTTCTCCAGCTCCTCCTCGTTTTCCTTGGTCTTGGGCTGACAAAGACAAAGAGCCGTGAGATTCTGCTTACAAATGACGTTACAAACGCACGGAGAATGCTTCGGAGCGGTTGGAGTGGAAGGTCGGGTACCTTGTCCGCCATGACAGCGAGGAACACCTCAAAGACTTTATCGGCCACCGCTATCACACACTGCATCATGCCTGGCAAACAGATACAGGGAAACAGTGTCAGTCCCCAGGGGTTGTTAGCTCGTTTCCAAACACTTCTCAATGGAGCCGATTGTTATCACGGAGGAAGTGCCTTGCTGGCATTGTTGGAGAAGTCAACCGGTGCAACGAAAACTCAGCCCGCAATCCCGCAGCTCCCCCTGGATGGTGCAGCTCACTCGCCCGGCGTGGAAGGAGCAGGACGGAATTCATAAGGAATAGGAGTAGAATTAGGCCATTCGGCCCATCAAGTCTACTCCGCCATTCAATCATGGCTGATCTGTCGCTCCCTCCTAACCCCATTCTCCTGCCTTCTCCCCATAACCTCAGACAGCCGCACTAATCGCGAATCTATCTATCTCTGCCTTGAAAATATCTACTGACTTGGCCTCCAAAGAATTCCACAGATTCTCCATCCACTGACTAAAGACATTTCTCCTCATCCCCTGTGAGGGTCGGTGAGCAGACCGGCTGCGGGAGAGAGTGCACTGGCCTCGATGGGGGAGTGGGCCGCTGTTGCAGCCTGGGGGCTCCGCCGGACCGGGCGCCGCGCCAAGAGGCCGAGCAAGCGGACCGCATGCTGCCTGCAGCAGCAGCGGAGGACACCACGGCGACGCTGGGCCAGAGGCCCACCCTGCAACATCGCCATGACAACGGGCCTTCACGGTCAGGTCAAGAACCCTGCACTTACACGGACGGGGACTTGAAAATGGAAACCCGAAATTCGGTTCCTTGACACACAGCTCTGTATTCTGCTTTAGTGTGTACTACTGCTACACACTGTATCACTGTTGCTTATCCCAAGATGTATCTAAGTGATTATGTATAGAGACAGTTAGGCACAAAATGATGGAGTAACTCAGCAGGTGAGGCAGAACGTTCCGGAAGGTTGGACTCCTCTCGGAGGGCGGGACCTCTGTTGGTCAGACAGCACGGGTAATCCAGAAAGGTGCGGGAAGCAACTGCAGACGCTGGTTTAAACCAAAGTTGGACACAGAATGCTGGAGTAACTCAGCGGGTCGGGCAGCGTCTCTGGAGAGAAGGAATGGGTGACGTTTCGGGTCGAGGGTCTCGACACAAAGCCTCACCCATTTCTTCTCTCCAGAGACGCTGCCGGTCCCGCTGAGTTGCTCCAGCTTTTTGTGCCTACAATCCAGAAAGACTCTGGAAGACAAGGGTGCAAGAAAAATCGGCAGAGGAACCCGTGCTTGAAATGCTCACCGGCTTTATCTTTCTGAATAGCCTTGTCCTCCAAATAGCGGAACATCACCTGGAAACGGTCCTGGTCTGTCGATCGGGACACCCTGCAAATCAACGCGCAAGCGTGTGTGTAAGGAACCAGATTGTGCAGCGTTGCAGTTTAAGAAACATTCTTGTGCTCGAGACTGTTTCACACACCTCATGTATTCCAGGCGGTAGACAGAAAGGAGGTACGTGGACATGGCGAAGTCCAGCTTGTTAATGAGGGCCGAGACCTCAGGAGGGGGATCCAGCAGATTTATAATGGTGCTTCTTAATTCATTCAGTTCAGCCTAATGGAAACAAATAAGAAACAATAGACAATAGGTGCAGGAGTAGGCCATTCGGCCTCAGGTCCTAGACTAAAAATACTCATTGGCTTGGCCTCCACAGCCTTCTGTGGCAAAGAACTCCACAGGTTCACCACCCTCTGACCCGAGGATCGGGCAGCATCTCTGGAGAAGGGAAGAGGTGACGTTTCGGGTCGCGAGCCTTCCTCAGAATCAGGGTCAGGGGGAAAGGGAAAGGTGAGGTGACAAATGAGATGGAGTGGATGTTCTTACCGGCGAAACGGTGTCGTTTTTCAGGGCAGAGTTGTACTGCAGTTCAGAGCGCAGAGGCTCTCCTCCGGGGAAGGTCAGCAACGGAGACTTGGTGGCGATCTCACACACGCCCTCGTACCACTCCTCGGGCCACAGCCCTGCGCAAACACAAGCCGCCCAACAATATGGAAAAACGTAGACAATCGGTGCAGGAGTAGGCCACTCGGCCCTTCGAGCAGTCACATTCTCTGGAGATGCTGCCTGACCCATTGAGCTACTCCAGCTTTCTGGGTCACCGTTTGAAGTTTACAAGGACCCTTTGCTGATCCAAGAGCATTTGACATCTAACAGCTCGCAATCCGTTAAGTCACTGCTGCGTGATCACAGAGCCGGTCGATTTTAAGTTGCGGCAAAGAGTGGCTGTCAAAACTGCCGTCGTTAAAACTGATTTGGCCAAGTCCGAACAATGTTGGATCTTGTATAATTCTTACAGAAACAAATAGAACAAAATGATATTTCCTCTGAGCAAGGTAGACAAAAATGCTGGAGAAACTCAGCGGGTGCGGCAGCATCTATGGAGCGAAGGAAATAGGCAACGTTTCGGGCCAAAACTCTTCTTCAGACCTAAGGAAATAGGCAACGTTTCGGGCCGAAACCCTTCTGGGTTTCGGCCCGAAACGTTGCCTATTTCCTTCGCTCCATAGATGCTGCCGCACCCGCTGAGTTTCTCCAGCAATTTTGTCCACCTTCGATTCTCCAGCATCTGCAGTTCCTTCTTGAGCACCACCTGCATTCAATATGTTTTTAAGAAAGAGCTGCAGACGCTGGAAACATCGAAAGGTTGATTTGAATGGAGCTGAAAAGGAAGAATGAGAACAGCGAGAGGGAGAGAACAGAAAGAATTTAAAGAGAGGCCATTAAAAGTAATACAGGAAGTAGACACAGAAACATAGAAAATAGGTGCAAGGAGGAGGCCATTCGGCCCTTCGAGCCAGCACCGCTGTTCATTGTGATCATGGCTGATTCGTACCCTATCAATAACCCGTGCCTGCCTTCTCCCATATCCCTCGACTCCACTAGCCCCTCACGCTCTATCAAACTCTCTCTAATTCCATCCAGTGACTTGACCACCCACTGCCCTCTGTGGCAGGGAATTCCACAAATTCACAACTCTCTGGGTGAAAACGTTTTTTTTTCTCACCTCAGTCTTAAATGACCTCCCCTTTATTCTGTGGTCCCTGGTTCTGGACTCTAGACGTTCTAAAATCCCACAATTAAGTTACACATTCACAATCAATGTCCACAAGTTTTAGGTCTGGGATGAGGGAAAACATTTTCACCCAGAGAGTTGTGAATCTGGAATTCTCTGCCACAGAAGGCCGTGGAGGCCGATTCACTGGATGTTTTCATGAGAGCGTTAGAGTTAGCTCTTAGGGCTAAAGGAATCAAGGGATATGGTGAGAAGGCAGGAACGGGGGACTGATTTTGGATGTGTAAGAAAGTACTGCAGATGCTGGTTTACATCGAAGACGGGACACAAAATGCTGGAGTAACAATGGGTGAGGCAGCATAGAAACATAGCAAATAGGTGCAGGAGGAGGCCATTCGGCCCTTTGAGCCAGCACCGCCATTCATTGTGATCATGGCTGATCGTTCCCTATCAATAACCCGTGCCTGCCTTCTTCCCATATCGCTTGACTCCACTAGCCCCTAGAGCTCTATCTAATTCTCTCTTAAATCCATTAAATCTCTGGAGAGAAGGATTGGGCGATGTTTAGGGTCAAGACACGTCTTCAGCCTGATGTTGGTTGATTAGCCATGATCATATTGAATGGCGGTGTTGGCTCATTAGGGCCGAATGGCCTCCTGCAACTATTTTCTCGGTTTGCGGTAAGGGCACTGGGAATACAAGCCGCAGAAGCCAGCTCGTTCGAAGCCCCCCCCCGCCCGAGACTGCAGAAACATCAATTGGCTGGGTGTTAAAGACACTGACTGACGTTTTTGGACTAACATAACGTGCGATGTCCCGGTAATTATTAGCAGCCTGGCCGGTACCTGAACCTTCCACTGCAAACCCCATCACCACTGAGTAGAGCCAGAAGTCGCGGAACAGCTTCTGGAGCCTGGGTTTGGCGTCTTTGATCGGGGGCAATCGTCTGGTCAGCTGCAAAAAAACACAGGCTGTGTGATTAGTGGTCCTGAACCCGTGCACATGTCATTAATATACAAACATAGACAATAGGTGCAGGAGTAGATCATTCAGCCCTTGGAGCCAGCACCGCCATTCAATATGATCATGGATGATCATCCAAAATCAGTACCCCGTTCCTGCTTTCTCTCCATATCCCTTGATTCCGTTAGCCCCAAGAGCTAAATCTAACTCTCTCTTGAATAGCAAAGAGGTCCTTCTGCAGTTGTACAGGGCCCTAGTGAGACCACACCTGGAGTATTGTGTGCAGTTTTGGTCTCCAAATCTGAGGAAGGACATTCTTGTTATTGAGGGAGTGCAGCGTAGGTTCACCAGGTTAACACCCGGGATGGCGGGACTGTCATATGTTGAAAGAATGGAGCACCTGGGCTTCTATACACTGGAATTTAGAAGGACGAGAGGGGATCTTATTGAAACATATACGATTTTTAAGGGATTGGACACGCTCGAGGCAGGAAACATGTTCCCGATGTTGGGGGAGTTCAGAACCAGGCGCCACAGTTGAGGAATATGGGGTTTAGAACGGAGATGAGGAAACACTTTTTCACACAGAGAGATGCGAGTTTGTGGAATTCTCTGCCTCAGAAGGCAATGGACGCTGACTCTCTGGATGCTTTCAAGAGAGAGTTAGGTAGAGCTCTTAACGATAGCGGAGTCAGGGGATATGGGGGGAAGGCAGGAACGGGGTACTGTTTGTGGGTGATCAGCCGTGACCACAATAAATGGCGGTGCTGGCTCGAAGGGCCGAATGGCCTACTTCTGCACCTATTGTCTGTTGAATATATTCAGTGAATTGTCCTCCACTGCCTTCTGCGACAGAGAATTCCACAGATTCACAACTCTCTGGGTGAAAAGGTTTTTCCTCTGTATACTCGCCATGCCATGCCATCATTCTGAAAGTTTTCACTCAAACTTTAAACAGTAATTCCCCAAAATGAATAGTACATTTATTTTTAAAGCAAAATCTATTTTTCTTCCTCCTCTTCACTCTTCTCCTGACCCACTGAGATATTTCGAAGGTAGATAATATTGCTGGAGAAACTCAGCGGGTGAGGCAGCATCTCTGGAAAGAAGGGATGGGCGACGTTTCGGGTCGAGACCCTTCTTCAGACTGATGTTGGGGGGACAAAGATAGAATGTGGCAGAGACAGCAAGACTAGTGGGAGAACTGAGAAGGGGAAGGGGATGGAGAGGGAAAGCAAGGACTACCTGAAATTGGAGAAGTCTACCCAAGCGAAATATGAGGTGCTGTTCCTCCAATTTGCACTGGGCCTCACTCTGCCAGCGGAGGAGGCTCAGGACAGAAAGGTCAGATTGGGAATGGGAGGGGGAGTTGAAGTGCTGAGCCACCGGGAGATCAGCTTGGTTAGGATGGACTGAGCGGAGGTGTTCAGTGAAACGATCGTCGAGTCTGCGCTTGGTCTCGCGCGATGTGGAGAAGTTGATACCTGGAACAGCGGATACAGTAGATGAGGTTGGATAAGCTAGTTTTGTTTATGCAGAGGATGGTGGGTGCCTGGAAAGTGCTGCCAGAGATGCTGGTGGTGTTAGATACAGATGCAATTTGAGAGACTTTTAGATAGGCACATGGATTTGCAAAGGAATGGATATGGATTATATACATGCAGGTAAGGGTGGATCTTGGCATAGACATTGTGGGCCGAAGGGCCTGTTACTGTACTGTGTAATCCTAAAACGGACTTGTCTGCCCCTCATCATAGCATTTCCATTGCCCATTAAAAGAACGCAGAGTATAATGAAGGAAGCAGAGGGATAATTTACTGACCAGTAATGCAGAGACAGAGGTTCAAATCCCAGCAGAGCAACTGGAAGCTTTACTCATTTTAAATTACATACTCATTTAAAATTAAATTCATTTTATATCCTCTATCCTGTGGAATCGAGAAGCAGAGGTCAGTGGCTTAAGGTGAAGGAGAAAAGGTTGAACATGAATATTTTTCCACACAAAGGGTGGTGGGTGTATGGAACGAGCTGCCAGAGGAGGTAGTTGAGGCTGGGGCTATCGCAATGTTTAAGAAACAATTAGACAGGTGCATGGATAGGACAGGTTTGGAGGGATGTGGGCCAGACGCAGGCAGGTGGGGCTAGTAGATGGGACATGCTGGCCGGTGTGGGCAAGTTGGGCCGAAGGGCCTGTTTCCACGCTGTATGACTCTATGAGGTTTAACTGGCATAGAAAATATATTAATAATCAATGTTTTGTCATAAAAATAACCTCCAGCAAAGTCTTTGAGGAAATGAAATCTGTGTTGGCTTCATCAGATTTGGTTGTGGTGTTTGTGGCAGATGTGGAATATTATAGCGGATGTTCAACTACCCTCAAGTTAATATGGGCACATAAATTATTGGATGCTGGCCAAAGTCAAGTCAGCAATCCACTTAAAGTAAACATAATAGTCACTTTTCAACCACTTTATATACAAAGTTTATGAAAAACTGGACAGTCTGTGGCCTTGAAACCAGGTGATAAGCAATTAAACCTGGAAGCTGGTTGGAACTTGATTTATCCGATAAAATAAATAAAATAACAAACCCTCTCACAGGCCAGAGAAAGATTCTTGTTTAATTTTACTTTAGTTTAGAGATACAGCATGGAAACGGGCTCTTTGGCCCAAGCCGACCATCGATCACTCATTCACCCTAGTTGTATGTCATCCCACTCGCCTTACCAACCCCCCTACACACCGGGGGCAATTTTACAGAGGCCAGGTTAGCTGACAAACTCGTGCGTCTTTGAGATGTGGAAGGATGAGGGGGCATCTTATAGAAACATATAAATTTATAAAAGGATTGGACAAGCTAGATGCAGGAAAAATGTTCTCAATGTTGGACGAGTCCAGAACCAGGGACCACAGAATAAAGGGGAGGTCATTTAAGACTGAGGTGAGAACAAAAATATTCACCCAGAGAGTTGTGAATTTATGGAATTCCCTGCCACAGAGGGCAGTGGAGGCCAAATCACTGGATGGATTTAAGAGAGAGTTAGATAGAGCTCTAGGGGCTAGTGGAGTCAAGGGATATGGGGAGAGGGCAGGCACGGGTTATTGATAGGGGACGATCAGCCATGATCACAATGAATGGCGGTGCTGGCTCGAAGGGCCGAATGGCCTCCTCCTGCACCTATTTTCTATGTTTCTATGTTTCTAGGACACCCAGACAGTCACAGGGAGAATATACAAACTCCACACAGTCCGCACCTCGAGGTCAGGATCGGACCGGGGTCTCTGGTGCTGTGCAGCACTAGTTCTACCAGCTACAAATGGTGGAGATAATGGTTTCACAATAGACCCCGGCATAATCAAGGACCAGTCTCACCCCGGTCACCCCTCTTCTCCCCTCAGCCATCAGGCAAGTGGTACAGGAGGGTGAAAACGCACACCTCAAAATCCACGGATAGTTTCTTCCTGGCAGTTATCAGGCAACTGAACCTGCCTGAATCAGGCAACTGAGGAAGTCCTGAATCTACCTCATTGGAGAGCCTCAGACTATCTTTGATCAAACTTAACTCAACTTTGTCTTCTGCTAAACGTTATTCCCTTAATGGTGCATCTGTACACTGCGGACAGCTTGATTGGAGTCACGTGTAGTCTTTCCAATGCACGCTTTTCACTGCACCTCGGTACATGTGACAATAAACTAAACTACATTCACAACAGACAGAATCTATATGTTCATGAATATTGGCGCAGCAGTAGAGTTGCTGCCTTACAGGGAATGCAGCGCCAGAGGCTCGGGTTTCATCCCGACTACGGGTGCTGTCTGTACGGAGTTTGTACGATCTCCCCGTGACCTGCGTGGGTTTCCTCCGAGATCTTCGGTTTCCTCCCACATTCCAAAAAGCGTACAGGTTTGTGGGTTAATTGGCTTGGAATAAATGTAAAAGTTGTCCCTAGTGTGTGTAGGATAGTGTTAGTGTGCGGGGATCGCTGGTCAACGCGGACCCGGTGGGCCGAAGGGCCTGTTTCCATGCTGTATCTCTAAACTAAACTAAAAAAAATCTCTTTCTGAATGTTCTTGTAGACTACCGACCGTAACTATTTGTTTGTGGCTTTTGGTAAACGAAGGCGGTGGATGGAGGAACATGGACCATGCGTAGGAGATGCACGGTTTAAATTGGCGTCATGGTTAGCAGAGGCTTCATGGGCTGAAGTGCCTGTTCCTGTCCTATGTAGGAAGGAACTGCAGATGCTGGTTTAAATCGAAGGTAGACACAAATGGCTGGAGTAACTCGGCGGGTCAGGCAGCATCTCTGGAGAAACAGAATGGGTGACTTTTCGGTCTGAAGTAGGGTCTCGACTCGAAACGTCACCCATTCCCTCCCTCTGCAGATGCTGCCTCACCCGCTGAGTTTCACCAGCATTTTTGTCTACCTTTGTTCAAAGTGGTTGTACTGTATGTACACAGATAGAAAGTCGATTCTCAAACGGGTTTTTCCCCCCCACACAGAACATGATCACATTTTGGTGAACGTTTAATTAAAATCTGTCAAACGCCCTAAACTGAAACAAAATAAACCATGCAATACTTAAAAGCAGAATAGATCTCAGTGCAGATCACAACCACAATCTGAAGTGACTGATTGCAACAGTCTTTCCCAACAAAAGTCCTCAAATGTTTAATTTGGGCTTGTTTGCTCTTTCATGAATCAATGCAGAATGACAACAGGACAGATGTTAAAGTGCAAAGTTTGTGAAAAACACATCGCCTGCTGATTCAACGACACAAGACTGTCATTCCGCACCGGTGCCTGCAGGTATGTACACTGGAAACTGTTTAATCAGAATCTATTTAAGACCGTTAAAAAAAAAAATCCATGGTATCACATCTAATAATGCGAGTGTTATTGGAGATGGAAGTGGTCAGTTTTCACAGCAAAGATCACGAGGAGAGTGTACTTCATGCAGTACTGGGACCGCTCCTGTTTGAAGAGCAGATTCGGCGAAAATCTCAATGCATTTTTTTTAATACAATGGCACACTAGGGTGTCAGAGGTTATGGGGAGAAGGCAGGAGAATGGGGTTAGCAGGGAGAGATAGATCAGCCATGATTGAATGGCGGAGTAGACTTGATGGGCCGAAGGGCCTGATTCTACTGCTGTACTTATGATCCTATCAAGAGTGAGAGGCAGTATCAATTGGAATAAAAGTGAACCTATGCCAATAGCCATGAATAACTTACAGATATTACAACAATTTCCTTTTAAGATAACAAATAAAAATATTAAATATCTTGGTATTTTTGTTACAAAAAGATTTGACTCTCTATTTAAGTCTAATTTCCCGTTATTACTGAATACAATTAAATAAAAATATTTTACACATGGAAAAGTTTACCTATTTCAATGTTAGGTAAAAATAAACGCAATAAAAATGATTTTTCTCCCACAATTATTATATTTATTTCAATCAATCCCGATATATCTCCCTAAATTTTTTTTTAAAAAGTAGACTCTCTAGTCACTAACTTTATCTGGGATTATAAGAACCATAGAATAAATAAAAAACACTTATGTAAAGCTAAAATAAACGGGGGATTAGCATTACCAAATTTTATGTTTTATTATTGGGCAGTTAATATTAAAAAATATGAACTTCTGGTTAGAAGAAACAGATAATAAACCCAAACTGGTTTAAAAATGGAAAGAGAAGACTGTTTTCCATTTGAAATTAGTTCTATGATATTTGCTAATATTAATGTCCTCGAAAATTTATAGTGAAAACTCGATAATAGAAAGCGGAATCCGTATTTGGAAACAAATAAAGAAAAACATAAAACTAAAATTTATACCGCTAGTCTTACTATTGCCAACAATTTTACGTTTAAACCCTCAACGATGGATAAGGCTTTTATACAATGGAAAAATAACAGGAATTTTAAATATAGGGGATCTTTATAAGGAAATTCTTTCATTTCAAGAGTTACAACAAGCTTACGGGCTTCATAATAATGAATATTTTAGATATTTACATCAGAAACTATATCTCTGCAAATACACAAGAAATTCAGAAATAGAAAGAGTGAAATTTTAGATGAATGCTTGAATAAACATCCAAATACAGAAAAAATGATATCATATATTTACAATATTTTGTTGGAAAGTGATATTCCATCATCGGAAACACACAGACAGCTTTGGGAAAATGAATAGGTCAAATAATAAGCCCAGAAATATGGGAAGAAAGCTTACAACACATACATTACTGCTCGTTAAATGCTAAACATGCTCTTATACAGTTTAAAATTTTACATAGATTACATTACTCCAAATCTAAATTACATAATATATTTCCAAAATTATCGCCTATATGTGATAAATGTCAAATCTTAGAAGCAAATTTGTCACATTCATTCACTAATTGTACGAAGATTGTAGAATATTCGAACAAAATATTAAGATAATCTCGAATGTTGTTAATATTACTATGATTCCTGATCCAAAGTTAATAATACTTGGAATACCTGAAACGGAACAAATAATTACAAAGAATCAAAGAAATTTTATCGACTATTCTCTAATAATTGGGAAAAAATTAATACTAAAATTTTGGAAAGGCCCTGCATCCCCAACAATTAAAATGTGAATACAGAAATGTCGGAGACACTTCACTTGGAGAGATTGAGACTTGTCCTTATGGACAGGTTAGATCTCTTCGAAGGGATTTGGTCTCCATACATTAAATATTTACAGGGTCATAATGGTCCGGCGCGGGGACTTGACTGAGGCCTGAATATCTGAATGGATGAAGAAATACATATAATAAATCATGAATGTATCTCCAAGAACGGATTATTGAGTAATACTTTAATCTCCACCAAACTTTTCACATTTCTTTTCTATTTTCTACTTTCTATCTCTATCTTTCTATCTTTAAGTAGGAAAAAAAGTATAGAAACATATTATATATATTCTTAATATTAGTATGAATATACAATTATTAGTTGTATGAAAATATTATAGATGTCTTAAATTTGTAATTATATAAAAAATTTTCATCACTATATAATAATTTTGAAATATAAAGTTAATAATAATACAAACACTCTTAATATTTATGAAAATATCACGAATATCACAGAAGTTGGTTTAATGTAGTTATATTAGGGGGGGATTTGTATTTGGTAATTAGAAGAAATATGTGTGGTATGAGAAGTATGAGTATATTGCTTATTTTAGGAATATACTACATACACTCCCAATCATACAAAATAAATACCAGGAAACGTATAATGGATAACATTACAAATAACACAAACAGTATCAATTGATATATCAATATATATAATTTTGTATATTATATAATTTTTTAATGCCGCATAAGAGTGTACTCTGTATATATTGTTTCTATAATAAAAAAATTAAAAAAAAAAAAAAAAAGAGTGAGAGGCATTCCTTAATACAATGGCATATGGGAGTTATGGTGCCACACAGCAGATACAGGCCCATCAGCCCACTTCGTCAATGCTGAACAAGATGTCCCATCTACGCTAATTCCATTTGCCCGCATTTGGTCCACCCACATCCCTTGAAACCCTTCCTATCCATGTACCTGTCCAAATGTCTCTAAAGTTCTGGTTATTGTACCTATTGTATTGTACCGACATCATCTACCTCCTCCAACAGTTCATTGCATCGACCCACCACCCTCTGAGTAAAAACGTTTAGTTTAGTTTGGAGATACAGTGTGGAAGCAGGCCCTTCGGCCCATCGAGTCTGCACCGGTCAGCGATCCCACTACACTAGCACTATCCTACACACTAGGGACAATTTACAATCTTTACCGAAGCCAATTAACTTGTACATCATTGGAGTGGGAGTGTAAAACGTTTCCCCTCCCACCTTAAACCTATATCTCCTGGTTTACGATTCCCCTACTCTGGGTAAAAGACTCTGTACATTCACAGAGTTATTATTTTATAAAAGTATATCCAATTTTTATAATTGTGGAAAAAGATTTTAGTGCTGCATAAAAGCAGTAGAGCGACTGCCAGAGACCCAGGTTCGATCCTGACCATGGGTGCTGTCTGCATGGAGTTTGTACGGTCACCCCGTGACCTGCGCGGGCTTTCTCCGAGATCTTCGGTTGCCCCCCGCACTACAAAGACGTACAGGTGCGTTGGTTAATTGGCATGAATGTAAAATTGTCCCTAGTGTGTGTAGGGTAGTGTTATGCCCCTGTCCCACTTAGGAAACCTGAAAGGAAACCTCTGGAGACTTTGTGCCCCACCCAAGGTTTCCGTGCGGTTCCCGGAGGTTTTTGTCCTCCGGCAACCACCTTCAACTAGCATTGCATCCGGCTTCGACTAAAAAATTACCGATTTTTAAAACGGAAACCACTTTCGACCATTAGGGAGACTGACAAAACCCTCCGGGAACCGCACGGAAACCTTGGGTGGGGCGCAAAGTCTCCAGAGGTTTCCGTTCAGGTTTCCTAAGTGGGACAGGGGCATAAGTGTGCGGGGATCGCAGGTCGGTGCGGACTTGGTGGGTCGGAGGGTCTGTTTCCGCGCTGTGTCTCTAAACCAAGCGCATGTTGTCGTGCTACCAGTGCGACCACATTTTTCTCTTCCGGAATCTTTGACAAGTTAGCCACTATTAACGCCCATTCTTAATATTTCTAATTCTTCTCTTTCTGTTTTATAAATCGATTTACGAATTCTTTCATCTTTCAATCTGCACATAACAGACTGGCTGAGTTAGCAAAGAGACTCCAACATGGTGTCTCCTAGTTTGACTTAACAGAGTTTGACTTAAATGTGCCTTTTACTTCAGTATTTCATTACTGCTCAAATTTCGGGGGAAAAATGTCACATTGTACTTCAAACCATGTCATAAAATGGTCAATATTTTGATTTCAGCGCTGTTCTTTGCAGCTGTTGGTGAGGTTAATTATAAACCTTATAGTTTAAAGTTCAAAGAACTTTGGAAAGGCAAAAGAATGGCAACTACAAAAATATCAAACGCAGGCTTCATAAACATCAGCCTTCAGAGTGAAGTTCATGTCCATATGTTCTAGAAGCAGAATTAGGCCATTCGGCCCATCAACACTACTCCGCCATTCAATCACGGCTGACCTATCTCTCCCTCTCAACCCAGTCTCCTGCCTCCTCCCCATAACCCCTGGTACCCTTACCAATCAAGAATCATTCAAATTCCACCTTAAAGCTATCCCTTGACGGCCTGCACGGCCATCCATGGGAATTTCACAGATTCTCTACCCTCTGGCTAAAGAAATTCCTCCTCGTCTCCTTTAGACAATAGTCAATAGGTGCAGGAGTAGGCCATTCGGCCCTTCGAGGCAGCACCGCCATTCAATGTGATCATGGCTGATCATCTCCAATCAGTACCCCGTTCCTGCCTTCTCCCCATATCCCCTTACTCTGCTATCTTTAAGAGCTCTATCCAGCTCTCTCTTGAAAGCATCCAGAGAATTGGTCTCCACCGCCCTCTGAGGCAGAGAATTCCACAGACTCACAACTCTTTGGGTGAAAAAGTTTTTCTCATCTCCATTCTAAATGGCCGACCCCTTATTCTTAAACTGTGGCCCCTGGTTCTGGACTCCCCCAACATAGGGAACATGTTTCCTGCCTCTAGCGTGTCCAAACCCTTAATAATCTTACATGTTTCAATAAAATCCCCTCTCATATTTCTGAACTCCAGAGTGTACAAGCCCAGCCGCTCCATTCTCTCAGCATATGACAGTCCCGCCATCCCGGGAATTAACCTTGTAAACCTACGCTGCACTCCCTCAATAGCAAGAATGTCCTTCCTAAAGGCACGTCCTTTAATTCGGAGGCTATGGCCTCTGGTCCTAGACCCACCAGTGGAAACATTTCCATATTCATTCTATCCAGGCCGTTCACTATTCAGTAAGTTTCAATGAGGTCCCTCCTCGACCTTTAAAAAGCTGTGAATACAGGCCCAAAGCCGTCAACCGTTCACCCCATCATTCCTGGGATCGTTCTCCAAAATCTCCTCTGGAGCCTCTCCAATGCCAGCATATCTTCTTCAAAACTGGGGCTCAAAACAGCTCACAAAACTCCAAAAGCAGTCTGACCGGTGCTTCATTAGGCCTCAGCATTACACCCCCTTTTTTGTATTCCAACCCTCTTGAAGTAATAGGCAGCAATGCATTCTTTCAGTGCTATATATAAAATAATCTGTGGAATTCATTGCCGTAGAAAACTGTGAAGGCCACGTCAATGGCAGAGATAGATAGATTCTTGATTAGTGCGGGCGTCAGAGGTTATGGGGAGAAGGCAGGAGAATGGGGTTAGGAGGCAGAGATAGATCAGCCATAATTGAATGGCGGAGTAGACGATGGGCCAAATGGCCTAATTTTGCGCCTATCATTTAAGAACCCGTAATGGCTTGCCAAACTACATCTTGTATGCAATAACTTTCATCGTTTCACCGTGTGTCTAATATCTCTGGTTTGACCAACAGAAATAAACCTCTCCGACATGCGGCTCTTATTCCTCACGCTGTGCGTTTTCCTCGTGCCGCTGCCTACGTTTTGCGGCCTTAAGCCTTTGGACGAGCATTTTGAGCCAGAGTTCACGGGTATGTCGATAGATCCGCGGTCCAATGCGGACACTGAAGGCCCCCACACCGAGAGCATCCAACTACAACTGCACGAGGACAACACTTTGACGCAAGACCTCCCAGACGTGGAGGAAGACGACTACCTGGACTTTGAATCCTTGTTTGCCGAGGACGACGACGACTACATCGACAAGATTGACGAGATTGAGGAGCCGGTGACGGACACACAACTCGAGCCTCTGGACCCTGTGGCCAGGAGAGGCAAACTGCTGAAGCTATTCCACGGCAGAACCAGGATCCAGCGCTTGAACCTGGTCAATGCCAACTTTGCCTTTGGTCTGTACAGAAGCATCAGGAACGGAGTTGGCCCGCTGGAGAACATACTGCTGGCTCCCGTCGGCATCTCCACCACGCTGGGCATGGTCTCTCTCGGCGCAAGGCGCGACACCCACCGGCAGCTGTTCCACGCCCTGGGCTTTGCCGACTTTGTGAACGCCAGCGTCAAGTACGACACCATGACGGTCCACAACCTCTTCCGCCGGCTGACCCACCGCCTCTTCCGCCACAACTTCGGCTACATCCTGCGGGGGGTGAACGGCCTGTTTGTGCGCCAGGGCTCCCAGATCCTCAGCAACTTCACGCACAGCATGAAGACCTACTACTTTGCCGAGGCCCAGTCCGTCAACTTCTCCAACCCCGGCCTGGTCAGCAAAATCAACCAACGCATCCAGAAGCTGACCCAAGGACTGATCAAAGAAGCCGTCGACACCCTAGACCCGCACACCCTCATCATGATTCTCAACTGCTTGTACTTGAAAGGTAAACTCGTTCAGTCACAGCTCAGTTTCAGTTAGAAACATAGAAACATAGAATTTAGGTGCAGGAGCAGGCCATTCGGCCCTTCAAGCCTGCACCACCATTCAATATGATCATGGCTGATCATCCACCTCAGTATCCTGTACCTGCCTTCTCTCCATACCCCCTGATCCCTTTAGCCACAAGGGCCACATCCAACTCCCTCTTAAATATAGCCAACAAACTGGCCTCAATTACCTTCTGGCAGAGAATTCCACAGATTCACCACTCTCTGTGTGAAAAACGATTTTCTCATCTCGGTCCTAAAAGACTTCCCCCTTATCCTTAAACTGTGACCCCTTGTCCTGGACTTCCCCAACATCGGGAACAATCTTCCTGCATCTAGCCTGCCCAACCCCTTAAGAATTTTGTAAGTCTCTATGAGATCACCCCTCAATCTTCTAAATTCCAGCGGAGTACAAGCCGAGTCTATCCAGTCTTTCTTCATATGGAAGTCGTGCCATCCCAGGAATCAGTCTGGTGAACCTTCTCTGTACTCCCTCTATGGCAAGAATGTCTTTCCTCAGATTAGGAGACCAAAACTGTACGCAATACTCCAGGTGTGGCCTCACCAAGACCCTGTACAACTGCAGTAGAACCTCCCTGCTCTTGTACTCAAATCCTTTTGCTATGAATGCCAACATACCATTCGCTTTCTTCACTGCCTGCTGCACCTGCATGCCTACTTTCAATGACTGGTGTACCATGACACCCAGGTCTCGCTGCATCTCCCCTTTTCCTAATCGGTCACCATTCAAATAATAGTCTACCTTTCCTGTTTTTGCCACCAAAATGGATAACCTCACATTTATCCACATTATACTGCATCTGCCATCCATTTGCCCACTCAACCCAGTCTATCCAAATCATCCTGCAGCCTCCTAGCATCCTTCTCACAGCTAACACTGCCCCCCAGTTTCGTGTCATCGGCAAACTTCGAGATGTTGCATTTAATTCCCTCGTCCAATCATTAATGTATATTGTAAATAGCTGGGGTCCCAGCACTGAGCCTTGCAGCACCCCACTAGTCACTGCCTGCCATCCTGAAAAGGACCCGTTCACTCCTACTCTTTGCTCCCTGTCTGCCAGTCGGGTTCTCTATCCACATCAATACTGAACCACCAATACCGTGTGCTTTAAAGTTTGTATACCAATCTCTTGTGTGGGACCTTGTTGAAAGCCTTCTGAAAGTCCAGATATAACACATCCACTGCTTCTCCCTTATCCACTCTACTAGTTACATCCTCAAAAAATTCAATAAGATTCGTCAGACATGATTTACCCTTCGTAAATCCATGCTGACTTTGTCCAATGATTTCACCACTTTCCAAATGCGCTGCTATCCCATCTTTAATAATTGACTCTAGCAGTTTCCCCACTACCGATGTTAGACTAACTGGTCTGTAATTCCCCGTTTTCTCCCTCCCTCCCTTTTTAAAAAGTGGGGTTACATTAGCTACCCTCCAATCCTCAGGAACTACTCTAGAATCTAAAGAGTTTTGAAAAATTATCACTAAGGCATCTGCTATTTCTGGGGCTACTTCCTTAAGTACCCTGGGATGCAGCCTATCTGGCCCTGGGGATTTATCGGCCTTTAATCCATTCAATTTACCTAACACCACTTTCCGGCTAACCTGGATTTCACTCATTTCCTCCATCTCATTTGACACGCGATCCCTGCTATTTCCGGCAAATTATTTATGTCTTCCTTAGTGAAGACAGAACCAAAGTAATTATTCAATAGGTCTGCCATGTCCTTGTTCCCCATGATCAAATCACCTGTTTCTGACTGCAAGGGACCTACATTTGTTTTAACTAATCTTTTGCGCTTCACACATCGATAAAAACTTTTGCAGTCAGTTTTTATGTTTCCTGCCAGTTTTCTTTCATACTCCATTTTCCCTTTCCTAATTAAGCCGTTTGTCCTCCTCTGTTGGTCTCTGAATTTCTCCCAGTCCCCTGGTAGGCTGCTTTTTCTGGCTAATTTGTACGCTTCATCTTTTTCTTTGATACTAACCCTGATTTCCCTCGTTATCCACGGATGCGCCATCTTCCCTGATTTATTCTTTTGCCATACTGGGATGAACAATTGTTGTAGTTCATCCATGCAGTCTTTAAATGCCTTCCATTGCATATCCACCGTCAACCCTTCAAGAATCAATTGCCAGTCGATCTTGGCCAATTCACGTCTCATACCCTCAAAGTTACCTTTCTTTAAGTTCAGGACCCGTGTTAGGAAGGGTCTCGACCCGAAACACGCAACCGGAGACCTTCTCTCCGGAGACGCTGCCTGTCCCGCTGAGCCACTCCAGCTTCTTGTTTATTGTCACGTGTACCGAGGTACAGTGAAACGCTCCTTGTTGCGTGCAATCTTCCAGTCAGTGGAAAGACAATGCGTGTGTACGGGCAAGCCGTTACAGTGGACAAAAATACTGCAGAAACTCAGCGGGTGAGGCAGCATCTATCGAACGAAGGAACAGGCAACGTTTCAGGTCGAGGCCCTTCTTCAGAGCTATTTACGGTGTACAGATACATGATAAGGGGATAAGGGTATAACAAATGACAATAGGTGCAGGAGTAGGCCATTCGGCCCCTTGAGCCAGCACCGCCATTCAATGTGATCATAGCTGATCATCCACAATCAGTACCCCGTTCCTGCCTCCTCCCCATATCCCCTGACTCCGCTATCTTCAAGAGCCCTATCTAGCTCTCTCTTGAAAGCATCCAGAGAACCGGCCGCCACCGCCCTCTGAGGCAGAGTTTCTCCCAGACCTTTGGTTTCCTCCCACACTCCAAAGACGTGCAGGTCTGGAGGTTAATTGGCTTGGTAAATGAATGAGAATTTGTCCCTCGTGCGTGTAGGGTAGTGTTAATGCGCTGGCCGGCGCGGACCTGGTGGGCCGAAGGGCCTATTTCCCGCGCTGTGTCTCTAAACTGAACGATGCTGAAATTGGGACGTTTCTGTCAAGTGCAATTGCTCGACTCATTTTCTCTCTCCGGCCAAACAGGAAATTGGGCGACCAAGTTCCTCAACGAGCGGACATACAATGGGGCTTTCTGGCTGAATGAAAAGGATTCGGTGAGGGTGCCGATGATGCAGACGAGGGGAAACTTCCCGGAGGTTTCCGACCACAAGCTGGAGTGTGACGTTCTCCAGCTGCCTTATGTGGGGAACGTCAGCATGTTGATCGTACTGCCCCACAAGTTCTCTGCCATGAAGACCATCGAAAAGCAGCTGACGTCAGAGGTGGTGATCGGCTGGTTAAAGAGTATGACTAACAGGTACATTTTGTCTCCTTCGATGCATTCACACCAACTACAGCTCAGAGCGGCGAAGTTTAGTTTAGTTGTGCGATACAGCGCGGAAACAGGCCCTTTGGCCCCACCGAGTCCGCGCCGACCAGCGATCCCCGCACACTAACACAATCCTACACACACTCAATTGACAATTTACATTTACACCAATCCAATTAACCTACATACCTGCAGGAAACCGAAGATCTCCGGAAAACCCTCACACAGGTCATGGGGAGAACGTGCAAACTCTGCACAGACAGCACCCGTAGTCAGGATCGAACCCTTGTCTCCAACGCTGTAAGCGCTGTGAGGCAGCAACGTTACCGCTGCCACCGCCCCGAATCTCCCAGACCAGAACAGCAGACCGTGCATGAAAGAACTGCAGATGCTGGTTGACACCAACAATAGGCACAACATGCTGGAGTAACTCATTGGGTCTGACAGCATCTTTGGAGAAAAGGAATTGGTCGAGAAAAATAGATAGAAACATAGAAACATAGAAAATAGGTGCAGGAGTAGGCCATTCGGCCCTCTGAGCCTGCACCGCCATTCAATATGATCATGGCTGATCATCCAACTCAGTATCCTGTACCTCTCCATACCCCCGATCCCTTTACCCACAAGGGCCACATCTAACTCCCTCTTAAATATAGCCAATGAACTGGCCTCAACTACCTTCTGTGGCAGAGAATTCCACAGATTCACCTGTGTGAAAAATGTTTTTCTTATCTCGGTCCTAAAAGACTTCCCCCTTATCCTTAAACCGTGATCCCTTGTTCTGGAGTTCCCCAACATCGGGAACAATCTTCCTGCATCTAGCCTGTCCAACCCCTTAAGAATTTTGTAAGTCTCTATAAGATCCCCCCCTCAATCTTCTAAATTCTAGCGCATACAAGCCGAGTCTATCCTGTCTTTGTATCCTGTATGGAAGTCCTGCCATCCCAGGATCAGTCTGGTGAACCTTCTCCGTACCCCATCTATGGCAAGAATGTCTTTCCTCAGATTAGGAGACCAAAACTGTACGCAATACTCCAGGTGTGGTCTCACCAAGACCCTGTACAACTGCAGTAGAACCTCCCTGCTCCTATACTCAAATCCTTTTGCTATGAATGTCAACATACCATTCGCTTTCTTCACTGCCTGCTGCACCTGCATGCCTACTTTCAATGACTGGTGTACCATGACACCCAGGTCTCATTGCATCTCCCCTTTTCCTAATCGGCAACCATTCAGATAATAGTCTACTTTCCTGTTCTTGCCACCAAAGTGGATAACCAACACATTTGTCCACATTATACTGCATCTGCCATCTCCCAAAAGGAATTGGTTCAAGAAAAATTGATGTTGGGAACCACCGTTTCGACTTGTGAAGGGCAGCATGGTGGCGCAGCGGTAGAGTTACTGCCACGTGGCGCCAGCGACCCACAACATCTTGAGTTGATACAGCAGTAAGGTAGACACACAAGGCTGGAGCAACTCAGCGGGTCAGACCACATCTCTGGAGAATAGGTGACGTTTCGGGTCGCGACCCTTCTTCAGACTTATGATGGTTCTACAAATAAGACTGTTACAAAAAACATAACTACTGTCCTTTACCACAGCGAGCAGGCCACAAAGGACAACAAAATAATATCTCTAACATGTTTTTAAAATAATAGCCTATACTATTCTCTATACTGGTGCTGGAGAGATTGAGCAGGTCAGGCAGCACATGTGGATGTAAGGGACAGGCATGAGACCAAGGTGCCATCTGAACTAATACTAAAAATAAAGGGGCATAAAATCAAAGACCCTTTCCAACAGACTTTACTGCTAAAGAAGGGTCTCGACCCGAAACGTCACTCATTCCTTCTCTCCAGAGATGCTGCCTGCCTCTCCAGAGTTACTCCAGCATTTTGTGTTTAAGAAAGAACTGCAGATGCTGGAAAATCAAAGGTAGACAAAAATGCTGGAGAAACTCAGCGGGTGAGGCAGCATCTATGGACCGAAGGAATAGGTGATGTTTTGGGTCGAGACCCTTCTGGATCTCGACGCGAAACGTCACCTATCCCTTTTGGGTCTCGACCCGAAACGTCACCTATTCCTTCGTTCCATAGATGCTGCCTCGCCCGCTGAGTTTCTCCAGCATTTTTGTCTACCAGCAATTTGTGTCTACCTTAGACTTTACTGGTATATCAACTCAAGACAATGTAGGCACTATAGGAACAAAGTATGAAACAGGTTAGCACGGAACAAAAGCTTTTCCACTGTACCTCGCTACACGCGACAATAAATTAAACTGAACTGAACTCAAATTTCCTGATCGACTAAACCTTTAATTATTAGCCGTTGCAGCCTGACATTTATTTTTCTCTCTCCAACACAACCCAAAAATGTTTTAGGGGCTGCACGGTAGCGGAGAGTTGCTGCCTTTGTAGCGCCAGAGTCTAGGGTTCGATCCTGACTACGGTTGCTGCCTGTACGGAGCTCGTACGTTCTCCCCGTGGCCTGCGTGGGTTTTCTCCGAGATCTTCGGTTTCCTCTCACACTCCGAAGGTCTACAGGTTGAAGTGTAAAATGTCCCTAGTGTGCGTAGGATAGTGTTAATGTGCGGGGATCGCTGGTCGGCACGGACTGTGTGGGCCGAAGGGCCTGTTTCTCTAAACTAAACCCTATGTTGCCATCTTCGATTTATCTCCATTCTCTCTTTATATTGAACCAACAGAACGATAAAAGTGGTGCTCCCCAGATTCAACTTGGTAAAGCAGTATGACCTGGTCCCGTACTTCAAGACTCTGGGTCTGACGTTGCCTTTCCTACAAACAGCCAACTTCACCGGAATATCAACTCAAGACAATCTGGCCATTAACATGGTAGGAAACTGCTTTCACCCACCCATCGCTAACACAGACACTAACACGGCAGGTGGCAGCTGTAGATCTGGGGTCGCGCACCTGCTGCGTCTGGGCTTCACTGTCGGCATCAGGGTTGTCAATAGGCCGGGGTCGAGTGAGTGCGAGTACTTGAGCCGCCACCTTCAGGACAGAGCCAAGGCAATGGTACATTGGTACACCATGTTGGTGAGCGCCCTAGGGGGCAGGATCCATCGAAGGGGCGGGATCCATGTGAACGCGTGATAGATGTGGCCCGCCATCCGCTCACAGACATGCGTCCCGGCCCCTATGCAGAACACGGTTGCCCACCCCTGCTGTAGATAGACACAAACTGCTGGAGTAACTCAGCGGGACAGGCAGCATCTGTGGAGAGGAGGAGTGGGTGACGCTTTGGGTCGAGACCCTTCGTCAGACTGAAACTATAGTTCTTGTGCAAGCGTGCACTGACAGTGACCCGTCACACGTGATAATAAAGTATCGCACAATTAAACACTCACGAAGGCAAAGGGGATGTGGCCTTCAATGCAAGATTATCTTATTACCATTGTACATGGCTTGGTTCAGACCACACACAAGAGTATTGTATACAGTTTCCGTCATCTAAAGGACAAACCTGCTAGCCAAGGATGGAGTGTGACCAATCGCCAAACTGGTCATTGGGATGAGCCTTTATCGTTACACAGTTCCACTGTACGTGGCGCAGTGGTATTGTCCCACAGGCTCGCCACACGGTCGCCAGGGTGTCGCCTGTACGGCCGTGAGTCGTCCCCTCGGTCGCCCAAAGAGTCGATGCGGCTTTCTGGTCGCCGCTGGATTTTCAACATGTTGGAAAATTCTTGGATACAGTCGGCGACCGTGGGTTTGACGCCAATGAGCGTAGCTTGACTTCTCCTGACGTGGGGGCTGTCGTAGTTGTCGACAGGCGACGTGGGCTGTCGCCGGTGCTGACTTCGGGTTTTTTTTTTGTTGTTAAAGCGATGATTCCATTTCAAATTTTATTACACATATAACCATATAACCATATAACCATATAACAATTACAGCACGGAAACAGGCCCTCTCGGCCCTTCCAGTCCGTGCCGCCCATTTGTTTTCCCCTAGTCCCATCTACCTGCACTCAGACCATACCCCTCCATTCCCTTCACGTCCATATACCTATCCACTTTACTCTTAAATGTTAAAATCGATCCTGCCTCAACCACTTCTGCTGGAAGCTGATTCCACACAGCCACCACCCTCTGAGTAAAGAAGTTCCCCCTCACGTTACCCCGAAACCTCTGTCCCTTAATTCTCATGTCATGCCCTCTTGTTTGAAACTTCCCTACCCTCAATGGGGAAAAACGTATCCACGTCAACTCTGTCTATCCCTTTCATCATTTAAAGACCTCAATCAAGTCCCCCTTAACCTTCTGCGCTCCAAAGAATAAAGACCTAACTTGTTCAACCTTTCTCTGTAACATAGTTGCTGGAACCCTGGCAACATTCTAGTAAATCTCCTCTGTACTCTCTCTATTTTGTTGACATCCTTCCTATAACTAGGCAACCAAAATTGTACACCATACTCCAGAATTGGTCTTACCAATGCCTTGTACAATTTTTAACATTACTTCCCTACTCCTATATTCAATGCTCTGATTTATAAAGGCCAGCACACCAAAGGCTTTCTTTACCACCCTATCTACATGCGATTCCACCTTCAGGGAAACTATGCACAGTTATTCCTAGATCCCTCTGTTCCACAGCATTCCTCAATTCCCTACCATTTACCATGTACGTCCTATTTTGATTTGTCCTGCCAAGATGTAGCACTTCACACTTATCAGCATTAAACTCCATCTGCCATCTTTCAGCCCACTTTTCCAAATGGCCCAAATCTCTCTGTAGACTTTGAAAATCTACTTCATTATCCACAACACCACCTATCTTAGTATCATCTGCATACTTACTTATCCAATTTTCCACCCCATCATCCAGATCATTGATGTACATGACAAACAAAAACAGTGGACCCAACACAGATCCCTGAGGCACCCCTCTGGTCACTGGTCCAATTTTATCCCTCGTTATCCTTTTGCTATTAATATGCTGTAGAAACCCTTTGGGTTTACTTTCACCTTTCTTGCCAAAGCAACCTCATATCCTTCTTTTAGCCTTCCTAATTTCTTTCTTAAGATTCTTTTTTACATTCTTTATACTCCTCTAGCACCTCATTTACTCCATGCCTCCTATAATTATTGTAGATATCTCTCTTTTTTCGAAACAAGTGTCCAATTTCCCTTGAAAACCATGGCTCTTTCCAATTTTTACTATTTCCTTTCAACCTAACAGGGACATAAAGATTCTGTACTCTTACAATTTCCCCTTAAATGTCCTCCATTTCTCTTCTACATCCTTCCATGAAACAAAGTGTCCCAATTCACTCCTTTAAAATCCTTAACGCATTCCCTCAAAGTTAGCCTTTCTCCAATCAAAAATCTTTACCCTAGGTCCAGTTCTGACTCTCTCCATAATTATATTGAAACTAATGGTATTGTGATCACTGGTCCCGAAGTGCTCACCAACGCATACCTCCGTCACCTGATCTGCCTCATTTCCTAACAGGAGGTCCAGCACTGCCCCTTCTCTGGTCGATACCTCTATGTACTGCTGCAAAAAACTATCCTTCACACATTTTACAAACTCCAAACCATCCAGCCCATTTACAGAATGTGTTTCCCAGTCTATTTTTGGGAAAATTGAAATCTCCCACAATCACAACCTTGTGCTTACTACTAATATCTGCTATCTCCTTACATATTTGCTCTTCCAATTCACGCTCCCCATTTGGCGGTCTATAATACACCCCTAAAAGTGTTGCTACAAAAACACCGTTCCCACTTCTCAGTTCCACCCAAATAGCCTCCCTAGACGAGCCTCTAATCTATCCTGCCAAAGCACTGCTGTAATATCTTCTCTGACAAGCAATGCAACACCTCCCCCTCTGGTCCCTCCAATTCTATCACACCTGAAGCAACGAAATCCTGGAATATTTAGTTTCCAATCACAGCCCTCCTGCAACCATTGTTTCACTGTTGAAGGAGCGTCCAGTCGCCGGTATTTCGGCGACCAGCTACGACTATGACAGTCACCGAAAACAGTCTAAGTGGGACTGGGCCATTACAGTGCCAGAGAACCCAGGTTCGATCCTGACTGCGGGTGCTGTCTGTACGCAGTGTGTACAGTCTCCCTGTGACCTGCGTGGGGTTTCTCCGGTTTCCTCCCACGCTCCAATGACTGCGGATTTGTAGGTTAATTGGCTGCTGTGAATTGTAAGTTGTCCCTAGTGTGTGTAGGACAGGTGCTAGTATACGGGGTGATCGCTGGGCAGCGTCGACATTGATCAACCTACAAACCAGTACGTCTTTGGAGTTTGGGAGGGAACCGGAGCACCCGGAGGAAACCCACACGGTCACAGGGAGAACCTGCAAACTCCACATAGACATACCCAAGGTCAGGAGCGAACCCAGGTTTGTAGTGCTGTAAGGCAGCAGCTTAACCAGCCAATGCCTTCCTCATAGCTCCAGCTTCTGTCTTCCGCGGCTGGAAGCAAGGAGTTGGCTGGGCAGACGCGAGCCGCTATTGTTTATCCCCCCGTGTGAAGGGAAGTGCTTAAATGATTTGTGGTTAACCTAATCACATGTGTTTCAATGTTTTTCTTACCCAGTTCAAACACCAGGGATCAATCACGGTCAACGAGGAAGGAACGACCGCAGCATCCGTGACGACAGTCGGCTTCATGCCCCTCTCCTCGCAGAATGAGTTCGCAGCCAGGAGACCCTTCCTCTTCCTTATTTACGAGCACCGTACACAATGCCTGCTCTTCATGGGCCGCGTGACAAACCCACTGAAAAACTAACGACGCACTCACGCACGCACTAAAATTGCTAAACCCTCGATAGACAGCCTCATTTTTTAATTACAATAATTTTTTAGACCTAACAATAGACAATAGGTGCAGGAGTAGGCCATTCGGCCCTTCGAGCAAACACCGCAATTCACTGTGATCATGGCTAATCATCCACAATCAGTACCCTGTTCCTGCCTTCTCCCCATATCTCCAGACTCCGCTATCTTTAAGAGCCCTATCTAGCTCTTTCTTGAAAGTATCCAGAGAACTGGCCTCCACCGCCCTCTGAGGCAGAGAATTTCACAGACTCATAACTCTCTGTGTGATAAAGTGTTTCCTCGTCTCCATTCTAAATGGCTTACCCCTTATTCTTAAACTGTGGCCCCTGGTTCTGGACTCGCCCAACATCAGGAACATGTTTCCTGCCTCTAGCGTGTCCAAACCCTTAATAACCTTTAACATATAAGAATGTCGCGCTGTAAGCAAAGGAGAATAGATTCACGGAAAGAGCCATCAAGCCACATTTTAAGCTGCAAACCCTACTCCTTCTTAAAAACATGTTTTTCTGCTGAGGTTGCATTTTCATCCAAACCATTACAAGTTAGAGGCTTGAATTCTTGCATCTGCCTGTTGGTCAAAGGGCCTGTCCCACCTGGCGATTTATTTTCGGCAACTGCTGGCGTCATTGACTGACGTATCAGGGTCGCCGAAGGATTTTGAACATTTCAAAATCCAGCGGCGACAAAAGAAATGTTGCAACACCTGAGGAGACACCGCGCGACAATACGTCGTCACGCTGCGACTTTCTCGGTGACCTGATACGTCAGTCAATGATGCCGGTAGTCGCCGAAAAAAAAAATCGCCACGTGGGACAGGCCCTTAAATCTCAATAATGATGCCGGTAGTACACAATTCATCTTTGCCCACCAGCGAGCCAAATGAAATGGCGATATTTCATTAAAAATAGTTGAGTTTTATAGTGTTTCGGTGCTGGCTCGAAGGGCCTCCTCCTGCACCAATTTTCTATGTTTCAATGTATTCTAATTTGTGTCGCAATTAAAATTAAATATCTTTCCTGTGTGTGGATATTGCCCCAATTCAAAAGCGTGCAGTGTTTATCAGTAAATATTTCTTACACTTTAGACAATAGACAATAGGTGCAGGAGTAGGTCATTCGGCCCTTCGAGCCAGCACCCCCATTCAATGTGATCATGGCTGATCATTCCCCAATCAGTACCCCGTTCCTGCCTTCTCCCCATATCCCCTGACTCCGCTATCTTTAAGAACCCTATCTAGCTCTCTCTTGAAAGCATCCAGAGAATCTGCCCCCACCGCCCTCTGAGGCAGAGAATTCCACAGACTCACAATTATGTGAAAAAGCATTTCCTCATCTCCTGTTTGAAATGGCTTAACACTTATTCTTAAACTGTGGCCCCCGGTTCTGGACTCCAACATTGGGATTATCACTCAAATGAAAGATGCTCCTAGACCCCTAAACATTGATGGTGAGGAGAGGTTGAGCTCCTTCTCATGTTCTGACTTAGTTGATATTCAAGAAGTCACTTACCACTGCAATGACTGGAATAAGAACGCCCAAATTCCCTGCACTGCTTGAAGCCTGAAATAAAGACATTACAATGATTGATCTGTTATTCAAAACTCTTCTTATTACATGTAGAAACAAGAAACTGCAAAGGTTGACACAAAATACTGGAGTAACTCAGCGGGACTTGCAGCATCTCTGGCGAGAAGGAATGGACGAGAGACCCTTACTCCATGGACGAGAGACCCTTACTCCACGCGACGAGTTACTCCATCATATTGTGTCCACCTCTGAGGTACAGTGAAAAGCTTTCGTTGCGAGCTAACCAGCCAGTGGAAAGACAATACACGATTACAATTGAGCTATTTACATTGTACAGACGCATTATAAAGGAATGGGGTGGGAGATTGCAACCTTCACGTGGTCCGCCCTGTTTCGACAAATGCAATCAACCCGGCGTGCACAACCAAACAAGATGAAATAGAACATGTTGCCCTACAACTTTAGGCTGTGCACGCCACACGCCAAGAAGAAGATAAGGGAATACGGTTCAGTGCAAGGTAAAGCCAGCAAAGTCCGATCAAAGGGTTTAAGAAGGAACTGCAGACGCTAGAAAATCGAAGGTAGACAAAAGTGCTGGAGAAACTCAGCGGGTGCAGCAGCATCTATGGAGCGAAGGAAATAGGTAACAATAGGCAGCATCTATGGAGGGAAGGTATAGGCGACGTTTCGGTTCGAGACCCTGCCGGGTCTCGACCCGAAACGTCACCTATTCCTTCGGGGTCTCGACCCTAAACGTCACCTATTCCTTCGGGGTCTCGACCCTAAACGTCACCTATTTCCTTGCAGTAGCTCCATAGATGCTGCTGCACCCGCCGAGTTTCTCCAGCACCTTTGTCCACCAAAGTCCGATCAAAAATAGTCCGTGGGTCACCAATGAGGTTGATAGTAGTTCAAGATTGGACAGTGGACAATGATTTTAATTTAAGTATACAATAATCAACACCAAAGAACACTTTTGATTTGAAGATGGCAATGAATACGTCAGCAACAGATATATATCATAATAATGCCTCAGAACTTCCAGGTAGAATAGTTAGCAACAAATGCTACTAGTGTATGGAGTTCTCAGCAATGAAATCAGGTTTTTAAACCTGCACTGAAGTCTAAAAGATTTTTATTTCAGCCCGTGATCATTGCGTGGGCGTTTTTTTTCCTTTCGCAAAGTAAAATCCCAAATATAATTTAAATTGCAGATTGCTAGGAAGTATTCTGGCGATTTTCTTCCAAAAAAACCCAACAAAATCTCTGAATTGAAGGAGAAAATACCAGGGAACAAATTATAATTGGCTTGAGCAAATATTTGTCAACAATAGTTATGAATGAGGAAATCAGAATAAAATGCAGTAAAAAAAATTTAAAAAGTTTCAAATCTGAAATGTGTTCCATGGGATAAATATTGGTTAATATTCAGCTCAGTCACAAACTTTGTTTACAAGGAGCAGGGCACATTGCAACACTGGGATGAACTGCAGGGAAAAGTTGCTGTGTAACTAACTGCACACAAGGTCAGAGCGCTGGCAGGGACGTCTACGTGGGAAGGCTACAAATGGAGCAGAGAGCAGAATTAAAGTTGCCAGGTGACATTGTGGAGATGTCCACCAGCAGAAGTATTTGAGAAAGAACTGCAATAGACAATAGGTCTCAACCCGAAACGTCTCCCGTTCCTTCTCTCCACAGATACTGCTGCCTGTCCCACTGAGTTACTCCAGCATTTTGTGTCTCTCTTCGGAGGGATATGTGGTGCGGATGTGGAAATCTTGCCATAATGCTAACCCAAAGCCAAAGAACATCGTTCTATGCTTACTGGATTAGAGCATATTAGCTACATAGAGAGATCGGAGAAACTTTGATTGCTTTCTCTGGAATGTAGGAGGCCAAGGGAAGACCTGACAGAGAAGCAAATAAAGATAGATACAAAATGGGGGAGGGGGAGGGAGGGGAGGGGAGAGGGAGGGGAGAGGGAGAGGGAGGGGGAGGGGGAGGGGGAGGGGGAGAGGGAGGGGGAGAGGAGGGGGAGGGGAGGGGGAGCGGGAGGGGGAGCGGGAGGGGGAGGGGAGGGGGAGGGGAGGGGGAGGAGGGGAGGGGGAGAGGGAGGGGAGAGGGAGGGGAGAGGGAGGGGAGAGGGAGGGGAGAGGGAGGGGAGAAGGAAGGAAGGAACTACAGACGCTGGTTTACACCGAAGATAGACACAAAATGCTGGAGCAATTCAGTGGGTCAGGAAGCGTCTCTGGAGAGAAGGAATGGGTGACGTTTCGGGTCTGGTGGTGGTGGTGAGGGGGGGGTTTGGTCTACCATCGACAGGGAATTGATTGGCGTGTCGGCCATCATTCAGAAGGCACCGACAGGAGTGGCGTCTGCGAGTGGCGCCGCCTTCCGCTTACCTTCATAGCGGGCCCTTTCTCACTCGCCCTCTCACTGGCCCTCTTCCCTTCCAAGCCCAGCTGGACAAAGAGCTCGAGCAGGTTGACGAGGAGTTCATCCACCAGCTGCTCCCCCTGCAGGTTGGCCGCGATGTTGGCCAGGGCGTTGACGACAGCCAGGGAGCAGTGCCTGACACGGGAAGAAACCGCCGCAGAATTAGACCGTCTTGCCGAACGAACGAAACGAGAAGAAACAAGTGCGCGCTCAGTTCGCAGTCTCCTTTGGAGGCGTGGGTTGGTATCCCACTTCTGACACCAAGTTTGTAAATGATCCACCGCAACATACATGGTGAAACATAGGTCGACAACAATGCTGGAGAAACTCAGCGGGTGAGGCAGCGTCTATGGAGCGAAGGAATCGGTGACGTTTCGGGTCTCAACCCAGAAGGGTCTCGACCCGAAACGTCACCTATTCCTGCGCTCCACAGATGCTGCCTCACCCGCTGAGATTATTTGTTGTATGTGACGGCTGGTAGGGTGGAAGGTGAGGACAAGGGGGGAAGATAAGTCTTTATTCCATTCAGAAATACAAAACATTTAAACTGCCAGCCATGCACTCCCAGCTCATAGAAACATAAACAACAGGTGCAGGAGGAGGCCATTCGGCCCTTCGAGCCAGCACCGCCATTCATTGTGATCATGGCTGATCGTCCCCTATCAATAGCCCGTGCCTGCCTTCTCCCCATATCCCTTGACTCCACTAGCCCCTAGAGCTCTATCCAACTCTCTCTTAAATCCATCCAGTGATTTGGCCTCCACTGCCCTCTGTGGCAGGGAATTCCACAAATTCACAACTCTCTGGGTGAAAAAGTTTTTTCTCACCTCAGTCTTAAATGGCCTCCCCTTTATTCTTAGACTGTGGCCTCTGGTTCTGGACTCACCCAACATTGGGAACATTTTTCCTGCATCTAGCTTGTCCAGTCCTTTTATAATTGTATACGTTTCTATAAGATCCCCCCTCATCCTTCTAAACTCAAGTGAATACAAGCCTAGTCTTTTCAATCTTTCCTCATATGACAGTCCCGCCATCCCAGGGATCAATCTGGTGAACCTACGCTGCACTGCCTCAATCACAAGGATGTCCTTCCTCAAATTAGGAGACCAAAACTGTACACAATACTCCAGATGTGGTCTTACCAGAGCCCTACACAACTGCAGAAGAACCTCTTTACTTCTATACTGAAATCATCTTGTTGTGAAGGCCAACTTTCCATTTGCTTTCTGCACTGCCTGCTGTACCTGCACGCCAACTTTCAGTGACCGGTGAACAAGGACACCCAGGACTCGCTGCACCTCCCCCTTACCTAACCTAACCCCATTAAGATAACCCCATTTAGAACGGAGACGAGGAAACACTTCTTCTCACAGAGATTTGTGAGTCTGTGGAATTCTCTGTCTCAGAGGGCAGTGGAGGCTGGTTCTCTGGATACTTTCAAAAGAGAGGTAGATAGGGTTCTTAAAGATAGCGGAGTCAGGCGATATGGGGCGAAGGCTGGAATGGGGTACTGATTGGGGATGATCAGCCATGATCACATTAAATGGCGGTCCTGGCTCGAAGGGCCGAATGGCCTACTCCTGCACCTTTTGTCTATTGCCGATGTACAAATGACTAAATATAACTCAGAAGGTAGACAAAAATGCTGGGCGAAACTCAGCGGGTGAGGCAGCATCTCGATTTACATTATAATTCATGGATGTAGTTTAGTTCAGTGATGCAGCCACGGAAACAGGCCCTTCTGCCCACCGAGTCTGTGCTGACCAGCGATCACCCGTTCACACTGGTTCTGTTATCCCACTTTCTCATCCACTGCCTACACACTAGGGGACAATTTAAGGGACCAGTAGAGCGTCCCTTGTAGCCAGGGTCAGGAGGGCAAGGAGCACCGCCACTCCACCTCAGGTCCGCTAGGGGAGGAGTGGCTCTGCTGACAGTGACAGAAGGATTGGTGACGGCATCTAGGGAGAGGGTTTGGGGCTGAAGATGTCCTGGTTGGGTTTGCTCCTGGGCCTGACCAAGCTCTGTCCCTTGTCCTGGACTTCGCCAACATCGGGAACAATATTCCTGCATCTAGCCTGTCCGACCCCTTAAGAATTTTGTAAGTTTCTATAAGATCCCCTCTCAATCTCCTAAATTCCAGAGGGTATAAACCGAGTCTATCCAGTCTTCCTTCATAAGACAGTCCTGACATCCCAGGAATCAGTCTGGTGAACCTTCTCTGCACTCCCTCTATGGCAATAATGTCCTTCCTCAGATTTGGAGAAGAAAACTGTACGCAATACTCCAGGTGTGGTCTCACCAAGACCCTGTACAACTGAAGTAGAACCTCCCTGCTCCTATAATCAAATCCTTTTGCTATGATTGCTAACATACCATTCGCTTTTTTCACTGCCTGCTGCACCTGCATGCCTACTTTCAATGACTGGTGTACCATGACACCCAGGTCTCGCTGCATCTCCCCTTTTCCTAATCGGCCACCATTTAAATAATAGTCTGCTTTCCTTTTTTTGCCACCAAAGTGGATAACCTCACATTTATCCACATTATATGCATCTGCCAAACATTTGCCCACTCACGCAGCCTATCCAAGTCACCTTGCAGTCTCCTAGCATCCTCCTCACAGCTAACACTGCCCCCCAGCTTAGTGTCATCCGCAAACTTGGAGATATTGCCTTCAATTCCCTCATCCAGATCATTAATGTATATTGTAAATAGCTGGGGTCCCAGCACTGAGCCCTGCGGTACCCCACTAGTTACTGCCTGCCATTGTGAAAAGGACCCGTTTACTCCTACTCTTTGCTTCCTGTTTGCCAGCCAGTTCTCTATCCACATCAATACTGAACCCCTAATGCCGTGTGCTTTAAGTTTGTATTTTATTGTAGTTATTTTTTTTTTAACCTGCACTTTTTTACTATTCCTACTGTTTTTATCAGGGACTGGATTGTTTTTATTTATGTGTGAAATGTTTAGGTTTTATGTGTGATGCTCTGGTATCTCTGGGAAGCGCCTTCTCATTTTGCACTGTACAACTGCTGCCTTACAAGATGACAATAAAGGTTGATTTGATTTGATTTAATGGTGGTGGGTCTGTCACCACGGTTTTGGTTTTTGTATCGTTTTGAAATTAAATTAAAAAAAAACCATGGGACAAATTACAGAGGGCCGATTAACCTACAAACCCTCATGTCAACGGGATGTGGGAGGAAACTGGAGCACCCTAAGGAAACCTACGCGGCTGACAATGAGAACGTGCAAACTCCACACACACACACACACACGTAGGGCCCACGGTCAGGATGGAACCTGGGTCTCCAGTGCTGCGAGGAAGCAGTACTACCAGCTGTACAACTATGCCGCCTGAATAGGAATAGGACCGGCTGAAGTTTAAAACAGAAAATGCACTCAGCGCTAAATTGGCCGCAAGAATTGTGAGCCTACCTGTAGCCATGGTCTTTGTGGTCTTTAGTCGCTGAGTAAACAACTGAACTGGCTTTCACGCTGATTTGTTGAAAGAGGTTCCACACTTCTTGGTAAATATATTGCTGTAAAATGCAAGAGTCGGTCAGTCCACTTCAGCAGGTTGAAATACTCTTAAATCTCTCAAACTGTGGCGTGGATACGGTGAATGCACGCTCTTTTCCCCAGGGAAGGCAAGTGCAAAATTAGAGGCCATAGGGTTAAATTAGAGGGGAGTATTTAAAGGGGGACTGGGGTATCCCTTCCTCAGCGGGTCAGGCAGCATCTCTGGAGGGGCGTCGTCTCGGTTCGGGACCCTTCTTTTCCTCTGGCATTTTATTTAATGCACATGTTTAATCAATAATGTTTTATTATTAATGTTTCATGCTTTATGTATCATTTGTAACTGTCACTGTATGTCATGTTGTCACTTGCGGGCGGAGCACCAAGGCAAATTCTTTGTATGTGAATACTTGGCCAATAAACATATTCATTCATTCATTCTTGTGAATAAATGCACATTCTCTCTTTCAACTGACTAACCAGACCACATGCAGCAGTTTGGTTTCCATTGGATAGGAACGGTTTAGAGGGATGTGGTGGGACCAGTGTAGATGGGGCATCTTGGTGGGCATGGGCAAGTTGGGCTGAAGGGCCTGTTTCCACACTGTATGACTCCATGGTCAGATTTTCCGAAATAACTTTTTTTTCATGAGCTGATTTGGAGGAGTCTCTTCAAACAAAGGCTGCAATAATTAGGCAAAGCAAGAGAGTTCTGGTCAATTGTACAAGGATTCCCATTATTTTGTGTAATAAACTATTTATCGTACATAGAAACAAGGAATTGCAGATTCACAAAAGGATGCAAAGTACTGGAGTAACTCAGCGGGCCAGGCAGCATCTCTGGAGAACATGGACAGTCATCTATTTAAACTTGAAACATCACCTATTGACATGAAACATCACCTATTCATGTTCTCCAAAGATGCCGGCTGAGTTAGTCCAGCACTTTGTGTCCATTCTTTAGCAGCGCTGGAGACCCGGGTTCGATCCCGACTACGGGTGCTGTCTGTACGGAGTTTGTACGTTCTCCATGTGACCTGCGTGGGTTTTCTCCGAGATCTTCGGTTTCCTCCCACACTCCAAAGACGTGCAGGTTTGTAGGTTAATTGGCTAGGTAAATGTTAAAACATTTTTTTTTTTTAAGTTGTCCCTAGTGGGTGTAGGATAGTGTTAATGTGCGGGGATCGCTGGTCAACAGACAATAGACAATAGGTGCAGGAGTAGGCCATTTGGCCCTTCGAGCCAGCACCGCCATTCAATGTGATCATGGCTGATCATCGCCAATCAGTACCCCGTTCCTGCCTTCTCCCCATATCCTCTGCCTCCACTATCTTTAAGAGCCCTATCTATCTCTCTCTTGAAAGCATCCAGAGAACCTGCCTCCACCGCCCTCTGAGGCAGAGAATCCCACAGGTGTGGACTCGGTGGGCCGAAGGGCCTGTTTCCGCACTGTATCTCTAAACTAAACTGAACATCTGCGGGGAAGATGGATAGGTGAGGTTTTGGGTTGAGACCGCTCGTACCACGGCCGCTCCGCGTGGTTTCACTTACGTTGCCGGTGATGACCATGCAGCCGAGCTGGTCGATGATCAGAACGTCCAGTTGCGACGGAGGCTGGCAAAACTTCTGCTGCAAGATCTGTAGGATCGGCTCCATCACCTTGGGAGTGTCCCGCAGTGCCACGGCAATGTGGCCCAGGGAGCGGATGGTGTGATCCGGAATCAGGTGGGCATCCCTGGAGGACGACAGCACACAGTTAACCCACGGGATTGGGGAGCAGAACTCAATCTGCTTGCACAAAATCCAGCCCAAAAACGCAATTTCAATGCGCGGCGGCTTCATCGGATTTGAAAGTAGCGCATTCATCATGCTCAAATCACGACACTTGGAACCAAAAACCCTCAAAACAAATACATTTGCAGTTAAGCCCACAAGCCAAGAACAAGGTCTTGCACATCAACAGAAATTCGAGGCCTGATTTTAATTATGATTTTGGTTCAGGAAAAGGAGAATCGCAAGATAAAAATCTTTTATAGAAATAAAACTTGCAGCAGCTGTGTGCAATCTGATTCTGGCAGGCAAACTAATTCAGGCACTTAAATCCCAACCTTGCACCACAAGCCAAATAAATAACATTCCCGTCAACTCGACCAAGAATTGAATAAACAGCTAGTTACCATGAACCTCCACTAGTTTACAAAGGACCAAACACAAGAGGCAGCATGTGAGACAAAGGTTTAAACAATCCTGTCATCAAACAGTGGCTAAAGCAACATGTAAACAACACAGAAGTCAGTATACAATATGTCATTGAATATAGAACAGTACAGCACAGGAACAGGCCCTTCAGCCCACAATGTCCGCGCCGGACAGGATGCCATGGTATGTGTCGGAAGGAACTGCAGATGCTGGTTTAAAGTGAAGATGGACACAAAAATCTGGAGTGAGCTTCAGTCTGAAGAAGGGTCTTGACCCAAAGCGTCACCTGTTCCTTTTCTCCAGAGATGCTGTCTGACCCGCTGAGTTTAACTGTCCCAACGTTTATGGACCAGTTAGGCAGGTATGTGGATAGGACAGGTTTGGAGGGCTATGGACCAAGCGCGGGCAGGTGGGGCTAGTGTAGTTGGGCAGTTTGGGCAAGTCCACACTGTATCACTCCATGACTCTATAAGTTACTCCAGCGTTTTGTGTCTACCTTAGGATGGCAAGATATTTTCATCCGCCCGCACTAGATCCACTTCCCTCTATATCCAGGTGCCTATGTTAAGGTTTCTTAAATGCTACGATTGTTACTTCCTCCACCACGCACCACCATTCTCCACACAGGGCGGGCACGGTGGTGCAGCGGTAGAGTTGCTGCCTTGCAGCGCCGGAGACCCGAGTTCGATCCCGGCTACGGCCGCTGTCTGTACGGAGTTTGTACGTTCTCCCCGTGACCTGTCCGAGAACATCGGTTTCCTCCCACACACCAAAGATGCACAGATTTGTAGGTAAATTGACTTGGTATAATTGTAAATTGCCCCCAGCGTGTGTAGGATAGTGTTAATGTGCGGGGATCGCTGGACGGCGCGGACTCGGTGGGCCGAAGGGCCTGTTGCCGCGCTGTATCTCTAAACTAAACCAAACTAAAAAAAGATGCTTAAAGTGGAACGTTTCTCTCAAGTGCAATTGCTATCAATGCCAAGGCATTCTTTAATACCAACAATTTACGCTTGCATATTATTTTAAGTAGATGCATTTTTTAATCGTGGAAAGCAAGTTGAATTGCGTAAAAACTGCTGCAGTATCTTACTTTCCTTTAAATGAGAAAGATTTGCACCATGAAAACATTTATTCGGTTTTGCAAATAGTAGCGATAAAAGGCTCTCGGAATTCAAAAGCCGACACTGTTGACGGAAGGTTAAATCTATTGCACCAACTAGTCTCCAGATTCTGAGCTTGCTGTCTGCAATAGTAACAGGGCATTAATGGTCTTGTCGATAATTGGAACAGCAGATTTGGGAGAAGTCTGTGTTACTCACTTATCACTCTCTTGGGATATGTACAAGCGATTGGACAGACTGGCCAAGAATGCTTCCACGATGACTGGGTCAGCAGCTGATCCTGCCTTCAGGCACCTGAGGGAAAAAAATAACAGTGTGTCAGACAAACCCAGGCCCCGTGTGCCCGTTCATGAAAAAAAAAGTCCCACGGCTTTACTCCAAGGAGTTTTGATTCATAGAAACATAGAAAATAGGTGCAGGAGGAGGCCATTCGGCCCTTCGAGCCAGCACCGCCATTCATTGTGATCATGGCTGATCGTCCCCTATCAATAACCCGTGCCTGCCTACTCCCCATATCCCTTACCTCCACCAGCCCCTAGAGCTCCATCTAACACTCTCTCTTCAATCCATCCAGTGATTTGGTCTCCACTGCCCTCTATGGCAGGGAATTCCACAAATTCACATCTCTCTGGGTGAAAAAGTTTTTTCTCACCTCAGTCTTTAATGACCTCCCGTGTATTCTAAGAATTGTCGATTGTCTTCCACTCTTTGTGTCTCATCAAGATACAAGAACCCAGCCTGTGAATGCGGAGCAGAACGACAGACAGCCAACCATGTCATCTCTGGTTGTCTGCTCTGCCACCCACCAAATGGAGCTCAGGGCCTGGCAGACATTGAGGCCAACAGAGACACCAACCTGGCTGCTCAACACCCGGCTTGAGATCTAACTATTCCTTTGGTTTATGTTTCATTCGCAAGAAGAAGTCTCCAAGGAGTCATTTCAGGTAAGATGGCCAAGAGAGAAGAAAGAGGGACCCGGCGTAGGGGGGCCGCCAAAAATGAAGAGGGACTATTGGGACCAGATTGAATACTTTGTAATCTAGTCCGTGCCCTATACATAGCGACTCTTTGCATACCTTGGGTAAAGGGATGCAAAACAAAGAATTTTGCTGTGACAGGTCACATGCGACAATAAAGTGTTTAAGGAGGAACTGCAGGGTGGGAGATTGCAACCTTCACGTGGTCCGCCCTGTTTCAACCAATGCAATCAACCTGGCGTGCACAATCAAATAAGATCAATTAGAACAAGTTGTCCCACAACTTTAGGTTGTGCACGCCATATGCAAGAAGAAGAAGAAGGGACTTCAAATGCTGGAAAATCAAAGGCAGACAAAAGTGCTGGAGAAACTCAGCGGGTGCAGCAGCATCTATGGAGCGAAGGAAATAGGCAACGTTTCGGGACGAAACGTTGCCTATTTCCTTCGCTCCATAGATGCTGCTGCACCCGCTGAGTTTCTCCAGCACTTTTGTCTACCTGTGATGATAAAGTATCAATCATTCAATATTCCACCAGAACCAAAGGTACAAACATTGGCAAAACAAGCCCCAACTTCACAGTTTGTCTTGTGAACTCTTGACTGCACCCATTTATATAAAGCTGACTACATTTCCCATGTGATTACTTGGAAGCGCTCTGCTGAATGAGTTCACGCTGACCATCCGTCACCTGTACACTATTTCTATGATATCACACTTTTGCTTCCTCCACACTGCGGGAAAATTTACAGAAGCCAATTAAACTACAAACCTAAACAACAGGGGCAGCACAGTGGAGCTGCCGCCTCACAGCGCCAGAGGCCCGGGTTCCGTCCCAACGACAGGTGTTGTCTGTACGGAGTTTGTACATTCGCCCGGTGACCCGCGTGGGCTTTCTCCGGATGCTCCAGGCTTCCTCCCACACACTCCAAAGACGTGCAGGTTTGTAGGTTAATTGGGTTGGTGAAGATTGTAAATTGTCCCTCGTGCGTGTCGGGTAGAGTGGGTGTGCGGGGATCGCAGGTCGGCGCGGACTCGGTGGGCCGTAGGGCCTGTTTCCGCGCTGTAGACTCGGCTTGTACTCGCTAGAATTTAGAAGATTGAGGGGGGATCTTATAGAAACGTACAAAATACTTAAGGAGTTGGACAGGCTAGATGCAGGAAGATTGTTCCCGATGTTGGGGAAGTCCAGAACAAGGGGTCACAGCTTAAGGATAAGGGGGAAGTCTTTTAGGACCGAGATGAGAAAAACATTTTTCACACAGAGAGTGGTGAATCTGTGGAATTCTCTGCCACAGAAGGTAGTTGAGGCCAGTTCATTGGCTATATTTAAGGGGGAGTTAGATGTGGCCCTTGTGGCTAAAGGGATCAGCGGGTATGGAGAGAAGGCAGGTACGGGATACTGAGTTGGATGATCAGCCATGATCACATTGAATGGCGGTGCAGGCTCGAAGGGCCGAATGGCCTACTCCTGCACCTATTTTCTATGTTTCTATGTATTTCTAAAGTCTAGAGTCTCCTGAGAGTAATTGGTAGTTTAATAGGCTTCTGCAAATGGAACCGTAGTGTGCAGGATAAAAAAAAGTGGGAAAACATAGAACGAGTGAACGGGTGATCGCTGGTCGGCAGTGGACCCGATGGGCCAAAGGGCCTGTTTCCACACTGTATCTATAAACATGAACTAAACTAAACATAAAGGTGCCCGGATAATTGCAAAATGTTTAATATAAAGCAGCATTCTTGCAAAGAAGGGCAGTTTGCATCTCACCTGCAGATGTTATCGATAGCAATATCCCTCAGTTGCTCGTACATGGATGGCTGGTTTCTCTTTGGGGATAACACTGTCGCCTCAGAGTGCTCATTTGTCACACTTATCTTAATATCAGTTTCTCCTTAAAAATAAAGAAAACTTGCTGGGAAAACAAAATGGCAGCAGCACCGAATTTCAAAAGCTATTTTGTAAAACAAGCATTTGGAGGAAATATCATGCTATAAGACGTAGAAGTAGTGGACCATTCAGCCCATTGAGCCAACTATCATTCAGCCATGTTCCTGCCTTCTCCCCCCTTGTCACCCTCAAGGGTCTGTCCCACTCACGCATTTTATTTCGGCGACTTGCCGGCACCTGTCATAGTCGCAGCAGGTGGCCGAAAAATTTGAACATGTTGAAAATCCAGCAGCGACCAGAAAAAGGTACGACTCTTTGGGCGACTACTCACGACCATACAGGCATCACCCCGCGGGTGTGGGATAGGCCCTTTACTAATCAACAACCTATCAATCTCTGCTTTAAAAATACCCAATGACTTGGCCTCCACCGCTCTCAGTTGGAATGAATTCCACTGATTCACCACCTTCTGGCTAAAGAAATTCTTCTTCATCTCCATGTAGAAGGCACGTCCTTTAATTCTGAGACTGCGCCCTCTGGTTTTGGAATCTCCCTTTATTGGAAACATTCTCTCCGCAATCCACGCTATCTAGGCCTTTGATTATCCGGTAAGTTTCAATGAGATCCCCCCCCAAAGATCAGAAAGTCTTTTATAATCATGTTTAATTTAATGTTTATTTAAATACTCAAAGGCTATACAAAATATAAAGTAGTAAACTTTCATCACTGCATGCCGCAAGTTGTCTTGCATATTTGAGAATTTTTCTCCTCAGAAACTTCTCACAAGAAGTTTTAGTCAATGAAAACAAAACGTTCTTTAGTTCCGCGACTCATTCTTTAGCTTAGTTTTGTGTAGAGATACAGCGCTGAAACAGGCCCTTTGACCCACTGAGTCCGCACCGACAAGCGATCCCCGCACACTAACGCTACCCAAAAACACCAGGGACCATTTACTTTTATACCAAGCTAATTAACCTCCGGGTCAGTGGATACTTTTAAACAATGATTGATATGTTCTTTAGTTTAATATTGAGATACCGCGTGGAAACAGGCCCACCGAGTCCGCAACGCCCAGCGATCCCCGCACATTAACACACCCCTACACACACACACTGGGGACAATTTTACATTTACACCAAGCCAATTAACCTACAAACCTGTACGTCTTTGGAGTGTGGGAAGAAACCGATGATGTCGGAGAAAACCACCACAGGACACGGGGTGAACGTGCAAACTCCGTTCAGACAACACCCGTAGTCGGGATCGAACCCGGGTCTCTGGCGCTGCGAGGCAGCAACTCTACCGCTGCGCCACCGTGCCACAAGTTAACAAGAGAAACTATGTTGCACTATTTCCTCACGTTATTTTACTGATAGTTGAAGTACACCATTTATGAAGTGCATCAGACTGCGACCATTTTCCAGTCACTGCACTGTCACCTCACCTGCACTATACTGGCTGTGGTACTTGTACACCTTGACGAGTACTGGCGATGGAATCACTAAAAAATCCCGCAGCGATGTTGTGACAGAATGAACTGCAACAGGGAATCGTTCACATAAATGCCCCAGACCCTGTTCAGAAAATACAAATAACACAATGAAGTGTAAGCATGTGTTGTGGTTCCAGCAAGCAAAACATCATTAACAGGTTAGACACAAAGTGCTGGAGTAACTCAGTGGGTCACACAGCATCTCTGGAGAAAAAGGATGGGTGACGTTTTCGCGTCAAGACCCTTCTTCAGACTGAAAGGGGGAGGGGGGAGGCGGGGATTGGGACTCTCATACCTCCAGATCCACCCCCTCTACTTTCAGACTGAAGAATTGGTCTTGACCTGAAACGTCACCCATCCTTTTTCTCCAGAGATGCTGCCTGGCCCACTGAGTTACTCCAGCACTTTGTGTCCAATTCGATATAAACCAGCATCTGCAGTTCCTTTGTGTAAAAAACTGCAGGTGCTGGTTTAAATCGAAGGTAGGGACAAAATGCTGGAGTAACTCAGAGGGTGAGGCAGCATCTCTGGAGAGAAGGAATGGGCGACGTTTTGGGTCGAGACCCTTCTTCAGACTGATGCCCCCCCCCCTTTACTTTCAGTCTGAATAAGGGTCTCAACCGGAAACGTCGCCCATTCCTTCTCTCCAGAGATGCAGCCTGACCCGCTGAATTACTCCAGCACTCTGTGAAACGTCACCTACCCTTGTTCTCCAGACATGCTGCCTATCCCGCTGAGTTGCTCCAGCACTCTGTGAAACATCACCTATCCATGTTCTCCACAGATGCTGCCTGTCCCGCTGAGTTACTCCAGCACTCTGTGAAACGTCACCTATCCATGTTCTCCACAGATGCTGCCTGACCCGCTGAGTTACTCCAGCACTCTGTGAAACGTCACCTATCCATGTTCTCCTGACCCGCTGAGTTACTCCAGCACTCTGTGTCCTATTCTGCCTGTCTACTCTTTCTGTGACGCTCATAATTTGTATTCCTCTATTAGCTCACCCCACAACCTCTGGCATTCCAGAGAAAAGAATCCAAAGCTGCCCAACTTCTTTCTGCAGCTGATATAAACTTGCATTAAATGAATGCTCATGGAACTTATCCGATTAATTAAAACTGAAACAATTGATTTTTCACCCTGTTATTTCTTCTGAAATGCCAATGGATGGGGGTGGGATTTGCTGTACGAAAAGGGACCTCCATTTAACATTGCCACCTGTAACTGTAGACCACTCCAATATAGCACTGAAACGTTGGCCTAAGATGGATAAAACCCTTTGTGGAGTGTTTAAGAAGGAACTGCAGATGCTGGAAAATCAAAGGTAGACAAAAATGCTGGAGAAATTCAGCGGGTGAGGCAGCATCTATGAAGGGAAGGAATAGGTGACGTTTCGGGTCGAGACCCCGAAGGAATAGGTGACGTTTCTAGTGGCGGCGCTGCCCTGGCAGCAGCGGCTCGCCTGCAGTCCGTCTGTTTTTCTTTTTATTTGTTGTTTTCTTGTCTTGTTATTAGCGTTAGTTTGAGTTATTATGTAGTGTATGTGTGTGGGAGGGGTGGGAGAAACGTTCTTAGTCTCTTCCTTTTGGGGGGACGCGACTTTTCTTGTCGTATCCCCCGTCTCCGTCTCCGTCTGCGCTGAGGCCTATCGCGGAGCTGGCGGCCTCCAACTTTAACTGCGACCGACCCGAGGCTCCGGAGGCAGAGCCAACCAGGACTTACCAGCGCGGGGCTGGCCGACTTCAGGGCTGCGGCGGGTTCAGGCGTTCCGGCGGCCCGACTCGGAGCTGTGGCGGCTTTCCGGTGGCGGTGGCGGCGGCAGCGACTTCGGAGGCCCGGCCGCGGGCCCAGTTGACGACATCGCCGGGAGCTCGCCGGTCACAGGTTGGTGACCCGTTTTCCCGGAGCTCCCGCGGCAACAGCTGCGGCCGCTGGACTGGAGGGCGGCAGCTTCGACCGCCCCGGGCCGCGGAGTTGAACCGGCCCGCTCGCGGAGCGCGGTTCACCCGCGGGACTTATTTACATCACCCGGTGCGGTCACAACATCGGAGGCCCGGGTCGCCTCAGCACAGAGGAAGAAGAAGAGGAAGAAGGGAAGAGACAAAGACAAGATTTTTGCCTTCCGCCACAGTAAGAAGGTGTCTGGTGAACTCACTGTGGTGGATGTTAAATGTGTGTTTATTGTGTGTTTTGTTATTTACTGTATGTATGACTGCAGGCAACGAAATTTCGCTCAGACCGCAAGGTCTGAATGACAATAAAGTTTTCCAAGTTCCTTCGGGGTCACGTCACCTATTCATTCGCTTCATAGATGCTGCCTCACCCGCTGAGTTTCTCCAGCATTTTTGTCCACGCTTTGTTGAGTTCTGCGTTGATAGACAATAGACAACAGACAATAGATGCAGGAGCAGGCCATTCGGCCCTTCGAGCCAGCACCGCCATTCAATATGATCATCGCTGATCATCCCCAATCAGTACCCCGTTCCTGCCTTTCTCCCCGTATCCCCTGACTCCACTATCTTTCAGAGCCCAATCTAGCTCTCTCTTGAAAGTAGCCAGAGAACTGGCCTCTGAGGCAGAGAATTCCACAGACTCACAACTCTCTGTGTGAAAAAATGTTTCCTCATCTCCGTTCTAAATGGCTTACCCCTTATTCTTAATAGCACACCGCTGGGAAACACAAACACTCTTCGTATTCCATTTTAAACGTACCTGCAAACAGCAGATCAGCAAGGGCATATGCGAGAGGATTATTTTACTGGATGTCTTGGACTGCAGCTTTTCGGAAAGCCTTGAGCAGAGATTCTCAGCACCTTCATTAGAAGGATGAACAAATTAAATATTTGAGGAAGATAATTCCAGGCACAGTCATTTATGCATCTCAGGATAAAAATGAGCAGGAATAAGAAACTTAGCCAACACGACGGTGACAATTTATCTAACATGACTCGCTATCCCCCAATTAACCTCTTAACAACAAATGTATTAAAACTCAACCACAAATTAAGAATTGACCCAGCCTTAATTGCCCTTCAGGGAAGGGACCTGCTTGCGGAAGTAAGGCCTATGCTGTCTCTTTGGTTAGTTTAGATACACAGCATGGAAGCAGGCCCTAGGCCCATCAAATCCACGCTGACCATCTCACACCCATTCACAATGTTATCGCACTTAAATGAATAAGTTTATTGGTCAAGCAGTTGCACATACAAGGAATTTGCCTTGGTGCTCTGCTCGCAAGTGACAACACGACATACAGTAAACCATTAAGAATAAAACATTATAGTTTAAACATGTGAATGAAATAAAATACCAGAGCAAAAGGAGGCTACATATTTTTGGTTATTGAGTAGAACTACTACTCGTGGAAATAAAGTTGTTTTTATGTCTGGCTGTGGCAGCTTTGACCGTCCGGAGTCGCCTTCCAGAGGGAAGTGATTCAAAGAGTTTGTGGACAGATGAGAGGGGTCAGAGATGATCTTACCCACTTGTTTCCTGGCCCTTGCTGTGTACAGTCCGTCAATGGAGGGAAGGTTGGAACCAATAACCTTCTCAGCTGATCGGATGATTCGCTGCAGCCTCCGGATCCTACACCTCCTACACATTAGGGGCAATTTACAGAGGGCCAATTAACCTACAAACCCGCACGTCTTTGGGATGAGGGAGAAGACCGGAACACCCGAAGGAAACCCGTGTGGTCACAGGGAGAACGTGCAAACTCCACAGAGACAGTAACTGAGGTCGGCATTGAACCCTGCTCTCTGGCGCTGTGAGGCAGCAGAGCGAGCATTGGCGTCATCGTGCCGCCACCTTCAACCTGTTTATTACCAAGTTATTTTTCACCATTGGCCATTCCCCGATTATACTCGGTGGTGGCACTGAACAGCTCAAAAGCGCTGCCTCCAGGATTTTAGACAACGTGGAAAATAGAGAGAGAAAATGTTTGAGACTGACAAATATACTCGACCTTGCTCATCTTTAACAGCCCACACCATTAAATCCACACACGCCGCATTTGCTTGACATCGGAGTTTCAGGGGGTTGAACTCGTGATGGAAGTAGTCCATGTCATGCAAGATCTTCTGCAGCTCCGACTGGCTGCTATTAAACTGCTCCAGCACAAAATCATGAACCTCCTTCACAAATGCAGTCTGTAAATCTGCAAGGACAAATTGTCATCATGTATTGCCGTTTCCGCTGGCTGGTTAGCAATGCAACAAAAGCTTTGCACTGTACCTCGGTACGCGTGACGATAAACTGAACACAACTTAAACTCAAAAGTGCTCTCTGCCCGAATCATTGCCTATCCATGGTAGACAAAAGTGCTGGAGAAAGTCAGCGGGTGCAGCAGCATCTATGGAGCGAAAGAGATGGGCAACGTTTCAGGCCTGTTCCTGGGCCGCACTGTTCTGAGCTACAGACCACAATTGCCGTTAAAAGCCACGTTATTTATCCAGCAGATTACAAAAAGAAAGACAAATCACGTGCCACACTCCAGTCAGTGCCGCAAGAACACACAGGTTGTCGGCCATTATGGAAAAAAAGCCATTATATAAATTGGCAAGAGACGTTTACCTTTCATGTGATACAAGGTGTCCCTCAGCATTTTAAATACCACGACATAAAGAGGATCACTGAAGTTTCGATAGTGCAGGTCCAGGTTAGGATTTGCCTAAATGACAAAATACACCACAATTATTTTGCTGCACATTTTAGCAATCCAACAGGTGCAATATATTTAAATGGGATCTTTGAAACTGAACGACAATTGACAATAGGCGCAGGAGTAGGCCATTCGGCCCTTCGAGCCAGCACCGCCATTCAAATTGATCATGGCTGATCATCCACAATCAGTACCCCGTTCCTGCCTTCTCCCCATATCGCGACACCGCTATCTTTAAGAGCACCATCTAGCTTTCTCTTGAAAGTATCCAGAGAACCGGCCTCCACCGCCCTCCGATGCAGAGCATTCCACAGACTCACAACTCTGTGTGTGAAAAAGTGTTTCCTCATCTCCGTTCTAAATGGCTTACCCTTTATTCTTAAACTGCGGTTCTGGACTCCCCCAACATCGGGAACATGTTTCCTGCCTCTATCATGTCCAAACCCTTAATAATCTTATATGTTTCAATAAGATCCCCTCTCATCCTTCTAAACTCCAGAGCATACAAGCCCAGCCACTCCATTCTCTCAGCATATGACAATCCCGCCATCCCGGGAATTAACCTGGTGAACCTACGCAAGAGTGCTTTTGGTCAGAATTCTTTCCATCAATAAATAAGGCTAATTTTTTCACATTTAGTTTTCCGATACAGCACGGAAACAGGCCCTTCGGCCCACTGAGTCAGTGCCGCCCAGAAATCCCCCCCCCCCCCCCACACCCCCAACGGGTGCTGTCGGTACGGAGTTTGTACGTTCTCCCCATGACCTGCGTGGGTTTTCTCCGAGATCTTCAGTTTACTCCCACACAACAAAGACAAGCAGGTATGTAGGTTAATTGGCTTGGTAAGTGTAAAAATTGTCCCTAGTGGGTGTAGGATAATGGTAATGTGCGGGGATCGCTAGCCGGCGCGGACCCAGTGGGCCGAAGGGCCTGTTTCCACGCTGTATCTCTAAACTACCTCTGTGCCCCTCGATGCTTTTAGTCAGCATTCTTTCAATCAATTAAAAAGGCTCAGTTTGAACATGAGCGGAAAATACAGTGCACAACCTTAGGAGTAAAATTATGCCCTTCAGCCCATCGAGTCCGCTTCTCCATTCAATCCTAGATGATCTATATTTCCCCCGTCATCCTCATTCTCCTGCCTGCTCCCTGTAAACCTTTGATGCCCTTATTTATCCTCACTGAGTCCCACGGTACAGATGATGTTCTTTCAGCCAATTGTGCTATGATGAGTTTTTGAACGATCCACTTAGTCCCACACCAGCACTTTCCGGGAACCCTGTAATTTCCTCTCCTGATGAACAGTGCTGAACAGGTTTTAACAAAGGCTTAAGAAGGAACTGCAGATGCTGGAAAATCGAAGGTAGACAAAAGTGCTGGAGAAACTCAGCGGGTGAGGCAGCATCTATGGAGTGAAGGAAATAGGCAACGTTTCGGGACGAAACCCTGAAGGAATAGGTGACGTTTCGGGTCGAGACCCGGATGCTGCCTCACCCGCTGAGTTTCTTTCTTTTTAAAAAAAAAATATTTTTTTATTAGAAGTACGTAATAAAAAACATTTTGTTTGTGGTGGTCATACATTATTAATATTGTCAATATTATCAATTATTTAATAGTTGTACTATCTATATATTTTTTTATATAGCTAGAAAATGATAGAGAGAGAAAAGAAACCAAAAGAAAAAAAAGAAAAAACCAGAAGGTATAATAAAAGAGAATGGAATAATTAACTAATTATACATCATTGGAGATATGACCCGCTGAGTTTCTCCAGCATTTTTGTCATCATTCTGAAGAAGGGTCCATAGATGCTGCTGCACCCGCTGAGTTTCTCCAGCACCTTTGTCTACCTTTTAACAAAGGCTAACGTACCGGAATTCTACTCAGTCTATGGGTTTAGCTAGCAGCAGACAAGCAGATTATAGATGCGCACAGAAACATCCATTGTTGCAGCACCATGTTACACTGGCTGGGAAATTGGCAATTACCATGTACAACCAGCTTTCCCACAAGGGTGAAAGTCGTCCAGATTAATGTTTCACAATTACAAAATTGTAGTGGGCTTTGTTCTCTGCAAGTATTTTCCATGTAATGCTGTAGTCCCAAGACTAAGCCTTTGTCTCATGCTTGTTCACATTTATCTGTTGCCAGTGCAATTAACTGGCAATTAACAATTTAAGGGCGGTCACGGTGGCGCAGCGGTAGAGTTGCTGCCTTACAGCGAATGCAGCGCCGGTGACCCGGGTTCCATCCCGACTACAGGTGCTGTCTGTGCAGAGTTTGTACGTTCTCCCCGTGACCTGCGTGGGTATTCTCCGGTTGCCACCCGCACTCCCAAGACGCACAGATTTGCAGGTTAATTGGGTTCAGTAAAATTGTAAATTGTCCTTAGTGTATAGGGTGGAGATAGTGTAAGGGGGTGTGATCGCTAGTCGGCACAGACTCGGTGGGCCAGAGGAGCTGGGCCAACGTCTGACGTCCCCAGAGGAGCATGGGTGAAGCTCAACAGACTTGGCACTGGAGTTGGGCATTTCAATGCCAGCATGTGGAGATGGGGGCTCCGCCAGTGCCCAGCCTGTGAATACGGAGCAGAACAACAGACAGCCAACCATGTCATCTCTGGGTGCCCGCTCTACCACCCACCAAATGGAGCTCAGGGCCTGGCGGACATTGACGCAGAGACAACAACCTGGCTGCTCAACACCCGGCTTGAGATTTAACTATTCCTTTGGTTTATTTATGTTTCATTCACAAGTAGAAGACACGGACTCAGTGGGCCGAAGGGCCTGTTTCTGCGCTGTGTCTCTAAGGTGTAAAGACGAAACTGGGCATTGACGTGACTTTCGACTTCTGTAGTAACCAGACAGACAGACAACCAGAACACAGGACCAGAGAGAGAGAGAGAGTGTTAAGGGTCTATCCCACTTACGCAATTTCTTCAGCAACCTGTCATAGTGGCAGCAGGTCTCCGAAAATTTTCAACATGTTGAAATTTTTCGGCGACCTATGACGGGTGCCAGCAGTCGCCGAAAAAAATCGCATAAGCGGGACAGGACCTTTAGCCTCCTTAATAACTCAGAGAGCCAGGGAGAGAAGGTGAAGAGATTATCTTTGAGAAGCTTCCACCGTGTGCTCAGTCCCACGTTCAGGTCAGCATTCTGAAATCAAACACCGTGACTTTCGTCAAATCCAGGATCCTGTCGAGTTCTTAACTCGGGCCAGAGTTTCTGTCACAATCTCATTGTTTTGGCAATTTCGAGCACCCAGGCGATGAGTGAAACGATTTCCGTCCCAAAACTGTCCGTTCGTATTTGAGAACGGATTGCAGAACTGAAAAGGCAGTGTGCAATCTGCTGAACTAACGGGCACTTCCCTCACTATTATTGTGCAAGAACGCACCGCAGATGCTGGTTTACACCAAGGAGAGACACAAAATGCTAGAATACCTCAGTGGGTCAGGTGGCATCACACAGAGAGCTGTGAGTTTGTGGAATTCTCTGCCTCAGAGGGCGGTGGAGGCCGGTTCTCTGGAAACTTTCAAGAGAGAGCTACATACGGCTCTTAAAGATAGTGGAGTCAGGGAGAAGGCAGGAACGGGGTACTGATTGGGGGTGATCAGCCATGATCACATTGAATGGCGGTGCTGGCTCGAAGGGCTGAATGGCCTACTCCTGCACCTGTTGTCTATCTCCGGAAAAAACGAATAGGCAACATTTTGGACTGAGACTCTTCATCAGACGTCTGATGAAGGGTCTCGACCGAAAACGTCACTATTCCTCTTCTCCGGAGATGCTGCCTGACCCACTGAGTTACTCCAGCATTTTGTCTATCTCCATCCACTATTAATGTTGGGCTGCTCCACACTAACAATGAGTTTATCCTGAATCAATAAAGCAGTCGTCAAAACAACAATTACACCACATTTTTGTTTACCTCAATAACCTCGGACAAGGTCGCGTCCAATGCTTTTAAAACTGGCTCAGCAACAATGCGTTTAACCTAGAGGAAGAAACAGAAATATCTTTAGGTACATAATCCCAGGAATGGGTAGGTTAACCTATGATGAACGTTTGTCGGCACTGGGCCTGTACTCTCTGGTTTAGAAGAATGAAGGGGGATCCTCATTGAAACATACATAATAGTGAAAGGTCCTGGATAGAGTGGATGTGGAGGAGATGTTTCCACTAGTGGGAGAGTCTAGGACGAGAGGTCACAGCATCAGAAACAAAGGACGTTCATTTAGGAAAAAGATGAGGAGAAATTTATTTAGTCTGAGGGTGGTGAATCTGTGGAATTGATTGCCACGGGAGGCTGTGGAGGCCAGGTCAGTGGATATTTTTAAGGCAGAGATAGATAGATTCTTGATTAGTACGGGTGTCAGAGGTTATGGGGAGAAGGCAGGAGAATGGGGTTAGGAGGAAGAGATAGATCAGCCATGATTGAATGGTGGAGTAGACTTGATGGGCCAAATGGCCTAATTCTGTTCCTATGAATGAATGAATGAATTTATACTTCTTCTTCCACAGCTTCTTCCCCACAGTCATCAGGCTACTAAACTGTATTGCACAGCATCTGTTTATTTATTGTATATATATATATACACACACACACACACTACACATATATATATATATGGTCTATGCCAATAGACACACTGACTGTTCTGTATTTATGCCAACAATATTCTGTTGTGCGGCAGCAAGCAAGAATTTCATTGTCCTATCTGGGATACATGACAATAAACTTTCTTGACTTGACCAAGTATTCACATACAAGGAATTTGCCTTGGTGCTCCGCCCAGAAGTGACAACATGACATGCAGTGACATATGACACCATTTTTTTTCTCTGCTGGAAAACATACTACACTGGGAAGGACGGATTGAAAGCTTGTTCAGAATCGGATGGGAAGTAAACGTACCATTTGTAGCAGCTGCCGGAGGTTTTCAAGCGGAATATGAAATTCTTTCGTGCTACAGCCCGTGAACAAAGGGGAGACCGAGAAACTGGAACTAATAGTTGAAAAGTAATAGTGGGGATCCAGGGCACTGCCATCCGGTAGGTACGCACCTGGAACACAGAGAGCAAAGATTTACGGTTTCCAAAATGGCAGCCAACTGAAAGACATCCCTGTCAAAAACAATAGACAATAGGTGCAGGAGTACGCCATTCAGCCCCACTGAGCCAGCACCACCATTCACTGTGATCATGGCTGATCATCCACAATCAGTACCCCGTTCCTGCCTTCGCCACATATCCCCGGACTCCGCTATCTTTAAGAGTCCTATCTAGCTCTCTCTTGAAAGTATCCAGAGAACCGGCCTCCACCGCCCTCTGAGGCAGAGAAATCCACAGACTCACAACTCTCTGTGAGAAAAAGTGTTTCCTCGTCTCCGTTCTAAATGGCTTACCTTAAACTGTGGCCCCTGGTTCTGGACTCCCCGAACATCGGGAGCATGTTTCCTTCCGCTAGCGTGTCCAAACCCTTAATAACCTTATATGTTTCAACAAGATTCAATAAGATAACCTTGATTCTCTTACCACGGACGTTGCCTGACCTGCATTTTAAATACTGATGGTTTTTCATTTATAGAACAGTGGTGCAAGTTTTGCCACCATTAAGACTGACCTTCAAAGTATTGCAAATTGGTCCCTCCGGGTGAGGTAGGGGCAGCAGTCGCACGTTCTGGACTCCCCTGCATGGTTATGAAAGAATGATTAGGGCACAGATGAATTAGAAAGCATGACATTGAATTGAAGTAATCCTGCTGACATCCCGGGCAACAACAAGATTCAACATGCAGGATCAAAATCTGGACATTTAAGTGAATATACAGTAAAACCTTTCACTGACAGACCTTCATATAGGGGATTTTGGTTATAGCCGACCAGGGCTCCTGTTCTTGACCTTAATTATGCATCATAGCACGGTTTGGGAACATCTCCATTCAAGGCCGCAAGAGTCTTGTAGAGAGTTGTGGACGTAGCCTGCACCATCACCCCAACCAACCTCCCTTCCATTGACTCCATCTACACCATGCTGCCATGGCAAGGCCAGCAGCTTAATCAAGGACCAGTTCCACCCTGTTCCCCTCCCTCTTCTCCCCTCTCCCATCGGGCAAGAGGCACAGAAGTGTGAAAACGCACACACCTCCAGATTCAGGGATAGTTTCCCCCCGGCTGTTATCAGGCAACTGAACCGTCCTTTCACTAACTAGAGAGAGGCTGTGACCTCTCCTCAACCTCATTGAAGACCCTCGGACTATCTTTAATCGGACTTATCCAGAGATGCCAACCCTAAATTTAGTTCACAGTAACATTTAACCCATAACAAATGGGGGCTGCGCACAAAGAATCCGACTCGCGGTCACTAGGGCCCGCAAAATGCCGCTGACTCCGGGGGAACACCGCACGTATGTTTCGTAAAAAAGTTATTTTAAAATACGGCGAATCCGGGACACTTGGCATCTCTGCTTATCTTGCACTAAACGTTATTCCCTTTATCCTGTGTCTGCACACTGTGGATGGCTCAATTGTAATCCTGTATTGTCTTTTCGCTGACTGGAAACAAAAAATGTTTTTCACTGTACCCTAAACTAAACTGTAAACTATGATCAGAGGGAAAAGTTGCCTTTGGATATAAATATACAACTGAAGATGTGTCTTATTGTTAGCAAATTCACCTAGTGGTCATACCCAAGAATGTCAATTGTAGTGAAATCTTAGGGATTGTAACACCCAGTCCTACTAATCAATCAATCATAGCAGTGACAAAAATTTGAAAAGAATCTAACCTGGGAGACATTTGTCACACTGTAGGTTTTCTGTCTCAAGCTGTCACATGACTGGCAGACGGTCAAGAGAGAGCTGGGGAGGATGGATCGGAAGTCGTTGAAGGAGCGGACGCCTCAGTCCGTCCGTCTCACTCGGTGCCTTCAGCGACTGCGCCGTGATTTTGGGAAACAGCTTCGAAAGGAGAGACTCGTCCGTGTAACTGTAACGGCCAAACGCTCGTCCAATCCCAATCAAACATGGCACTGTGCAGCGACACATGCTCTCTGTGGAAGGGAAACACTGTTCATTCCACAACGCTAGCCAAAAGAACACGTAGAGAAGGAACTTAAAATACCTCTTTACAAAGCCAGATATAGAAAGTAAAACAGACAAAAGGTAATAGAGGTGTGAAAACGCACACGTCCAGATTCAGGGACAGTTTCTTTCCACCTGTTATTAGGCAACTGAATCATCCTACCACAACCAGAAAACAGTCTTTAGTTTAGTTTAGAGATACAGCACAGAAACAGGCCCTTCGGCCCACCGAGTCCGCACCGACCAGCGATCCCCGCACATCAGCACAAATTGTCCTACACACACACTGGGGACGATTTACCAAGCCAATTAACCTACATGCCTGTACGTCTTTGGAGTGTGGGAGGAAACCGAAGATCTTGTGGAAAACCCACGCGGTCACGGGGAGAACGTACAAACTCCGTACAGACAGGACCCGTAGTCGGGATCGAACCCGGGTCTCGGGTGCTGCACCCGCTGTAAAGCAGCAACTCTACCGCTTCGCCACCGTGGCCATGAACTACTATCCACCTCCTTGGTGACCCCCGGACTATCCTCGATCAGACTTGTGTAGGAAGGAACTGCAGATGCTGGTTCACACTACAGACGCAAAATGCTGGAGTAACTCAATGGAACAGGCAGCAACTCTGCTGAGTTACTTCAGCATTGTGCCATTTTTTGGAAAACCAACATCCTTGCTTCCGCATCAGTTCTACCGCCCCCCCCCCCCCCACCCCCCCTTTCCAGCAGAAATTCATTCTGGTCCGTTAAAAAATAAATCTACTCTGGGTTTATGTTGCAACAGTTCTGTTGGAGATCAGTGATATCCCATCACGGAATTTCCAGTGATCAGAGAGGAAAGATGACTATCATGCAAAGATGCAAAAATCCACGTTAACAGCCTAAACGCAAAAACCTCACCTCCCTTGGTCACCTGGAAGACAGTTTCCCAATGGAAATCATGTTCACCCCATGATAGCACGGAACATATGGCTACTAATGCCAGCTCTCTCAATCCCACTCAGAGTTCCAGATAGTTACGTTTAGTTTCGATATACAGCGTGGAAACAGGCCCTTCGGCTCACTGAGTCCGTGCCGACATAACATTCACCACCATAACACCAGTTCAATGCTGCACGCTAGGGACGATTTACAGAAGCCAATTAACCCACAAACCCTTGCGTCTTTGGAGTGTGGGAGAAAACCGGAGCGCCCGGAGACAACCCACGCGGTCACAGGGAGAAGGTGCAAACCTTACACAGGTAGCACACATAGTCAGGATCAAACACGGGTGTCTGGCGCTGTGAGGTAGCAACTCTACCACTGCGCCACTGAACGTCCATGAACGAAACATCTTTTTACACCCTTAACCCCACTATGTGGGCCAAGTCTGGAAGCAACTTCTTTGCAATGAAGAATTGTGGGATGAAGGATATTTTTGATAGTAGCATTATGAGTATGATGTTTCCAGTACCTTTATCCTGAGTTTGAGGTGCCAGACACATGCCCAACAGCACTTCCATTACATCCAATATAGCCTTGATAATCTGAAAATAATTTTAAAATATTATTAAAAATTATAAAAATGCAACTTTGAAATAGTGTTACGCTGATAAAGTGCTGAACTACTTTGTAACTCTTTGGCGACCCTCAGACTATCCTTGATCGGACATTGCTGGCTTTACCCGGCACTAAACGTTATTCCCTTATCATGTATCTATGTACACACTGTAAATAGCTCAATTGTAATCATGTATTGAGTTTCCGCTGACTGGATAGCAGGCAACAAACGTTTTTCACAGTACACGTGACAATAAACTATACGGAGGAACTAGACTGAGGAAAAAAGGTATGTCCAGACGCAACTTACAACTTGAAACCTGTACATAAAATCGATGCCACCCACACTTAAAGGGACAGTCAAATTTAGTTTAAAATTTCCCCCTAACTAATTATTCTCGTATCATTATCGCTCAAATGTTATTCCCTTTATCTGTGGTGTGTGTGTGTGTGTGTGTGTGTGTGTGTGTGTGTGTGTGTGTGTGTGTGTGTGTGTGTGTGTGTGTGTGTGTGAGCGTGTGCGTTTGTGTGTGCGCGTGTGCGTGTGTGAGAAATATATAAATGTAAAATACATTTATTCCTATAAAATATATAACCTTTTCTTCTGACAATGTGTTATTTACATCAAATAAATAGTTCAATACTTACTAGTGATTTGCAATTAGAACACTTTTTCAATAGTGCATGGCATTAAATCATATCAAAACAATAAAAATGCCATATTACAGGTTTTTCTAACAAAATTAATATTCCATCGGAAACAGCGCCGTGTCTCACCTGTACCCTTAACGTGGATTCTTTTTGGGCCACATCGAAAAGTACAGTTACTAAGCAGAAGCTGAAGTTTTCGGCGATAGGAAGTTTTCCTACAAGGTAAAAACACAAAGCAGCATTTAAACTTTCTCTTCAACAACTTTCCATTGATAAGTGACAGCATGAGAAAGGAAATAGCATAATAATTCACATTAACCCACACGGGTCAAAAGATACGTAAGAAAGAACTGCAGATGCTGGTTTAAATCGAAGGTGGACACAAAATGCTGGAGTAACTCAGCGGGTGGGGCAGCATCATTCCTTTGCTCCATCGATGCTGCCTCACCCGCTGAGTTTCTCCAGCATTTGTGTGTACCTTCGATTTTCCCAGCATCTGCAGTTCTTTCTTCAACAGCATCTCTGGAGAGAAGGAATGGGCGACCCCTTGTCTAAATCGTTTATATTATAAATAACTGGGGTCCCAGCACTGAGCCTTGCAGCACCCCACTAGTCACTGCCTGCCATTCTGAAAAGGACCCGTTAATTCCTACTCTTTGCTTCGATCTAGTGCTACAATTTTTCACCAGCTTACCCACCGTTCTCCTCCGCTGCGATTGCACAAAGTTTAGCTCCGATCGGTGGTCTAATGTCAACTTTAGCGAGGTTTAAAAATCTTAAAAACCGCGCGTGCACAGATCGATCTCCTCTCCTGCCGTTCTGCACCGCGTGTTTTCTCCTGTCACTCCGCGGGACGGTCTGCCCCTTCCTGTGCCATCGTGTCTTTACTGGAGCAGTGGATGGCCGGCGGTTTCCAACCCTTCAGAGGGACTGGAAACGGCCCGGCACGGGAAATGTCACCAAACAGAAAGCGGAGAATCTGATTTTGGCGGAGAGCGACCAGCGACCACTGTGAGTCCGCTCCAGCCCCTTCCCATCTGGTCCCCCTCGCTGGCTCCTGCCCGCCTCCCCCATGATACCCTCCCACAACCCCCATACTTTTTCTGCGCTCTCCCCCCCCCCCACCCACATACCCCCCTTCCCCCCCCCCCTCCCACACACCCTCGTCACAACGGGATCCCATCAGCTGTGCCTGCGCAGTTAGGGTCTATGGGTGAGTGGTGGAATAATGCATTGGGGGAACAGATTGCGTTGGGTGAACGCGTGAGTGGTGGAATATTGCGTTGGGGAATAGGTTGCGTTGGGGGACCAGGCCTCCCGTGTGACTGGAACCCACCGGGTCCCACTTAGTCTAGTATGTAATAGGAGCAGAATTAGGCGATTCGGCCCATTGAGTCTACTCTGCCATTCAATCAAGGCTGATGTATGTCTCCCTCCTAATCCCATTCTCCTGCCTCTCCCCATAACCCGACACACTCATATTGCGAGGATCATGGACATACATTTACATCAGCACTGCCGTTTCAAACCCTAAATAGCTCACGTTAATTCTCTTTTATAACAGGTTACATATATTGAGTTGGCATTACCTCGATTCTTTCTCCCCGAGCTGTCTTCAATCCATTGGACTTTCGGCAATCCTTTCAGAAGCCGCAGCAGATAGGGAACTACAGTTTCTTTATGCTGTGAGGAAAAAAAGATCAAATTGTTTATTTATTCCAAATCAAATCATTTTATGAGTTGACCATAATTAAGTCTTTAAAAAAAAAGCACTCGGGAATATTTATGTGGGTCAATTTAGTCTGGTTAGAAGTGAAATCATATATTGATGATTTGTAAGAAATTAAGTTTAATTCAGAGATTCAGCTTGGAAATAACTTTGTTAGCCCATCAACCACACTTCTTCTTGCGAATGAAACATAAACCAAAGGACTGCCAGACCCTGAGCTCCATTTGGTGGGTGGTAGAGCTGGCACTCAGAGATGACATGGTTGGCTGTCTGTTGTTCTGCTCCGCATTCAAGGCTGGGCTCGGGCGGAGCACCCATCTCCACATGCTGGCATTGAAACACCTAACTCCAGTACCAAGTCTGTTGAGCTTCACCCATGCTCTTCTGGGGAGGTCAGACCCTGGAGAGCTTTTATCTGGTGAAGAGATGTAGCTGTGTAATGAAGATGAGGCTGCCTTTCACTCCTGTGACCACTTGGTGGCTATCCAGTGTGCTTTTGATCACACTAGTTCAGTGTTATCCCACTTTTCATTCCACTCCCTACACACGAGGAACAGTCCACTACACACAGAGGCCAATTAACCTACAATCCCGACGGTTTGAAAGCACAGTCTTTTGGACATGGGAGGAAACCAGAGTACCAGGAGGAAAACCACAGGGAGAACGTGCAAACTCCACCCACACAGTTGCGGTGGTCGGGGCTGAAACCTGGGTTTCTGGTACTGCGGGGCAGCAGCTCTACCCGCTGCACGCTGTGAGTGATAGGGAAGAAAACCATATGAAATGTAACGACGCGCTCAGAGTAAATGCAATGAAGGGCTCAGCCTCATCAATTGCTCAAAGCACATATGCAATCAGGTAAAGTTGAGTAAAGTTCAACACCATTTTGGATGGTAAAAACAAGGAACTGCAGATGCAGGTTTGCAAAAAAAAGGGCAAAGTGCTGGAGTAACTAAACGGGTCAAACGGAACATACAGACTGAAGGTCCCGACTAGAAATGTTTCCTATCCATGTTCTTCATAGATGCTGCCTGACCCACTGAGTTACTCCAGCACGTTGTGCCAGTTTGGACTATATAAGTGGTGCTTGCTGAACTGCTATGAAGTGCAGGCGGCACAGTGGCGCAGCAATAGAGTTGCTGCCTTCCAGCGCCAGAGACCCTGGATCAATCCTGACTCTGGGTGCTGTCTGTACGGAGTTTATACTCCCCGTGACCTGCGTGGGTTTCTCCGGGTGCTCCGGTTTCTTCCCACACTCCAAACACATAGGTTAATAGGCTTGGTAAAATAAAATATTGTCCCTGGTGTGTAGTATAATGTTACGGGGGATAAGCGGGGATCATTGGCCAGCACGGACTCAGTAAGCCGAACGGCCGGTGTCATAAGGATTAAGAGTAGAGTTAGACCATTCGGCCCATCAAGTCTACTCCGCATTCAATCATGGCTGAATATCTCTCCCTCCTAACCCCATTCCCCTACCTTCTCCCCATAACCTCTGGCACCTATACTAATCAAGATGTTTCCGCGCTGTATCTCTTATAACTTAACTAAAACCAAACCACAGCCTTTGGCAGTCGTGATGTGGAAAGGGCATGAAAGATTCACCTGAAGGCTTGACTCCGTCAGAAAAATGCCCAGTGCAATAACAGCATCTCTGCGCCGTTCATCCAGCTGGAAGTTGCCGTGGAAGTCCACGGGGGACATGCATAGTAACTTCTCCACCTGCAAGAAAAAGTTAATTTTAATCTTCACAGTTGCAACAAAAAGCACACCGCACCAAATTTTCTGTAATATATATATAATAAATAAACATAAATCTATAACATGTAAATAGGAAGAGCGTAAAAGTGAATTCATTAGTGACCTTTAATGGATAATAGGATAAAGAGTATACCATTGATTACAGCACACGAGGCTACCATTCTGGCCCGTCTCACCATTCAACATGAGCACAGCCGACAGCAAGTCATGCTGCAGCTTCATAGTTAGGCTGAATTTACAGTACTGTGTGTGGTTTTGGTCGCCCATCACAGGAATTGTTTGGTGGAAGTCACGGCAATTACGGGCAAGGTGTTGGCTCATGTTTGTTGTTCATGGCACGCAATTCTTCAAGTGCAGGATGAAGACTGTGGTCAGGATGACAGCAGAAATTTCTCTTGGTAGGTAGAGTGGTCAGCACTTAACTGTCGGATGTTCTAGGTCAGGGGAGCTGGAATGGGACAAGACCGACGGGTGACATCCTGGTGAATCTCTTCCGCACTCTGTCCAACTTGATGACACGGAAGCAGAAGGCAACGGCTGATCAGATCCATTCGGTGCTGGAGGACTCCGGCTCCTGGAGGACCCCAATGCTGGAGGACCATGATGTTGCAGGATCTCAATGCCGATGGACCTCAATGCTGGAAGTCCAAAAAGCTGGTGGACCTGGATGCCGGGGGACCAGGATACAAGGGACCTCGGTGCCAGAGGTCTTCGATGCCGTCTGTCCTTGATGCTGGAGGATATCAATGCTGGAGGACCTCAATGCCCATGGACCTCAAGGATGATAGAACCCCACTCCGGAGAAACCCAATGCTGGAGGTCTACAACGCTGGAAGTCTACAATGCCCATTCGACCTCAAGGATGAAAGAACCCCACTCTGGAGAAACCCAATGCTGGAGAACCTCGATGCTGGTGGTCCACAACTCTGGAGATCCACAACGCTGGGGGACATCAATGCTGGAGGACCACAATGCTGGAGGACCTCAATGTGGGGGACATAAATGCTGGAGGACCACATGCTGGAGGACATCAACGCTGGGGGACATCAACGCTGGGGGACATCAACGCTGGAGGACCACAATGCTGGAGGACCTCAATGCTGGAGGACCTCAACGCTGGGGGACATTAACGCTGGAGGACCACAACGCTGGAGGACCTCAACTCTGGAGGACCTCAATGCTGGAGGACCACAACTCTGGGGGACATCAACGCTGGGGGACATCAACGCTGGAGGACCTCAACTCTGGAGGACCTCAATGCTGGAGGACCACAATGCTGGAGGACCACAATGCTGGAGGACCTCAACTCTGGAGGACCACAATGCTGGAGGACCACAATGCTGGAGGACCTCAACTCTGGAGGACCACAATGCTGGAGGACCTCAATGCTGGAGGACCTCAACTCTGGAGGACCTCAATGCTGGAGGAATCCCGCTCCCGATCTACATAATGCCTGAGGATATAAATGCCGATGGACATCAATGCCGGAGGAAGCCCCGCTCCTGAGGAGGGATCGGCGGCCGCGGCCGAGCACTCACCTTGTCGATGGGGGCCGGCTTGTGCGCGGCCAGCGAGCGGGCCAGGCTGAGCACCGTGTTCAGGTAGAAGCCGCGGCCGGGGCCTTTGCCCGACATGTCCGCCATGTTGTTCCCCCTGCCCCCTCCCTCCTCACCCCCGCCGCCGGCCAATCACAGCCCGCGGCCCCGCCGGCCAATCACAGCCCGCGGCCCCGTCAGCCAATAGGAATAGGCCTAGCAACCGCCGGCCAATCGGTAGTCGGAGAGAGCCGGCCAATCACGGCCCGCGGCCGCTGCCGACCAATAGGAACACGAATGACAACCGCCGGCCAATCGGTAGCCGGAGAGCGCGTGCCAATCACGGACCGCGGCCATGCCGGCCAATCGGGTCTCGCCGGACGCCGACCAATCGGAGCACACCTTCTCATCGCCAGCTAATAGGATCAATACATATGTAGACGCTGCAGAAGCGTACTATGTGCATGTTATATAATCATTATATTGCAGAGGTGTGTTAAGGTTTCAAAGGTCTTTTATTGTCACCAATTAAGGTACAGCGATATGCGACTTACCATACAGTCATGCGGAAATAAAAGCAACATATATATAGACACACACACACATATATATATATATATATACATATAAATAAATGTGTCTATACAAGAATATATATATATATATATGTGTGTGTGTGTTTTAAATATATATATATATATATATATGTTATTGTCTATATATATGTTGCTTTTTTTCCGTCAATGGCTGCATGGTAATTTACGTGAAAGGGCATTTCAACCCCCCCCCCCCCCCCCCTATATTTATCTATATGTAGATAAATATATGGGGGTTGCACGTTAGGTCACAGGGCTTGATGCACGGAGCCACTCAATCCCTCCGGAGGACATCCGTAACTTCCGGTATATGTTATTAAAGCAAGAAACGTGTACTTTCCTACCTGTTAAAAAATGCCAAAAAGTTAGATTTTTGCACTGTAAAAAAAAAACGTGGAAGTCAGGGTAAGCGTGGGAGACATGTACGCAACTTCAGAATTCCAAAAGTGAAGCGAAATTAAGGTAAAGAGAAGCGAGAGCTTAAGAGACAACAACAGCTAAAGTGCTTGGCGAGCATTGGCCGTACAGATATCGGAATTGAAAATATTGGGAATTATCGCGTTTGCTCGCTGCATTTCATCAACAGAAAGGCATTATTTGTGTTTTTTCTTGATTCCTTTGGTATCTAAAAATTCTCAGAAGTGATAAATCTGGCTGTAAATTTTGCTTCAGAGGCGTTTTCTTTTTGTATGTAAAAACCCACTTGAGAACCATGGGCGATTTTAAAATTTTACAACCAGATTTATCACGTCTGAAAGTTTTTCGATGCCAAAGGAATCAAGAAAAAACACAAATATTGCCTTTCTGTTGATGAAATGCAGTGAGCAAACGGCCAATGTTCGCCAAGCACTCTGGCTGTTGTTGTTCTCTTAAATCATTTGGCCTCTGGCGGTTCTGCTGACTTCCAATGGTCTCTCCATCTCGTCTTGACCCAGGCAGCCTTAGCAGCGTCAGCCGGTGTTGTGCTCCTCTTGACCTGAGGAGCAGAGGTGGGGAGTGCCAGCATCAAAGATGGCCGCCCCCACGGCGTGCTTCTGCCAGGAGTGTGACGTAGGGGGGTCAGGTGACCCGGTTGTCCGATGGCGGCGGCGGCGGGTGTGAGGCGAAGCTGAGGGACGGACTGAGGCGACATGTCGGCCTACCCGAGTCGCCACAACCCCTTCGCCGAGGAGGACGACGATGAGGAGAGGGGAGCGGAGGCGGGGGGCCGCGGCCTGGGCCTGGGCCCTGAGGCGGAGCGGCAGCACGGTCGCTGAGCACAGGCAAGGCATGAGTGGGCACCGACACGCCCAAGTGGGCGCGCAGGTAGGAGGGGGGGCAAGTGGGCACCGACACGGCACAGGTAGTGAGCGGCACCGCAGCAGGTCGGGGGGCAAGTCACCAAGTGGGCGGCACAGGTAGTGGGGGGGGCAAGTGGGCACCGACACGGCACCAAGTGGGCACCGACACGGCACAGGTAGTGAGGGGGGGGGGGCAAGTGGGCACCGACACGGCACAGGTAGTGAGGGGGGGCAAGTGGGCACCGACACGGCACAGGTAGTGAGCGGGTGGGGGGGGAGGGGAGGGAGGAGGAGGAGGAGGGGGGGTAGAGGTGGGGGGTGGTAGAGGAGGAGGGAGAGAGGGGGGTAGAGAGGGGGTAGAGGAGGAGGTGGAGGGGGGGAGATGGGGAGGGGGGGTAGAGGAGGGTGGGAGGGGGGTAGAGGAGGAGGGGTGAGAGGGGGGTAGAGGAGGGGAGAGAGGGGGGTGAGGGGGGTAGAGGTGGAGGGGGGGAGATGGTGAGGAGGAAGCCAGGTTAGGGGGGAGGGAGATGGGAGGATGGAGGGTATGTGGGAGGGATGGGGAGGAGGGAGGGAGAGTCATGGAGTGGATGGGGAGGGAGAGATCAGGGGGAGGAGAGGAGGGGGAGAGAACAGGAAAGAGGGTGGAGGAAATGGATGGGAGAGGTGGGTGTGATGCAAAGGGAGGGGGAGTACGGAGGGGATGGAATGCATGGGGAGTGAAGTGGAGGGGGTTGTGAGTGGGGGGGTGAGGGACTGGTATGTATGGGGGGAGTGAACTGGGTGTGTGCGTTAGTGGGGATGGGTGGGGCGGAGTGAGGGGATGGGTGGGGCGGTGGGAATGGGTGTGGGGGAATCTGTTAGGTCTGGCCTGTGATAGGGAGACGATGGTGGCATAAGTCGTAGAATATTTGAAGCGCTACCTATTGTACTTGAGTTGGGTTTGATTGTATTTATGTACTGTATTATTTGATTAGATTACATGCAAAACAAAGTTTTTCATTGTACCTTGGTACACATGGTAACTAAATAAGATGAGTGAGGTCAAAGCAGGGAAGCTAAGGGAATGACCTGAATGCAGAACGCCTTCAAGGGGAAAGTACAGGTGCAATGGCCAAAATGTCCTCGACAGCTACATCACACACTTGGTCTCAACTGATGCAGCTGGTTGAGTTTAAGAAGGAACTGCAGATGCTGGAAAATCGAAGGTAGACAAAAGTGCTGGAGAAACTCAGCGGGTGCAAGCAGTCTGAAGAAGGGTTTCGGCCCGAAACTTTGTCTATTTCCTTCGCTCCATAGATGCTGCTGCACCCGCTGAGGTTCTCCAGCACTTTTGTCTACCAGCTGGTTGAGTTGCTGCCTGAACGCCAGAGACCTGGGTGTGATCCTGATCCATGTGTGCAGTTTGACATTTACCCTCTGACCATGTGAATTTCTTCCAGGTGCTCTGGTTTCCTCCCATATCTGAAAGATGTATGGATTTGCACATTAAATGCCCTCTAAAAATGTCCCCTCGTGTAGGGAGTGGACGAGAAAGTGAGCTAACATAGAATTGGTGTGAACAATGGTTGGCATGGACTCTGGGCTGAATGGCTATTACTATTGTATCTTTCAATCACATTAAAAACAATATCAGTCCTTAAATCCACCTAACACCAGCAGAAATAGAGAGACAAGAGTCAGCAGATGCTTTAGTCCGGAGCAAAATAAATCAAACTGCTTGAAGAACTTGAGTGAACTACAAAGTGCTGGAGTAACTCTAGGGGAACGTGGATAGGTGATGTTTTGGGTTGGGATCTTTCATTCCCTCCAGAGATGTTGCCTGACCATTGTTACTTCAGCACTTTGTTTTTCCAGCATCTGCAGTTTCCCGTTTCTGCTCGACTAACATAGTGGGTTGAGCAGTGTCGGTAGAGGTAAAGGAGTGGTTGACGTTACGGGTCCGGTCACTGCATTGTGACTGAGTATAGAAGGGAGCAAGCCAAATTTATCCTTCTGCAGATGTTGCCTGGTCTGCAAAGTTACTCCAGCGCTGTTTTGCTCAGGATTCTAGCATCTATAGTCTCTTGTGTCTCGCAAGGGAACTCTGTTCTGTCCCAGGGGAGAAACTTGCTTAAGCCAGCAGTGATGAACTTAGTCCTTGGATTAAAGTAAAGATGAACATGGAGACCAACATATTGTCCACAGGAAAAATATTATCCAAGCCTTGTGTCATTTAAGTTTACACAAATTAGTGATTAGTTTAGAGATACAGCGTGGAAATAGGCCATTTGCGTGCCGTTCAGTAATCCCGATCATCCATACACTACTTCTATCCTACATACTAGGGATCGTTTTCAGAAGCTAAGGAACCTACAATCCTGCACGTCTTTGGAGTGTGGGAGGAAACTGGAGTATCCGGAGAAAGCCCATATGGTAACAGGAAGAACGTACAAACTCTGTACGGACAGCACCCGAGGTCAGGATCAAACCCGGGTCTCTGGTGCTGTGAGGCAGCGACTCTCTCTGCGCCACCGTGCCACCCTATCACGTGAACATCTATCAAATTCAGCTTGAATCTCTTGATTTTTTGTATATCTCTAATGTGCTGATCACCAGTTTGTTGGCCATGTTGCATTTTCATTCTTTTCTTAACTTTGTATCTACTAAAACCATCTAATCCTTCCTAACTTCTGGTTAAGTCTTCCTATTTGAAATAGCAGGGTGCCAATTTATTGGACCAAATGGTTCATCTTTCTGTTGTGCACAGTTGTTAATGGTGATAATCTTAATGTTATGGACATAGAATTCTATGCTGTTGTTTGGATCGTACTGTAACTAGTTCTGGGAACTTGTGTAAAATAATTAAGTTTGTAAATGGTAGACAATAATGCTGGAGAAACCCAGCGGGTGAGGCAGCATCTATGGAGCGAAGGAAATAGGTAATGTTTCGGGTCGAGACCCTTTTCCAGCATCTGCAATTCCTTCTTAAACTAAAGTTTGTAATGGTGTAATCAGCTGCAATCCAACGGACTTTATATTTCCTAAAGGACCTGTCCCACTTTTACGAGGTAATTCACAAATTCTCTCGAGTTTTCCCCTTGATTCAAACTCGCAGAATGTTCGTAACGAGTCCGTAGGAGGTTATAGGGGTTCGTAGATATATCGTAGCAGCTCGTTATACCAGCCGTGGGTACTCGTGGCATCAGGTAAGTCAGGACGTTTTTTCCAGACCAATAAAAAATGTCCACGAGTAAAGAAATGGTCGGGATGAAAGAAATTGCAACCTTTTACTCGTAAGGAGGGCATCGAAATAGTCGTGGGAATTCGCAGACATACTCGTAGGAGTTTGTCAACAAGGTCGTAGGAGTTCGTAGATTACCACAATCTTTTTGTTTTTATGTCCTTTAAACTCGGCAGAGGTTTTGAATTAAGTCGTGAAAGTGGGACAGGCCCTTAACACATAGGGAAGCAGTGAATAGAGTTGTACATTTAATACCACCTCGCTCTTGCACCTACAGGATTATAGCTGGCATCTTAACCATACCTGGCGAGGTGCAATTTGTATGTTTACAGATAAATGATCTATTTAATATCATTGTAGAAGCATGCCCTTCAGTGCAGCCAATTTATTGTTTACCCTTCAAATCAGTCCTAATCCCAAATGCCTATCCTGTATCTATAAAGTGCTTTATTTTCCCCATCAACCAATTAGCCTACTAAATGTTGACATTGGGCTCAGGGCCAACAGCACATGAATGGAGCAATGTTAAACTGGCTATGTTCAAGGTCTAATTTGAAGGAGTAGATAATTGCATAAGTAGTTTTGTACTGATGGCAGCAAATAAGAAATCCCAGCTGTATACAAAGCGCTGGAGTAACTCAGCGGGTCAGGCAGCTTCGCTGGACAAAAGGTGCCGTTTCGAGTCGCGACCCTTCTTCAGACCTGAAACTTCACCTATTCGTTTTCTCCAGAGATGCTCCATGACCTGCTGAGTTGCTCCAGCTTTTTGTATCTATTTTTGGTGTGTACCAGCATCTACAGTTCCTTCCTACACAATCCCAGCCATATGTTGCCTTGCCATTCCTATTGCCCCACACTGTTTCAGTATCAATCAGTGCTAAAGAAGGATCTCGACCCAAAATATCACCCATTCCTTCTCTCCAGAGATGCTGCCTGTTCCAGCTTTTTGTGTCTATCTCTGCTTGCTAGTTGTGCTTTTAATAAGAAACAAGGGTACAAAGTTTTAAATCAGATTGGTAATAATTTGTCATGGGAAGACCAATGATTAATGCAATACAAGGGTATACTTTGGAACCTCTACTATTCATTCCAGTTTCTCCATTATCTCTGCTCTGGCCTGATTTAGTTCTTCCTGAGCTGTGGTTTCTCATCTCCTAGACCACATCTTGTCTACTCCCTGGTAGCGATTAGAGTAGTGAGTGCACCGGGAAGGAGATGGCTGAAGGCCATTAACAGTTGTGGACTTGCTTGGAACAGGCACAGCTCAAAGGAACTGGGGCATGGACATTGAAAATGGCACAAAGCAGTGCTTCATGCACATGGGCTCAGTAGACTACTTGGGTACACTCACTGAATATGGCAATATTCTTCTGGGCTGTTTGTAAGAAAGATCTTTACTGTGTTAGCACTTCGCTCGTGTGACAATGAAAGCACCATTGATTTAAAACCCAGTTGGGAGTTTTAATATTGCGAGGGGGGGGGGGTTCAGGGAGAGCAGCCAAGCTTGGGTGGCAGGTGGATGGGGGACGGGTCCCTACAAGTGGGGGGGCACGGAAGCCAGAGTTTTGTACAACCTCATTTCTGGAGGTGGAGCTGTATCACCTTGCAAACCCAGTGGTATATTTGTCAGCAGCATCACCTTCCAACTGTAGTGGTATATTTGACCACAAAGGTGTGAATGATGTTTTCTCTCTGTGGCAAATTAACTATAGAAATGTTATTCACGGGATGGTGTGGAAGAGAATCAGACACGCACGCAGCCCTGGGAGCGATCACAGACAAACGTTCCTTGCACCAGCTTGGGTACTAGGCGTTGGATCCATCCATGATTAGCAAGGTGTTTTTCAATGCTAACAATGGACTTCACTGTTAGAAAATATTTTTACTTTGAACATTTTTAATTTGTAATTGAAGTACTCTTCAAATTACTTCGAGGAGTTCCATTTACCAATAAACCGAATGTATACATCTCGTGCATGCAACTTATGACTGTCTTTATCTTTGGTGACTTTTGCCTGTTTTTAAAGTGCACCTGCTTCATTTTTTTATTTCTTTATTTCGAACAGAATAAAAAATAAAAAGCAAGTATGAAACAGCATACAAAACAACAAAACAAGAATATTTATGAAGTGTCATAAACAATATTTATAAATAAATGAATCGTATGTGTCCTAAAAGGAGCAGGAAGAAGCCAAAGCTTATTAATTCCCACCCCTTATAATTATCTTATACAAATTTAGCAGCTATAAACACCTATTTCCATATGTACACCAAATTATTTACATTTATACACTAATCAAATATTTACAAAGCCATACAAAAAAAGAGAGAAAAAGGAAAAAACCATCATATACCATACAGTTTCTCTTTAATGTGAGAGCAGAAGCAGGTAACATTTCTAATGGCTATTCTGTTATTTGCTGGACAGGAACTACTGCGGCAAGGCGATGCTTTGAGGCGAACGGATAAAATGCTGGATAAAATGGATCAGGATTTGAAGGTTAGCCAGAAACACATCAACAGCATCAAGAGCATCTTTGGTGGCATTACCAACTACTTCAAAGCTAAAAACCCTGAGCCACAAGCTTCTCCAGAACCGGAAAAGCAAACTAGGAGCAAGTGCGTATCGTTCCTCTCCTCTATAATTAACGTTTAAGTTGTCGTTATGTCTCTGGTATTATGACTACCTTGTGCACAAACTTGAAAACAATTGACCTTGTTACACTTGCTGTTAATAATCCAAAGTCCCAGTTTGTGCTTTAACTTTGTAGCTGAAAGTATTTTATCAACATTGCTATAGAAATGAGACTCTGGAGACGACAGAAATCATGGTGAGGTTGTGTGTGTTTGGGTTTTGTCCATTTACCATTTTGTCATATCTTGGTTTTGAGGTATTGTTACATCTCAATGTTCTATATTGTGTCATTTCAATACTGGGCAGCGTGGTGTTGCAGCGGTAGAGTTGCTGCCTTACAGCGCCGGAGACCCAGGTTTGATCCTGACTATGGGTGTTGTCTGCGGGGTTTGTACCTTCTCCCTGTGGGTTTTCTCCGGGTGCACCAGTTTCCTCGCACACTCCAAAGATGTGTGGGTTTGTAGGTTAATTGGCCTCTTGTAAATTGTCCCCAGTGTGCAGGGGATGGATGAGAAAGTGGGGTAACATTGTACTCGTGTGAGGGGGTAGACAAAAATGCTGGAGAAACTCAGCGGTGAGGCAGCATCTATGGAGCGAAGGAATAGGTGACGTTTCGGGTCGAGACCTTTCTTCAGACTGAACTAGTGTGAGGGGGCGATCGTTGGTTGGCCTGACCTCGTTAGGCTATAGGGCCTGTTCAACGGTGTGTTAATGATTAATGCTAGACCACTACATTTCAACTCTCAAAGTTCATTGATCCAAATAATGTTGGAGTTGGTCGATCTTGACAGAGGAAAAAGTGCAGAGTCAGTACAGAATCGAACTTCCTGTGGAAATGGTCGCTCAGGCTGTGGTTTCTGTGAGGATGTTGACAAAGCAATTCCCAATAGAATTGTGCAAACTCGTCTGATTTGTAATTTTCCTGAACAAATGCTGCATTGCAACTTTTTCTCTTAGCTGCTCTAACTTTTAATGCATCCGGCAGGGATTGGATTGGATTTGATTGGATTGAATTGAATATAACCTTGTTGTAAGTCACCGCAAGAGCACCCTTCTGCATCCTTGCACTTGTGAATTCAACAGATCTTTAGTTTGCACCCAGTTCTAGTCGTGAGATTAAATGCAAGGTACAGCATGGAAACGGGTCCTTTGGCCCATTGTGCCCACGTTGACCATCGATCACTCGTTTACACTGGTCCTATGTTATCCCATGTCTGCATCCACTTTTTGCACACTAGAGGCAATCTGTGAAGGACAAATAGCCAATAAACTCACAGTCTTTGGGATGTGGGAGGAAACAAGAAAACCCAGAGGAAATCTTCGCAGTTACAGGGAAAACATGCAAACTTCACACAGGCAGCACCCGAGGTCAAGATCGAACTGCTCTCTAGCGCTGAGAGGCAGCAGCTCTACCAGCCGCACCACCCTGCTGCCATTTGGTCTTCCGGGTAGTCTGGTGTTCGATCTGTTCATTCCCTGGTACAACATCCTGTCTACACTAATCTCTAAACCCCATACCATGATTTAATGAGGGCAGTGTTGAAGGTGCTTGATGTGGGAAATGGGAGTTGTACAGAACATTGAAACGCGGTTCAAGTAATTCAGAAGGATGTTTATCTGTTGGATAAGTTGAACACTTACACAGGGGAAGGGGGCAGAAATGTTCTGGATTTAGAGTTCTAGTAAATGTTCTAATATTTTTATAATACGTTAATGATTTGACGTTAAATAAGGACAGCATGATGTGTGACGGCAGTTCTTTGTTTCTACTGTAGAATTAGTCACTTGGCCCCTTTAATTTGTTGTGACGAAAAGTGAGTTAGTTTTGATATTGCTGTGGCGGGATAACCTTGTTGCTTATCTGCAGAGTGCTTCAGTCTGGCAAATTGCTATGAAACATCTCCTGATGTTAAATTCAATTAGGTGTAATGGAATTAAATTCTAGCATTATTTTTTGATCTGAACTATTTTATTTTCTCCCAATGCCACTGGGAAAAATAGGATCATATTATCTTGTGCACTGGCGTTCTTAGGGTATAGGATAGAATTGGCTAGTGAATGCAGTTTTTCATTTTTATTGCTGTAACCCCGCTGTCTACAGTTAATCAAATTATGATTTCAGCCCCTTAATTGGCTCATTCAATATTTAATTTAAAAAAAAAATAATTCCATTGGCAGATTGCAAGAAAGTTTGGATAAAAGCAAGCTGCAGGATGAGCAGTACCAGGCAAATCATCCGAACCTGAGGAAACTGGACACATCAGGTAAGTCCGTGATGTACAAGAGTTCTGCATCCTCCAGCATTTCAAGGGCTTGTGCTCAAAATAACTGCCTGTTGTTGACCCCAAATTCCCATCAACTCCCAGCTGCACACAAGGGGCAATTTCAGCAGGCAATTATGGGTTATCAAGTTTGACATGTCCCCAACAACTCTCACCAACTTCTTCAGAAAGCATTTCTCATAGAATCAGAGAAAATAGGTGCAGGAGTAGGCCATTCGGCCCTTCGAGCCTGCACCGCCATTCAATATGATCATGGCTGATCATCCAACTCAGTATCCTGTACCTGCCTTCTCTCTGTACCCCCTGATCCCTTTAGCCACAAGGGCCACATCTAACTCCCTCTTAAATGTAGCCAATGAACTGGCCTCAACTACCTTCTGTGGCAGAGAATTCCACAGACTCACCACTGTGTGAAAAATGATCTTCTCATCTCGGTCCTAAAAGACTTCCCCCTTATCCTTAAACTGTGACCCCTTGTTCTGGAGTTCCCCAACATCGGGAACAATCTTCCTGCATCTAGCCTGTCCAACCCCTTAAGAATTTTGTAAGTCTCTATAAGATTCCCCCTCAATCTCCTAAATTCCAGCGAGTACAAGCCGAGTCTATCCAGTCTTTCTTCATATGGAAGTCCTGCCATCCCAGGAATCAGTCTGGTGAACCTTCTCTGTACTCCCTCTATGGCAAGAATGTCTTTCCTCAGATTAGGAGACCAAAACTGTACGCAACTGTCCAGGTGTGGCCTCACCAAGACCCTGTACAACTGCAGTAGAACCTCCCTGCTCTTGTACTCAAATCCTTTTGCTATGAATGCCAACATACCATTTGCTTTCTTCACAGCCTGCTGCACCTGCATGCCTACTTTCAATGACTGGTGTACCATGACACCCAGGTCTCGTTGCATCTCCCCCTTTCCTAATCGACCACCGTTCAGATAATAGTCTACCCTCCTGTTTTTGCCGCCATAGTGGATAACCTCACATTTATCCACATTATACTGCATCTGCCATGCATTTGCCCACTCACCCAGTCTATCCAAGTCACCTTGCAGCCTCCTAACATCCTCCTCACAGCTAACACTGCCCCCCTGCTTTGTGTCATCCGCAAACTTGGAGATGTTGCATTCAATTCCCTCATCCAGATCATTAATATATATTGTAAATAGCTGGGGTCCCAGCACTGAGCCTTGAGGTACCACACTAGTCACTGCCTGCCATTCTGAAAATGACCCGTTTACTCCTACTCTTTGCTTCCTGTCTGCCAGCCAGTTCTCTATCCACATCAACACTGAACCCCCAATACCGTGTGCTTTAAGTTTGAATGCTAATCTCTTATATGGGACCTTGTCGAAAGCCTTCTGAAAGTCCAGATATAACACATCCACAGGTTCTCCCTTATCCCCTCTGCTAGTTACATCCTCGAAAGATTCTATAAGTTCGTCAGACATGATTTACCTTTCATAAATCCATGCTGACTTTGTCCAATGATTTCACCACTTTCCAAATGTGCTGCTATCCCATCTTTAATAACTGACTCTAGCATTTCCCCACTACAGATGTTAGACTAACTGGTCTGTAAATCGGGATGCATCACAGCATGGTTTGGGAACAGCTCCATCCAGAACCTCAAGAAATTGCAGAGAGTTGTGGAAGCAGCCCAGGCCATCACCCAAACCAACCTCCTTTTCATTGATTCCATGTACACCTCGCGCTGCCTCTGCAAGGCCAGCGGCATTATCAAGGACCAGTCTCATTCCCGTCACTCCGTCTTCTCCCATCAGGCAAGAGGTACAGAAGTGTGAAAACGCACACCTCCTAATTCAGCGATGGTTTCTTCCCAGCTGTTATCAGGCAACTGAACCATCCTGTCACCAGCTAGAGAGCGGTCCTGAGCTGCCATCTACATTACTGGAGACCCTCGGACTATCTTTAATCAGACTTTACTGGACAACTTGCACTAAACATTATTTAAAGTCTCTGTCTTTACTTCCAATTTCAGGTCTGCACATAACACACAGATTGTCACAAGACAAAAATGCTTTTTTTTTTTTGGTTTTGGAATTTCTCTCTTATGCATTCCACTTCCTCTTCTCGCCAGTAACTTCCTTTGGAGCAACACCCAAAGCCTTTGCTGCCAACTTCCTCTTTGCCATGGACTGTGAATTAACCAATTTTTTTTTTTTTTAATTGACTTGCTTAAACTTGCTTTCACTTTTGTGGCTATGTGACAATTCTCAACGTAGTCCATTCAAATTCTCATCTGTATTTTAACCTTGGAATCACTTATTCACCCTTCACCGGGACTCTCGTTGCCGCAAAGGGTATTTAGAAACATTTTACAAAAATACAAGTGTGGGATATTTCTGGCAAGCCTGCATAAAGGTTTGCTGATTTACAGATCTAAATGTACTACATTCTAAATATTAGGCCAATGTTGCATTTTGATAGAAATGTGTGCATCATAGAGAGGCAAGATTAATGGGACTATTCCAATGATTCATTGATTCCTCATTGTTACACATACAGTGCCCTCCATAATGTTTGGGACAAAGACCCATCATTTATTTATTTGCCTCTGTACTCCACAATTTGAGATTTGTAATTTTAAAAATCACATGTGGTTAAAGTGAACATTGTCAGATTTTATTAAAGGATATCTTTATACATTTTGGTTTCACCATGTAGAAATTACAGATGTGTTTATGCATAGTCCACCATTTCAGGGCACCATAATGTTTGGGACATATGTCTTCACAGGTGTCTGTAATTGCTCAGGTGTGTTTAACTGCTTCCTTGATGCAGGTATAAGAGAGCTCTCAGCACCTAGTCTTTCCATCACCTTTGGAAACTGTTTTTGCTGTTTATCAACATGAGGACCAAAGTTGTGCCAATGAAAGTCAAAGAAGTCATTATGAGAAACAAGAATAAAACAGTTAGAGACATCAGCCAAACCTTAGGCTTACCAAAATCAACTGTTTGGAACATCAATAAGAAGAAAAAGTTCACTGGTGAGCTTACTAATCGCAAGGGGACTGGCAGGCCAAAGAAGACCTCCACAGCTGATGACAGAGAATTCTCTCTATAATAAAGAAAAATCCACCAAACATCTGTCCGACAGATCAGAAACACTCTTCAGGAGTCAGGTGTGGATTTGTCAATGACCACTGTCCGCAGAAGACTTCATGAACAGAAATACAGAGGCTACACTGCAAGATGCAAACCACTGGCTAGCTGCAAAAATTGGATGGCCAGGTTACAGTTTACCAAGAAGTACTTAAAAGAGCAACTAGAGTTCTGGAGAAAGATCTTGTGGACAGATGAGACGAAGATTAACTTGTATCAGAGTGATGGCAAGAGCAAAGTATAAAGGAGAGAAGGATCTGCCCAAGATCCAAAGCATACCACCTCATTTGTGAAACACGGTGGTGGGGGTGGTATGACCTGGGCATGTATGGCTGCTGAAGGTACTGGCTCAATTATCATTATTGATGATATAACTGCTGATGACAGTAGCATAATGAATTCTGAAGTATTGACACATCCTATCTGCTCAAGTTCAAACAAATGCCTCAAAACTCATTGGCCGGTGGTTCATTCCACAGTAAGACAATGATCCCAAACATACTGCTAAAGCAACAAAGGAGTTTTGCAAAGCTAAAAAATGGACAATTCTTGAGTGGCCAAGTCAATCACCCGATCTGAACCCAATTGAGCATGCCATTTATATGCTGAAGAGAAAACTGAAGGGGACTAGACCCCAAAACAAGCAGAAGCTAAAGATGGCTGCAATACAGGCCTGGCCAAGCATCACCAGAGAAGACACCCAGCAACTGGTGATGTCCATGAATCACAGACGTCAAGCTGTCATTGTTTGCAAAGGATATGCTACAAAATACTAAACATGGCTACTTTTATTTACATTTCATTGCTGTGTCCCAAACTTTATGGTGTCCTGAAATGGGGAGACTATGTATAAACACTGCTGTAATTTCTACATGGTGAAACCAAAATGTGTAAAAATGGCCTTTATTAAAATCTGACAATGTGCACTTTAACCACATGTGATTTTTTTTTCTATTACAAATCTCTAATTGCGGAGTACAGAGGCAAATAAATAAATAATGGGTCTTTGTCCCAAACATTATGGAGGCCACTGTACCTAGATACATGACATTTGTTTTTGCGTGCAATCCAGTAAAATTCCATATACGATGTCAAGAATACCAACACCTAAAAGTAACTATCTCTCAAAATAAACCTCGTGTTCCATGGAAATGATTTAAGGTTGTAACCTTAATCACCTGCATTTTAATTGGCATGGTTTATCAAGGCATACTTTGAGTTACACAGCAGGTTTTGTACTTGCCATCTGGGAGTTATATTTAGCTTGGATTAGAGATGCTGCAGGGAAACAGGCCCTTCAGCCCTTTTTGTTGGGGTAGGAGATTTGAACCTTCACATGGTCCACCCTTTTTCGACGAATGCAATCAACCCGGCATGCACAAACAGAAGATCAAACAGAACAAGTTGTCTTACATCTTTAGGCTGTGCACGCCACACGCAAGAAGAAGCAGAAGAAGTTCTCCGCGTCCACGCCGACCATCGATCCGTTCCCACTAGTTCTGTTATCCAACTTTCTCATCTACTCCCTACACACTAGGGGCAATTTACAGAGGCCAATTACCCTATAAATCTACACATTTCTGGGGTGTAGGAGGTAACCAGAGGGCCCAGAGGAAGCCCACACAAACTGTACACAGACTGCAACCGAGGTCAGGTTTGAACCAGAGTGTCTGGCACCGTTAGAGTGGCTCTAACAGCTGCACCACTGTGCTGCCCATTCTGATTTACCAAACCTTAAACCCTTGCTGTAAGCTTGCAAGTTTTGCTAAGACTTGTCATGGGCAAAACTCTGCCTTTTGAAGAAGAATCCCGACCTAAAAGGTCGTCTACTGATGTTCTCCAGAGATGCTGCCAGTCCTGCTGAGTTACTCCAGCACTTTGTCTTTTTTTTCTCTGTAAACCAGCTTCTGCAGTTCCTTGTGTCTTTGCTTTTGTTGTGCATCACTAGATGGCGCCAGTGGTCACTATGTGGAGGCGCGAGTTCTCCTGTGCGGCGGGGAGTAGTTCCAATTACTGCCACCCTGTCTGTTCCTAGAGTGAGTGTTTGCAGACGTGTGGGTTCATTGATCATTGTGTCAATGCTGTCCAAAGTGATCAGATTTAAAGCAAAAAAAAAAGACACAAAGTGCTGGAGTAGCCCTGCAGGTTAAGCAGCGCCTCTGGGGGAAAAAAATATGAATATGCAACATTGCGGGATTGGACGTTGTCCTTCTGACTCCTTTGGTTAAGACTAAAATTGGCTGCAAACTGATCATGCAAGGGAAAGATGTGCTGGCGGTGGAGAGGGTCCAGAGGAGGTTTATGAAATGATCCAGGGGATAATGGGGGTTAAAGTACAGGGAGCTTGCTGGATTTGAGAAGGGGGGGGGGGGGCATTGAAACCAACCAAATAATGAAAGGTTTAGATAAAGTGGATGTAGAGAGGATGGTTCCAATAGTGGGAGAGTCTAGGACCAGAGGGCACAGCCTCGACGTATCTTTAGAAAGATGAGGGGGAATTTCTTTAGCCAAAGGGTGGTGAATCTCTGGTATTCAGTGCCACAGCCAGTGGTGGAGGCCAAGTCAGTGGGTATTTTTAAAGTGGAGATTGATGGCATCTCGATTAGAAATGAATGAAGAAGAGTTTCGGCCCGAAACGTTGCCTATTTCCTTTGCTTCATAGATGCTGCCGCACCCGCTGAGTTTCTCCAGCACGTTTGTCTACCATACTTTATGGGCACGTGTGCCTCGGTACAGTGAAGAGCCTTGTATTGCATACAACCTAGGCAGTACACAAGTGTCGGTGTCTGGTGCCGACAGTTACAAAAATAGTTTTGTGTGTGGCGTGCACTGCCTAAAGTTGTAGACCAAGGGTAGACATCCAGGCCAGGACAGCATCAGTTACTGTGTGAATGGCTTTGATGCCCCGGGGAAAAGCCTCAGTGGGCAGCCATTCACGATGTGTGGGCTGGTCTGGTCTGGACGTCCACAGTCGCAAGCAGGGCTGTCTGTCATCCCCCACTTACGCAGGTGATGGGCTGTTCTTGCATGGAAGGTGCGGGTTCTGTTCAGGGTTAGCCATTGCTTGCGATGGAAGTCAAACCCCGGTGGTTTCACTGTGGGGTCTGGGATGACCTCTCTGTTGTTGGCGTTGGCATCTTCCCGAGCTCTGCGCCACATAGTCTTGGAGTCAAAGTCTTCCAGGGATTTAACGGAAGACCAGAAGGGTTTGCAGGACTTCAGGCACATGTTAGGCAGATTGTTCAAGTCAGTATGGATGGAAAGGTCAGGGTTAGTCTCGATGCTTACGAGAAGGAAGGAAAATGAGTTTGAGAGGGACAAGTTGACCAGCCATGATCGAATGGTGGAGCAGACTCGATGAGCCGAATAGCCTGACATTGCGCTTATGTCTTCTGTGCTTCATCCATCCGTTTTAGTTTGCGTATGCACTCAATGTGGATGTCGTAGGCCAGCCGCCTCGACTGCTGGGGTCAAACAAAAGAACATCAGAGTTTCTCCTCTTGTGACCTGTCCACTGATGCATGCAGAGGAGTGAGTGGGTGTTGCTGAAACATACTCGTGTTAGTTTAGAGATACAGCGTGGAAACAGGCCGTTCGGCCCACCGAGTCCGCACCGTCCAGCAATCCCCACACATTAACACTATCCTACACATTCGGGTCAAATAAGACTTATTCCAAGTAGACAATCCCAAAACAATTAACCTACAATCCTGTATGTCGTTGGAATGTGGGAGGAAGCCACAATTTTTATCTCCTTTTATCTGCTGTTCTGTACTATGTTTACATGTGCTGCAGCAAGCAAGAATTTCATTGTCCTATCTGGGACATATGACAATAAAACTCTCTTGACTCTTGAACCGTAGATCTCGGAGTAAGCCCACGCAGGTCATGGGGAGAGCGTACAAACTCCGTGCAGACAGCACCCGTAGTCAGGATTGAACCCGGATCTCGGGCACTGTGAGGCAGCCACTCTACCTCTGCTCGGCCCAAAGGAAGGCGCACCCTCTGAGGTCCCAGCTCCAGAAGACTTCTAGCTCCGAGTCATACTCCAGCTGGGGCCAGCATCACTATCAGTAGATCACTGGCGCCTGACACAGAGTGCAGTCTGCATTTTTGGAATTTAATATTCCCAATGACTTCTTGCCCACATCGGGGTTATGTTTGTTTTTACTGTGGGTAATGAAACCAAGTAATTGCTGCAGCATGTTTCAAAGTGACTGATCACAATCAGAGCGTTAATGAACTATAACCATGTAAAGAAATAAGCGACCAACTGTTTACATGCTGTCGACTTTAGAGATACAGCACGGAAGCAGGTCCTTCAGCACATCGAGCCCGCGCCGACCAGCGATCACCCCAGACGCCAGCACTACCCGACACACACTAGGGACAACTTACACTTTTGTAAGTCAATTGGCATTGGTAAAAATTGTATGTCTTTGGAATGTGGGCGGAAACTGGAGCACCCGGAGAAAACCCACACTGTAACAGGGTGAACGGACAAACTCGGTACAGATAGCACCCACAGTCGGGATCGAGCCTGGGTCACTGTTGTTGTGAGGCTGCAGCTCTACCTTTGCACCACCCTAAATACCCTAAGGCCAATTCTATGTAACCCTTAATTTGGGTGAACTCTGCGTGAAGGTGCTGATGCATTAAAGATGTGTGCAGTGGATTTCTGACCCAGAGCCAAATTACTTCACTTTGTTTAAATAAAAGTATGTATATCTTTGCTCATTGCTCTCAATGTTCCGAAAAGCCTGATTACTTCCAGGCGTTCTCCAATTGTCCATTAAGTAAAACATATTTCAAATTCATCTTGCAGAGTCGGAGGAAGAATATAGAAGTCACTAGTTGCTGAAGAAGGGTCTTGACCCGAAACGTCACCCATACCTTCCCTACAGAGATGCTGCCTGTCCTGCTGAGTTACTCCAGCTTTTGTGTCTATCTTTGGTTTATACCAGCATCTGCAGTTCCTTCTTACACACTAGTCCTGCTCCCCTGATTTACTTCCCTGTTTAATATTCTTTCTCTTTACATGCCTCTATGCAATTCCCTCTTGGAACTTTACCAGAGGACCTAGGTTAAAGGGGGAGGGGGGGCAGGGGGACGATTTAATAGTTTTATTCTGTCTTCTCTTTGCGTATCTGAAGATCAAACACTACAGGCAGCTACTTAAAGAAATTATACTTAAGGGGGCCAGAGACCCGGGTTCGATCCTGACTACAAGTGCTGTTTGCGAGTTCTCCCCGTAACTTGCGTGGGTTTGCTCCGGGTGCTCCAGTTTCCTCCCACACTCCAAAGACACAGAGGTTTGCAGGTTAATTGACATGACGTAAATTGTCCCTAGTGTGGTCGGTAGGCCAAAGAGCCTGTTTCCGCGCTGTATCTAAACTAAACTGCTTTTTGGAATTCTTGAGGCAAATGGAAGTCTTTGTGTTGAGAATGGGATGATCTATTTTGTTTTCTGCCGATTAACTCCAAGGAGCGGAATAGGGGAAAAGATTAAATAGGAATCCGAGGGGTAACATTTTCACACAGTGGGTGCATGAAACGAGCTGCCAGAGGAGGTGGTTGAGTCTGGGACTATCCCATCGTTTAAGAAACAGTTGGACAGATACACGGATAGGACAGGTTTGGAGGGTTATGCACCAAGTGCAGGCAAGCGAGACTAGGGTAGCTGGGACATTGTTGGCCGATGTGGGCGAGTTGGGCCAAAGGGCCTGTATCCATATTATCATTCTATGACTCTGGAAGACAAATTTTTACAGGGATCAAAGCGTGATGTCTGAAGAGCACGTGGGAATGGGCCGTTCTGTTTGATGTTCGAGCTGTTTTATTTTGCATGCATGGAATCAGTTTTGGCTGCAAACATAACCAACATATTCCAACATTGAAACTTCAGGCATGAATTTAAAAACAATTAGATTGTGCTCAAACTATGCAATAATGGCCACGCCACTGAGCAACATTCAGAGATTCCAATGCAACACCATAACAAAAATAAAATACAAAAGCAATGGAAAGTAACAGGCAGAGTATTTGTTTAAGAAAGAACTGCGAAACATCGCCAATTCCTTTTCTCCATAGATGCTGCCTCACCCGCTGAGTTACTCCAACATTTTGTGTCTAGGCATATTAATTTGTTGATTATAAATGATGCACGAGATGTGAGGCAATGGGTGACCACAACCAACCATTAACAAGGTTAAATCCCAGGATGGCGGGACTGTCATATGCTGAGAGAATGAAGCAGCTCGGCTTGTACACTCTGGAGTTTAGAAGGATGAGAGGGGATCTTATTGAATAATATAAGATTGTTAAGGGTTTGGACACGCTGGAGGCAGGAAACATGTTCCCGATGTTGGGAGAGTCCAGAACCAAGGGCCACAGTTTAAGAATAAGGGGTAAGCCATTTAAAATGGAGATGAGGAAACACTTTTTCTCACAGAGTTGTGAGTCTGTGGAATTCTCTGCCTCAGAGGGCGGTGGAGGCAGGTTCTCTAGATACTTTCAAGAGAGAGCTAGATAGGGCTCTTAAAAATAGCGGAGTCAGGGGATATGGGGAGAACGGGGTACTGATTGCGGATGATCACATTGAATGGCGGTGCTGGCTCGAAGGGCCGAATGGCCTACTGCACCTATTGTCTATTGTCATCCACATCAGGCTGGCTTCTCAGGAGAGAAGGAACGGGTGACGTTTCAGGTCGAGACCTTTCTTCAGGTTTGATTCTTATGGGTTTACTTTTTCAATTTATTTTTTTCTCACATTTAGGTTTTGGAGCTGCGACTAGTTCTGCCGCAGAAAATAACAATTGCTCCCGGAACAATTACCTTCGTGCTTGTCATGATCAGATGGATGACAATCTAGGTAAGGCGTCGCCAGGCAGTGCGTTTATGTGCAGGGGTGAGGGGTATCTACGGGGATGTACACGCATGGGGCCAACAAAACTCCAGCGGTTGGCAACAAGAGTGTGTTTGCATTATTTTAATTCTTCCAACCTGCCACTTGCATTCTCATCACTTGACATTGGAGCAGAACGAGGCCGTTCGGCCCATCAAGTCTGCTCCACCATTCAATCATGGATGATATATTTCTCCCTCCCAACCGTTGGTCTCTGTGGCAATGAATTTCTTTAGTCAGAGGGTGGTGAATCTATAAGATTCACCCCTTCTGACTAAAGAAATTCATTCTCATCTCCATTCTAAAGGTACGTCCTTTTATTCTGAGGCTGTGCCCCTTGGTCCTAGACTCTCCCATGACTGGAAACATCGTGTCCACATCCACTCTATATAGGCCTTTCAATGTTCGGTTTGTTTCAATGAGAACCCACCTCATCCTTCTAAACTTCACGAGTACCGGCCCAGAGAAGTCAAACGCTGCCCATGCGTTAACCCGCTCATTCCTGGCTTCATTCTCGTGAACCGCCTCCTGATCCTCTGCAATTCCAGCACATCCTTCCTCAGATAAGGGTCCAAAACATCTCGCAGTATTCCAAATGTGGTCTTACCCGTGTCTCATATAGCCTCGGCATAACATTCTTGCTTTTATATTCTGCCAGACCAAGTGGGACCCGTTGGGTCTCTGTCACATGGGAGGGCTGGTCCCCAACACAATATTCCACCACTCACCCATAGCCCCCAACTGTGCAGGCCACGGCTGACGGGTTCCCGTGGTGACGCGAGTCACGGCAACCTTGCCATCCTTCTTCCTCCAAGGTTTGCGCAAATATAGGTACAAACCAGCAAGCAAACAAACAAACAAATATAGAAACAAGATGAGAGTTTTATAGATAGATAGATAAATATAAATAAGATAGATAGATAGATATAAATAAGATAGATAGATAGATAGATAGATAGATAGATAGATAGATAGATAGATAGATAGATAGATAGATAGATAAAAAAATAAATTTAAAAAAAGGTATCTATCCCAGATGAAATCCCTGGGATCATTCTCATAAACCTCTGCACCATACAATGCGAGTACATCATTCCTCAGGCGCGGGGCCCAAAACTGCTCTCATTATTCCAAATTCCATAATATTCCAGACTCCTTAAATTTCCAAGACCTTTGAGGTCTGACCAACACTCTAAAGCCTCAGCATAAAGTCTTATTTCTGCCCAGACGTGTTTTGTATTGTATTGTATTTTGAGAAATGCGTTCCCTCGATTGTTTCTATTCTCGGTGGGGGGGGGGGATATTATACATTTGTTCCCCTTCTGTACTGGCTTTTTAGTGAAGCATTAATGGTCAGCCGTGTCTCTCCCTCTAACCGTAGATGTGATGACCTCTGGCCTGGGCCGGCTGAAGGGGCTAGCCATGGGCCTGCAGACAGAAATCGATGAACAGGATGAGATTATTAACCGGGTGACCGGCAAAGTAGACCGAGTGGAGACCAAGATTGGAGCAACAGATCGACAGATACGTAAACTTTAAAGGATCATTGATTAATTTAGGCTCTGTCACATGTACTTCCACAAGCATTCATCGTGTAGAAACAGCACCTTTTAAAAAAATATCCAGATCCTACGGCGAATGGAGTTTAAGAATGCAATTTCTCAAATTCCTTGCTGAAATCTGTTTCTGCATTTTCAGGGAAGATAGACACAAAATGCTGGAGTAACTCAGCGGGACAGGCAGCAGCTCTGGAGAGAAGGAATGGGTGACGTTTTGGGACAAGACTCTTTTTCATTAAAAGGGGTCTCAACCCGAAGCGTCACGCATTCCTTCTTCAGGGAAGGGTCTCGGCCCAAAAACCAGCAAACCAAAAACCGATTAAAACCAGTATCTGCAGTTCTTTCTTGCACTGTCATGAGAGGTCACTGTTTGATGATACTAAAAACAAACTAACTAGCTACACTTCCGAACTGTTGTCCTGAGGATTAGGTTTAGCCGGTCGCCAATTGTGTACCAATGTTACATTTTGTACCTTCCCTCTCACCCATTCAGTGTGTGTGATTCGGTTCGCTTTGTACAGATGCCCCGCGTATCTCTATTAATTGTAGCAACTTTTATTGTGATTTATATCTCGAGCATCAATAAAGATTTTGGAAATATTTCACAGTAATTATCCACATCAAAAAAAAAATTTGTTTGTTGTTGGAAATCTTTATTTTAAAGGATTGCTTCGATTACGGGTTCTTGTCCTCTTTAGAAACATAGACAGTAGGTGCAGGGGTAGGCCATTCGGCCCTTCGAGCCTGCTCCGCCATTCAATTTGATCATGGCTGATCATCCAACTCAGTATCCTGTACCTGCCTTCTCTCCATACCCCCTGATCCCTTTAGCCACAAGGGCCACATCTAACTCCCTCTTAAATATAGCCAATGAACTGGCCTCAACTACCTTCTGTGGCAGAGAATTCCACAGATTCGCCACTCTTTGTGTGAATTTTCTTTTTCTCATCTCGGTCCTAAAAGACTTCCCTCTTATCCTTAAACTGTGACCCCTTGTTCTGGACTTCCCCAACATCGGGAACAATCTTCCTGCATCAAGCATGTCCAACCCCTTAAGAATTTTGTAAGTCTCTATAAGATCCCCCCTCAATCTTCTAAATTCCAGCGAGTACAAGCCGAGTCTATCCAGTCTTTCTTCATATGGAAGTCATGCCATCCCAGGAATCAGTCTGGTGAACCTTCTCTGTACTCCCTCTGGCAAGAATGTCTTTCCTCAGATTAGGAGACCAAAACTGTACGCAATTTTCCCCTTGCTCGTGTGCGGGAGCTTAAGGTAGATGTATTGATGCCACGGGCCGTTCAGACCAGACCCGAAGCTGTTAGTTTGATCTGGGTTTTTTTTTCCTTCCCATGCAAACAGGATTTAATTTCCTCTGGAACCTTTACTGCAGACAGCTGTTATAGAGGACCCAGCATATTTCACATGGGATTGCTGTAACGAAAGTTAAGAGGATTCCAAAAGTGGGCGCAAAGTTCTGGACTAACTCGGCATCTCGGGCATCGTCTTTGGAGACCATGGACGGGTGACGTTTCATGTCGGGGCCCTCCAGACTGACGCCAGACCCTGTCTGAAGAAGGGTCCCGACCCGAAACGTCACCTATCCCTGATCTGCAGAGATGCTGCCTGACCTTTCAACTTACTCCAGTACTCTGTCCTCTTTTGTAAACCAGCCTCTGCAATTGTTAAAAATGCTGGAGAAACTCAGCGGGTGAGGCAGCATCTATGGAGCGAAGGAATTGGTGACGTTTCGGGTCGAGACCCTGAAGGAATAGATGACGTTTCGGGTCGAGACCCGGAAGGGTCTCGACCCGAAATGTCACCTATTCCTTCCTCCATAGATGCTGCCTCACCCGCTGAGTTCCTCCAGCATTTTTGTTATCAGTCTGAAGAAGGGTCTCGACCCGAAACGTCACCTATTCCTTCGCTCCATAGATGCTGCCTCACCCGCTGAGTTTCTCCAGCATTTTTATCTACCTTCGATTTTGCCAGCATCTGTTCCTTCTTAAACATTTCATCTACAAGTAATTGTTTCTTCCTGATTTCAAGAGCGTTGAACTTGCAGCTCACGAAATTACTGCGGCTTCAAATATTTGCTTGTGGAGGGCCACATAGTTTAAAATGAAATTTATCCCGTCCAATCTACTTTACCCCATTTTACGGGTTTTATGTATGGAATGAGCAGGATGCGTTCAACATTGGTGCTGTTTCTTGACTCTGTCCCTTAAAGCATTCTTAAGGGCCTGTCCCACGATGTGAGTTCACCCAAGAGCTCTCCCGAGTTAAAACAAATTTTTAAACTCGTGGTACCTCGTCACGAGTATTTTTGTACTCTTGGTAATTTTTCGCATGGTTGAAAAAACTTCACGAGTTTCCGCGTTTCCCGAGTACCTGTCATTAGCATTATGAGCCGCTAGGAGATATCCACGAGCTCCGACATACCCGCTACGTACATTCTACGTACGTACCACGAATTTGATTTTTTTTAAAACTCGGGAGAGCTCTTGGGTGAACTAGCATTGTGGGACAGGCCTTTTACTGGCCTGATGGGCTAAGTGCTGCACAATTTGGATTTCATTGTCTGAAGCACCTACTAATTCAGGCTTTGCACTTTCTAGTCTGGTTCACGGTTACAACTAACTGCTGAGACCACATTCGGTTACAATGCTATTCCTTATGAAACAACGGGATTATCTTTGCTCCTCTTCTGCTGAATAATAGCCCTGTCCCACGATGCAAGTTCATTCCAAGAGCTCTCCCAAGTTTAAAAAAAGCACGGAGAATGAACGTAGCGGGCACGTCTCTTAGTGCTAACGGCAGGTACTCGGGAAGACTCGCTAACGGCAGGTAAGCACGGGAAGACTCGTGAAGATTTTTCAACATGATGAAAAATGTCCACGAGAGCCCCGAGTACCGACGAGTGGCCATTACCGTAAATCTCCGAGTTCGAATCAGGGCAAACTCGGGCGAACTCTTGGATTGAACTCGTACCGTGGGACAGGGGTTTAACAATGCACGCCATCAGTTTTGCACAAAGGTTGGGAAATAACTGGTTCCACAATCAACATATTTGTGCTTGATTCCATAAATTGCACCTTAAAACATTTTTTTTTAAATCTCTGATCCTTCAAAGCACATCTGTGCAAACCCTCCACATCTGATCATTACCCATTGCTCTCCAAACCCAGCGAGGTCAGGAACCGAGGGTCCAAGAACGGGCTGGTGAATCTTATGAGTTTAAGTGAATCTGTCTGTGAACATCAGTGTGGACCGTTCTGAGGATGCACTCACTGTGTGTAGGAAAGAACTGCACATGCTGGCTTAAATGGTTCAGTCTGAAGAAGGGTCTCGACCCGAAACGTCACCCATTCCATCGCTCCACAGATGCTGCCTGACCCGCTGAGTTTCTCCAGCATTTTTGTCTCCCTTTGACTGTTCCAGCATCTGCAGTTCCTTCTTAAACACAAGATTAGTTTCACTTTATTGTACCTGATAACTTTCTTTCCCTATTTAAAAGTAGCTTCTCGCTTGTAAGAATAAAATGCTGGGAATTTTAATGGGAAGAAGAAGAGTGCAGGCTTTTATTTCCAATCGTGTTCAATTGTCTCCAACTACTAGAAGCAGGGCAAAGCAGATGTTTGACAACTTTGGTTCTTTTGCTCCCATTTCTGATGTAAAATCTGTCGCCACACTTCTGTGGAACTCTATAAAACGCACATTATCCAACCTGCACAGAGTGGCTATTGTTTTCACTTTCAATTCTAAAAATATCGGCAATTAATTCGCCAAACACAAGATTAGTTTCACTTTAATAAATATATTGAATTTCTTGCCATTTGAAAGTCGCTTCAAGCACGTAAGAATAAAATGCTGGGAATTTTAATGTGGGGGGGGGGGAACTGCAGACTCAATACTAGAAGTGTGTAATCCACTTGCTTGCTATCTATGGTTACTTTGTTCCCTGTTTTAGTTTCGCCCAAAATTGATCACTGCAAATCTCTTCCAGATAAAAGTGAATTAGAGGGTGTATGCTAATATGAGCAGGAATGAACTGCAGAAGAAGGGGCTCAACCCTGAACAGAAATCACGAGAATTTAAAGTCAAACGCTATTTGCTTAAAGACATTCTGACAACAAGTCAAACCCGAGCCATCTGACAGGAGGCAGAAATAAGAAAGAAGGGTCTCGACCCGAAACGTTGCCCATTCCTTCTCTCCAGAGATGCTGCCTGTCCCACTGAGTTACTCCAGCGTTTTGTGTCTATCTGCAGATGCTGGTTTAAACCAAAGATAGACTCAAAATGCTGGAATAACTCAGCGGGACAGGCAGCATCTCCGGAGATGCTTCATTCCTTCTCTCCGGAGATGCTGCCTGTCCCGCTGAGTTACTCCAGCATTTTGTGTCTATCTACACTAGTATCATGTTGGTCTAGCACGCCTGCTACACAATGTGATTCGCCAGTTGATTATTTTCATCTCGATAGATGGTGAAAAGTGCAATTATTTTTAAGAGTTGCAATTGCCAGCTGCGATTCAATCTGGTCATTAAATAACATCACTGCGGTTTATTGTAGGAAGGAACTGCAGATGCCGGTTTACACCGAAGATAGACACAAAATGTTGGGGCAGCTGCGGGACTGGCAGCGTCTCTGGAGAGGAGCAATGGATGATGTTTTGGGTCGAGGCCCTTCTTCAGTGAGTCAGGGGAGCTTTCGCACGCCCTTCCATATCTCTGTCTCCCTCTCCTGACTCGGTCTGAAGAAGGGTCCCGGCCCGAAACGTCACCCATTCCTTCTCTCCAGAGATGCCGCCTGTCCCGCTGAGTTACTCCGGCATTCTGTGTCTTATCTTCACTGTGGATTTTTGGTTGTTTGTACCCGCAGTCCAATGGAAATTGCATCACAAGCACTTAAAATCCTCGCCATTGGAGAAAGATTGAACTGTTTAGAAGGTCACAAATATAAGTCAGACGGCACTTAGCCTTACATGGTAATGCATTTGAACACTGGTTAGGTGGTAACGATACATTGCAAGGCTGGGTAGGATGGTGTTTTGATCTGTGTGTTTAAATGGAGTAGCTATATATATTACCAATTGTGTGCCTTGAATGTTAGGTGAAAAGTGAGACTGTTTGAAATACCTTAGACAATAGGTGCAGGAGTAGGCCATTCGCCCCCTTGAGCCAGCACCGCCATTCAATGTGATCATGGCTGATCATCCCCAATCAGTACCCCGTTCCTGCCTTCTCCCCATATCCCCTGACTCCGCTATCTTTAAGAGTATCTAACTCTCTCTTGAAAGCATCCAGAGAATCGTCCTCCACCGCCCTCTGAGGCAGAGAATTCCACAGACAAAGGGTCTCGACCCAAAACATCAGCTTGTCTCTTGTTAACATCTATGCAGTTCATCTCAAGCTGTGGGATTTCAGGTCGACTTTTCTATTGTGGTGATTTACCTGCATAAATACACTGAAGAACAAAGCAAACGGTCTAATGAAATGTGTTTATGAAAATATTTGTATTTTGACCCATTAAAACTGCCTCTCCCCGTTTATTTTGAACTTTCGAAGCTTTGCAATAAAGCCTTTAAACCCTTTTGTATGTTTTATTTTATTTGAGGAAGCGCGGCACGATGGCGCAGCGGTAGAGCTGCTGCCTCGCAGCGCCGGAGACCCGGGACCGATCCCGACTACGTGTGTTTGCCTGTACGGAGTTTGAATGTTCTCCCCGTGACCTGCCTGGGTTTTCTCCAAGATCTTTGGTTTCCTCCCACGCTCCGAAGACGTGCAGGGTTGTAGGTTAATTAGCTTTGTCTAAATGTAAATGCTCCCTAGTGTGCGTTGGGATAGTGTTAATGTGCGGGGATCGCTGGTCGACTCGGTGGGCCGAAGGGCCTGTTTCCATGCTGTATCTCTAAACTAAACTGGTGCGTGAATGGGCACTGCACACGTTAGTCATACAACACGGCAACACCCTTCGGCCCAACTCATCCATGTTAAGTGTGGTGGTTGAAGCAGATACAACGTGACAATCAAAAGACTTGGATTGGTGTATGGATATGGATTTGGTGCAAGTAGATAAATGATAGTGTTTAATCAAGGGCCTCGACCCAAAACATCGCCCATTCCTTCTCTCCAGAGGTGCTGCCTGTCCCGCTGAGTTCCTCCAGCATTTTGTGTCTATCTTCGGTGTAAACCAGCATCTGCGGTTCCTTCCTACACATAGATAAGTCGTGGTCTTGGCATCATGTTCGGCACAGACCTTGTAGGCCAAAAGGCCTGTGTTTGTGTTGGACTGGCCTACGTTCACTCCACAGCATCTGAAGAAAGAGTTATAGACGAGGAGTAGGCCATTCAACCCTTTGAGCCTGCGCCACCATTCACTGTGATCATGGCTGATCATCCCCAATCAGTACCCCATTTCTGCCTTCTCCCTATATCCCCTGCCTCCGCTATCTTTAAGAGCCCTATCTAATTATCTCTTGAAAGCATCCAGAGAATCGGCCTCCACTGCCTTCGTTGGCAGAGAATTCCACAGATTCACAACTCTCTGGGTGAAAAACGTTTTTCATCATCTCAGTTCTAAATGGCCTACCTCTTATTCTTAAACCGGTTCTGGACTCCCCCAACATTGGGAACATGTTTCCTGCCACTAGCATGTCCAATCCCTTAATAATCTTATATGTTTCAATAAGATTCCCTCTCATCCTTCTAAACTCCCGTGAAGGATCTTCAACGTTTCTCTTTCCGCAGTAAATAGCGTGTTAAGTTCGACGCCCCTCCTCTCATTCATTCACTTTCACTCATCCAAACTTTCATAGTTTGGACCGGACCTGGATATTTCCAGTGTTTTCTGTTCAGATTTTGAGCATCTGAAGTTCTTTCTGACTTCAGGACAGACTGCAAAATTGTGCCTTTTTATATCCCATTTGAAACTCCTCAACACACTTTACGCCTCAAAAAGTACTAGCTTGACTCTAATCCCTGCTGGAAAGGCAATGCTGTGCTGTTTTCACAGCGCTGTCCATTAAATGCAAGTTCTATAGAGGGAGGAACAGCAAGGGGTGAGGGAGAGCCAGTTCAAAAGCACTTAGTTACACTGGGTTTTTGTTGCAGAGTTGATTTTGATCACCTAAACTTTCTTCCCCTCCTCATTCAATAATAAGTACACATGCAACTGAAAAATACACACACGATGTATCACATCGAGGTAGACTCTTTTATTTGTGTGAGATTGAAGGGGCTGACCCACTGTCGCAACTTTTTCGGCAACCCGTCATAGGTCGCATGAAAATTGTTGATAACCCACGTTGAAAATCCAGCGGCGACCAGAAAGACGCTACGACTCTTTGGGCGACTGAGGAGACGACTCACGGCCACGATACAGGCGACATGTCGCGGGGTGAAGCCTGTGTGGTCGTGAGTAGTCGCCCAAAGAGTCGCACCTTGTTCTGGTCGCCGCTGGATTTTCAACATGTTGAACATTTTCGGAGACCTGCTGCGACTATGACGGGTGCCGGCAAGTAGCCGAAACAAATCGCGTAAGTGGGACAGGCCCTTAAGGCCTGGTGCTCGTCTGTGGGATAAGTAGGAGGAGCTGTCGGAGAGTTGTCGCCTGGCCTCAGCGTGGTGGACTACCACGGCACCCCCCTTGTCGGCAGGTTTGATTATAATCCTCCACAGCATGCTTTCTATGGTGCATCTGTGGAAGTTTTTGTAAGTGTCATTGGGTCTACGCCTCCCAGGTTGTTGCATCAATGTGATCATGTTGATGGCGAGATCTACAACAACAATGAGATGAAGTGTACTACCCTCATTGGCAGGTATTTTGGCAACTATATCCCAACTAAACCGATGTCCAGACAGCAAACGTTGCCTCTTATTGAGTCTTGTTGAGTCTCACTGTGAAACAAAATGCTGGAGCAACTCAACGGGACAGGCAGCCTCTCTGGATAGAAGGAATGAATGGGTGACGTTTCGGGACGAGACCCTTCTTCAGACTCCATGTCTGTAACTCGGTTTCACCTGGACCTCAGCTATCCTCGAATGGCAGGACTTCCATATGAAGAAAGACTGGATAGACTCAGCTTGTACTCGCTGGAATTTAGGAGATTGAGGGGGGATCTTATGGAGACTTACAAAATTCTTAAAGGGTTGGACAGGCTAGATGCAGGAAGATTGTTCCCGATGTTGGGGAACTCCAGAACAAGGGGTCACAGTTTAAGGTTAAGGGGGAAGTCTTTTAGGACCGAGATGAGAAGACCATTTTTCACACAGAGAGTGGTGAGTCTGTGGAATTCTCTGCCACAGAAGGTAGTTGAGGCCAGTTCATTGGCTATATTTAAGAGGGAGTTAGATGTGGCCCTTGTGGCTAAGGGGATCAGGGGGTATGGAGAGAAGGCAGGTGCAGGATACTGAGTTGGATGATCAGCCATGATCATATTGAATGGCGGTGCAGGCTCGAAGGGCCGAATGGCCTCCTCCTGCACCTATTGTCTATGACTCTTTGATCATTGGCCTGCTTCCTGTATCGTTGTTGCATTTTTTTTGTATATCTTTCATTCATTTGTTCTATATCTCTCTATATCATCGTCTTTATCTCTCGTTTCCCTCTCACCCTGCAATCTCACGGAGGGTCCCGAAGCAAAACGTCACCTATCCACACTCTCCAGAGATGCTGCCTGACCCCGCTGGATTACTCCAGCACGTTGCGCTTTTTTCTGTTTGTCAAAGCAGCATCTGCAGTTCCTGGTGTCACCATGTGAAATCGAGGTGATTCAGTTCACCGGCAGAACTCAGACATATCTCTCGTCCGTCCATCCCCCCCCCCCCCCCCCCTCCCCTGACTCAGCCTGAAGAAGGGTCTCGACCCGAAACATCACCCATTCATTCCATTTCTCCAGAGATGCTGCCTGACCCCGCTGAGTTACTGCAGCTTTTGGGGTGGGAGATTGCAACCTTCGCGTGGTCCGCCCTGTTTCGACGAATGCAATCAACTTGGTGTGCACAAACAAATAAGATCAAGTTGTCCTCCAAAGGTAGACAAAAGTGCTGGAGAAACTCAGCGGGTGCAGCAGCATCTGTGGAGCGAAGGAAATAGGCAACGTTTCGGGCCGAAACCCAAGGGTTTCGGCCCGAAACGTTGCCTATTTCCTTTGGTCCATAGATGCTGCTGCACCCGCTGAGTTTCTCCAGCACTTTTGTCTACCTTCGACTTTCCAGCATCTGCAGTTCCTTCTTGAACAAGTTGTCCCACAACTCTAGGCTGTGCACACCACACGCATGAAGAAGCTTTTTTTTGTGTCTGTCCCTCTTGCCCAAGGGTGGGCTGGAATGTCCCCTCCCCCCCCCCCCCCCCCCCCCACCTTCCTTTCAGACGGGGTAATCTCTGAATCCACTGCTGTCACCAGCCATCAGCCACGGACGATTCGTCTCGTTACTGAGCTGGACTCCAGGCAAGGAAAGGTTAAGCCAGGTTCACCGACCATCCCTGACACACATCTTTCTCCAGCCTCGCGGCCAAACAGCAGGAGAAAGGCTAGTGCTGACACGGACATACTGGCGGCAAGGAGAGGCCTTGTGCTCCACACAACACAGCGGGTTTTACAGACAAGCTCTGAATCCTCAGCTCACGTTATTTCAATGGTGTTTTATCATGAATGTTTTATTATTAATGTTTAGTGTTTTCTGAGTCATTCGTAACTGTCACTGTGTGTCATGTTGTTACTTGTGGGCGGAGCACCAAGGCAAATTCCTTGTATGTGAATACCTGGCCAATAAACTTACTTATTTCGTTTTGTTCAGAGATAAAGCGCGGAAACAGGCCTGTATGGCAAATCAAATTCCTTGTGTGAATGAATGAATGAATTGAATTAATAAGTTTATTGGCCGTTAGGAATGACATAAAACATTCAACACTAATAATAAAACATTATCGATTAAACATGTGAATTAAATAAAATACCAGAGCAAAGGGAGGCTACAGACTTTTGGTTATTGAGTAGAGCAACTGCTCGTGGAAAAAAAGCTGTTTTTATGTCTGGCTGTGGCGGCTTTGACAGTCCGGAGTCGCCTTCCAGAGGGAAGTGATTCAAAGAGTTTGTGGCCAGGGTGAGAGGGGTCAGAGATGATCTTGCCCGCTCGCTTCCTGGCCCTTGCAGTGTACAGTTCATCAATGCAGTAAAAACATATTGGCCAATATGTTCTGACATACTTGGCTAATAAATTAATTACACTACAATACAAATATGGACCCCGTATCTGAGGAGGTATGTGCTGGCTCTGGAGATTGTCCAGAGGAGGTTTACAAGAATGATCCCAGAAATGAGTGGTTTAGCCTATGATGAGCGTTTGTCAGCACCGGGCCTGTACTCGCTGGAGTTTAGAAGGATGAGGGGAGACCTCATTGAAACGTACAGAATAGTGAAAGGCATAGATAGAGTGGAGAGGATGTTTCCACTGGTGGGAGAGTCTAGGACCAGAGGTCACAGCCTCAGAATCAAAGGGCGCTCTCTTAGAAAGGAGGTGAGGAGGAACTTCTTTAGTCAGAGGGTAGTGAATCTGTGGAACTCATTGCCACAGAGAGCTGTGGAGGCCAAGTCAGTGGATATTTTTAAGGCAGAGATGGACAAATTCTTGATTGGAATGGGTGTCAAGAGTTATAGGGAGAAGGCAGGAAAATGGGATTAGGAGGCAGAGATCAGCCATGATTGAATGGCGGAGTGGACTCGATGGGCCGAATGGCCTAATTCTACTCCTATAACTTGTGAAACCGGTGCACCCAGAGGAAACCCACGCTGTCACGGGGAGAACGTGCAAACTCCACACACTGGTACCACCCGGAGTCAGGATGGAGACCGGGTTTACTGGTGCAGTGAGGCAGCGGCACTACCAGCTGCGCCACTCCGCCGACCAAAATCCCCCCCCCCCCCCCTCCCAGTATCACCTCTCAACGCCTTGTAACCAGAATGTCTGCAGCGGACCCAAAGCCACGATTAATACAACTAGTATCATCAGCATCATAATGCATTTATTTAAATAATAAACGGTGCCGCCATCTGGATAATCCCACCTTCGCTGTCTCCCGTTACATAGCATATGGGCAGACAGTTAACATCACCCAACAGTAGAAAACACTTAAAAGGAAATAATATATATATTGTTCCGTGTGATTTTATTGTAATAAATGCAGGTGCGTCTATAAGTTCATAAGTGATGGGAGCAGAATTTGGCCATTCGGCCCATCAGGTCTACTCCGCCATTCAATCATGGCTGATCTCTCTCTCTCCCTCCTAACCCCCTTCTCCCCATAATCCCTAACCCCCCCCCCCCCCCCCCCCGCACTAATGAAACGATGTCTGGCGAGCGGCAGCTTCCAGCTGAGATTCAGGGGCAAGAAGATAAAACAAGTTGACTAAATGTTCTCTTGTTTGGTGTCGATGGTCATAGTTTTGTGGTGAGGATATTAGTCTCTGCATGTGTTTACATGGAAGGATAATTGGTACAAAGGTAAAGCGCGCAGCAAGGGTATATCGCCTGTCCTTCAGCCAATTTGTTTCTCTCACTGTCCTGGGGAGATGGGAATTGGCGTTGGGGCTCTCTCTCTCTCCTTCCCTCTCTCCCCTCTCTCTCTCTCTGTCCTTCCCTCTCTCCCTCTCCTCTCTCCCCCTCTCTCTCTCTCTCTGTCTCTCTGTCTCTCTCTCTCACTCTCTCTCCCTCTCCCTCTGTCTCTCTCTCCCTCACCCCCTCTCTCCCCTCTCTGCTCTCTCTCTCTCCCTCTCTCTCTCCACTCTCTACTCTCTCTCTCTCTCTCTCTCTCTCTCTCTCCCTCTCTCTCTCCTGTGAGGCGAATGTTCTGCTTCGGGGGAACGGGCTAGACAAAAATCAGAGACTTTGGCGAGCAGTTGCAGTTCTTACGCAGAGTTTCCAGCACCCATGAGCCTTGGCATCGCGGATGGGAGGCGGAGATCCAGAAGGTCCTGCGAGAAGCAAACTGGCGGTCAGGCAGGTTTAATACTTTGCTTTGGACATTAGAGAGATTCAGTGTGGGGACAGGTGAAAACAAACGCAAACCTCCAGATTCAGGGACAGTTTCTTCCCGGCTGTTATCAGGCAACTGAACCGTCCTCTCACCAACTAGAGAAGGTCCTGAACTACTATCCACTTCATTGGAGACCCTCGGGCTATCTCTGATAGGATTATACTGCCTTTATCTTGCACTAAACCTTATTCACATTATTCCCTTTATCATATATCTGTGAGTGGCTCGATTGTAATCATGTACCTGTCCTTCCACTGGCTGGATAGCACGCAACAAAAGCTTTTCACTGTACCTCAATTTAATTCTCGTAAGCCTCCTCTGGACCCTCTCCAGAGCCAGCACATCCTTCCTCAGATATAGAAACATACAAACATAGAAATTAGGTGCAGGAGTAGGCCATTCGGCCCTTCGAGCCTGCACCGCCATTCAATATGATCATGGCTGATCATCCAACTCAGTATCCCGTACCTCTCCATACCCTCTGCTCCCCCTAGCCACAAGGGCCACATCTAACTCCCTCTTAAATATAGCCAATGAACTGGCCTCCACTACCCTCTGTGGCAGAGAGTTCCAGAGACCCACCACTCTCACGGGTCTCATATGGGACCCAAAACTGCTCACAGTACTCCAAAGGCAGTCTGACCAGCATCACATCCAGATAAACCCTTCAGCATTACATCCTTGTTTCTGTAGTGTAGCCCTGTCGAAATAAATACTTTTCCATTTAGTTTATTGTCACGTGCACTGGAATCGAGGGATATGGGGAGAAGGCAGGAACGGGGTACTGATTGTGGATGATCAGCCATGATCACATTGTATGGCGGTGCTGGCTCAAAGGGCCGAGTGGCCTCTACTCCTGCACCTAATGTCTATGTACTGCAAGCAAGCAGCACGAACAGCGGCTGAGCTGAGAAGCTGACATTGTGTTACTGAACACGATACACCGAGCTCCCACATTCAGAGTTGGTCTCTGATTATCCGAGAACATTTTGCAGGTTCAGTCTAGTTTATTGTCACGTGTCACCGAGGTAGACAATAGACAATAGACGATAGGTGCAGGAGTAGGCCATTCTGCCCTTCGAGCCAGCACCGCCATTCAATGTGATCATGGCTGATCATCCCCAATCAGTACCCCGTTCCTGCCTTCTCCCCATATCCCCTGACTCCGCTATTTTTAAGAGCCCTATCTAGCTCTCTCTTGAAAGCATCCAGAGAACCTGCCGCCACCGCCCTCTGAGGCAGAGAATTCCACAGACTCACCACTCTCTGTGAGAAAAAGTGTTTCCTCGTCTCCGTTCTAAATGGCTTTCCCCTTATTCGTAAACTGTGGCCCCTGGTTCTGGACTCCCTCAAGATCGGGAACATGTCCCCTGCCTCTAGCGTGCCCAAATCCTTATCAATCTTATATGTTTCAATGAGAACTCCTCTCATCCTTCTAAACTAGGTACAGTGAAAAGCTTTCGTAGTGTGCTAACCAGTCAGCGGAAAGACAGCAGATAATTACAATCGAGCCATTCACAGTGTACAGATACATGATAAAGGGAATAGCGCTCAGTGCAAGCTAAAGCCAGCAGAGTCCGATCAAGGATAGTCCAAGGGTCACCACTGAGGTAGATAGTGGTTCAGGACTAGCATTACATCCACCTTCCTAACTACCAATTCTCTTATCCAATGTGCAGGAAAGAACTGCAGATGCTGGTTTAAATCCAAGATAGACACCAAATGCTGGAGCAACTCAGCGGGACAGGCAGCATCTCTGGAGAGAAGGAATGGGCGACGTTTTGGGTCGAGACCCTTCTCTCCAGAGATGCTGCCTGTCCCGCTGAGTTGCTCCAGCATTTTGTGTCTCCCTCCGATTTTACCAGCATCTGCAGTTCTTTCTTACACGTTCGGCAAGCATTAAATCTCTTGAGCGGTGAATGAGGAATATGTTGAGCGTGGCTGAGAGAGGGAGGCCTCACAGCTGACTGCAATTGAGGGCCATTATTGTGGATATATGGTTCATTGCCAACATTGCCTGTGGCCACCGCATCAATTTGTCGCAGGAGGTCTCGTTTCGGCTGATTGGAAGTTCCAATCTCCTGCTGTGGAGCCCCATGGGGATAATACTGGGATGAGGGCCAGTTTAAAACACGCTCCGACCCACAAGAAAACCAACGCACCACTGCCAAAGTGGGGAATCGAGGACTAGAGGACATGGGTTCAAGTTGAAGGGGAAAGGATTTAATAGGGATCTGAGGGGTAACTTTTTCACACAAAGCGTGGTGGGTTTGCTTTAAGGTAGTAAAAAATGCTGGAGAAACTCAGCGGGTGAGACAGCATCTATGGAGCGAAGGAAAAGGTGACGTTTTGGGTCGAGACCCTTCTTCAGACTTTAGTTTAGTTTAGTTTAGAGATATAGCGCGGAAACAGGCCCTTCGGCCCACCGGGTCCGCACGGACCAGCGATCCCCGCATCTTAACACTATCATAAACACACGAGGTACAATTTTTACATTTACACCAAGCCAATTAACCTACAAACCCGCACGTCTTTAGAGTGCGGGAGGAAACTGAAGATCCCGGAGAAAACCCACGCAGGTCACGGGGAGAACGTGCAAACTCCGTACAGACAGCACCCGCAGTCGGGATCAAACCTGGGTCTCTGGCGCTGTGAGGCGGCAACTACACAGCTGCGCCACCGTGGGGGAAGGTTCTTACTTACAAGATGGACATTATGTGCAGTAAAGAACTGCAGACGCTGATTTAAATCAAAGATAGGCACAAACTACTGGAGTAACTCAGCGGGACAGGCTGCATCTCTGGAGAGAAGGAATGTGTGACATTTCGGGTCTAGACCCTTCTTCAGACTGAAGGTCGTGTCACCTATTCCCTCTCTCCATAGATGCTGCCCGTCCCAATAGACAAAGGACAATAGACAATAGGTGCAGGAGTAGGCCATTCGGCCCTTTGAGCCAGCACCGCCATTCAATGTGATCATGGCTGATCATCCCCAATCAGTACCCCGTTCCTGCCTTCTCCCCATATCCCCTGACTCCGCTATCTTTAAGAGCCCTATCTAGCTCTCTTTTGAAAGCGTCCAGAGAACCGGCCTCCACCACCCTCTGAGGCAGAGACAGCCCCGCTGAGTAGCTCCAGCAGTTTGTGCCCATCTCTGAGGAGGACATCATGATGAGTGTGGCCCACGTTGACCGACCTTGTCCCTTGCCGCCCGTCGCCCTCGCAGCGATCCCTGGTCCCCATCGCTTCCCCTTGACACTCCACGCAGGGGGTCTTCTCCCTGAAGAGGTGGTTGGTCCAGACTCCCCAGTAGCACGACGCACTCACCGCCTTCATCCGGAAATAAGCACAGTAACTGCAGGACAGGGGACAGAGAACAGAGAGAACAAGGCAAACTCAATGCTGGCATCTACTCCGAGCGGGCTTGTATACAAACACAGCGATGTAACGCTGAGGCTCTATAAGGCGCTGATCAGGCTGCATTTGGAAAATTGTGAGCAATTTTGGGCAGTGTATCTGAGGATGTGCTGGCTCTAGAGAGGGTCCAGAGGAAACATAGAAACATAGAAAACAGATGCAGGAGTAGGCCATTCGGCCCTTCGAGCCTGCACCGCCATTCAATATAATTATGGCTGATCATCCAACTCAGTATCCTGTACCTGCCTTCTCTCCATACCCCCTGATCCCTTTAGCCACAAGGGCCACATCTAACTCCCTCTTAAATATAGCCAATGATCTGGCCTCAACTACCTTCTGTGGCAGAGAATTCCACAGATTCACCACTCTCTGTGTGTGAAAAATGTTTTTCTCATCTCGATCCTAAAAGACTTCCCCCTTATCCTTAAAGGAGGTTTACAAGAACGAACCCAGGAATGAGTGGGTTAACATATGATGAGCGTTTGTCGGCAGTGGGCCTGTACTCACTGCAGTTTAGAAGAATGAGGGAGGGGGGGACCTCATTGAAACGTACAGAATAGTGAAAGGCCTGGATAGAGTGGATGTGGAGAGGATGTTTCCACTAGTGGGAGAGTTTAGGCCGAGAGGTCACAGCCTCAGAATTAAAGTACGTTCTTTTAGGAAGGAGATGAGGAGGAATTTATTTCGTCAGAAGGTGGTGAATCTGTGGAATTCTTTGCTGTGGAGGTCAAGTCTGGTGGTGCGCGCTCTCAAGCTTCTGTACTTTCGGTGCAGGAAGGAACTGCAGGCGCTGGTTTACACCGAAGATAGACACAAAATGCTGGAGTAACTCAGCGGGACAGGCAGCGTCTCTGGAGAGAAGGGATGGGTGACGTTTCAGGTCGAGACCCTTCTTCAGACTGATGTCAGGGGAGAGGGAGATACTTAGATAAGGAAGTGTAAGGTGCGAAAATGGGACAAAGGGGATGGAGATCAAGGGAAATGTAGAATAGATCGTTGTTAGCTGGGAGAAGGTAACAGCAAAGCAAACAGAGATAAAATGTAGTCGGAGACAGTCAGACTGGTCAGAGAACTGGGAAGAGGGAGGGGGTAGAGAGAGAGAGAGAGAGGGAAAGCAAGGGCTACTTGAAGTTAGGGAAGTCAATGTTCATACCGCTGGGGTATAAAGTACCCAAGCGAAATATGAGGTGCTGCTCCTCCAATTTGCGCTGGGCCTCACTCTGACAGTGGAGGAGGCCCAGGACAGAGAGGTCAGTGTGGGAATGGGAGGGGGAGTTAAAGTGTTTGGCGACTGGGAGATCAGGTAGGTTGAGGCGGACTGAGCGGAGGTGAGCAGTGGAACGGTGGCCGAGCCCGCAACGCTTGGTCTCGCCGATACTGTGCTTTCACGTGTGGCAGAGTGCAGAGCAAAAACGTTCTTCACGTCCCTCGCCAGGATCTAAGAACCCTCTCCTTAAACTGGCCCCAAGGAGCAAAGATGGTTTGACAAATCCCTGTAAAACATGGGTAAGAATGTTCCAAGGGGATTTACAAAGAAACAGTTGTTTAATTAAATGTTTTAAACTCTCCCTTAAAAATCAGGCCACACAACATTAAATGCCAATCTCCCTACGGATGGAGGCAACATCAGTTTTATGTTCATATCAGTAACATGGATGGATACGGATAACATTTCACTCTAATGTGATGCCAACTAACTTGTTCTCACACATTTCAAGTGTTGTAATGATATCACTTTGTGATGTTTGGTTCAGTTTTCACACAATACGGTTGATAGCCGCGGGAAAATGACCCCCCCCCCCCACATTCCCGTCCCCACCGGCAGGAGGATGGGGGTCACGTTCCCACACAAGCCGCAGGTGACGGGGCAATCTGAACCCAGGCACCAAGTTGTCAGCGGCCGAAGGCGCGCATCCCTCGGGACAGCCCCCATTCTCCCACGGCCGCCCTCCGCGGGCTGCGGGACGGGTGGAGCGGAGGCGTGGGACAATGTTCATCCCTCCACAGCGCTGTGATGGACGCGGGGGTCTGGACCAATCGCTGACCGGTCCTGCCGCCCGGTAACGTCATGTCCGTCATTGGACTTCTCTGTTGAGCGGCTGTCGGTCCGTCGGCCCGTAGGCGACGCCGCCGTTCGGGCGGTTGGCGTTTCGGCCTCGTGTCCATTCGGTTATTTGGCTTCCACCTTCTTTGCTTCTGTTTCTCGCCTGTCGGCGCCACGTCCGGGTATCATCCTACACGCACCAGGAACAATTTATACTTATACCAAGCCAATTGACCTATCAACCTGCACGTCTTTGGAGTGTGGGGAGAAACTGGAGAAAACCCACGTAGGTCACGGGGAGAACGTGCGAACTCCGTACAGGCAGCACCCGTGGTCGGGATCGAACCCGGACCTCCGGCCCTGTAGGGCGGCGACTCTACCGCTGCGCCACCGTGCCAGCCTCAGGAAACCCTCCCCAAGTTGCTGATCCAAAATCGTTTCAATTCTGGGTGTGAAGAGTCAAGAATGTTGGTCACATGTGCACAAAACACAATGGAATTCTTACTAGCT
>CM069155.1:39326895-39339395 GCA_035221665.1 Okamejei kenojei
AGAGGGGATATCTTATCGAAACATATAAAATTATTAAGGGATTGGACACGCTAGAGGCAGGAAACATGTTCCCGATGTTGGGGGAGTCCAGAACCAGGGGCCACAGTTTAAGAATAAGGAGTAAGCCATTTAGAACGGAGACGAGGAAACACTTTTTCTCACAGAGAGTTGTGAGTCTGTGGAATTCTCTGCCTGAGGGCGGTGGAGGCAGGTTCTCTGGATGCTTTCAAGAGAGAGCTAGATAGGGCTCTTAAAGATAGCGGAGTCAGGGGATATGGGGAGAAGGCAGGAACGGGGTACTGATTGGGGATGATCAGCCTTGATCACATTGAATGGCGGTGCTGGCTCGAAGGGCCGAATGGCCTACTCCTGCACCTATTGTCTGTTGACTGTTGCCTGGTGCTGAAGTAGCTGTGATGTAAACTAATAGGATAAAGTCTTTGGCATCTGGTGTGACAACATGTACATTTGCACTCTCGACTAAACCTGATGGGAGGTTCCACTTTCTGCCGCAGACTGAGTCCCTTTCTCTTCCCTTGTCTCAGACGTACAGTAAGAGGGCGAAGGTTTTATTGTCGATTTACCGATAGCCTTGGCTGCGGTTACCATCATTGATGGCATCAGCTCTCGGCCTGGAGCTCAGCGGCTCAGACGCGAGGTGTTTCATTTCATTTAGCAGTGTCGCGGGTGACGGGAGATGACCGAGGCTGGATATCTGGACTGGGATTGAGTACAGTAGTTTAGTTTAGTTTAGAGATACAGCGCGGAAACAGGCCCTTCGGCCCACGGGGTCCGCGCCGACCAGCGATCCCCGCACACTAACACCATCCTACACCCACTAGGGACAATGTTTACATTTACCAAGCTAATTAACCTACAAACCTGTACATCTTTGGAGAGCGCAATTAAATTAAAGATAGACTCAAAATATTGGAGTAACTTAGAGATTCGTTCTATCCAGAGATGCTGCCTGTCCCGCTGAGTTATTCCAGCATTTTCAGCCGACCTTCTGTGTAAACCAGCAGCTGCAGTTTAGTTATTTTTTAGTTTAGTTTAGAGGTACAGCGCGGAAACAGGCCCTTCAGCCCACAGAGTCAGCACACTTATACTATCCTACACACGCTAGGGTCAATTTACATTTTTACACCAAGCCAATTAACCTAAAAAACCTGCACGTCTTTGGAGTGTGGAAGGAAACCGAAGATCTTGAACAAGTTAGGTCTTTATTTGAACAAGTTAGGTCTTTATTCTTTGGAGCGCAGAAGATTAAGGGGGACTTGATTGAGGTCTTTAAAATGATGAAAGGGATAGACAGAGTTGACGTGGATACGTTTTTCCCATTGAGGGTAGGGAAGATTCAAACAAGAGGGCATGACATGAGAATTAAGGGACAGAGGTTTAGGGGTAACGTGAGGGGGAACTTCTTTACTCAGAGGGTGGTGGCTGTGTGGAATGAGCTTCCAGCAGAAGTGGTGGAGGCAGGATCGATTTTAACATTTAAAAGTAAAGTGGATAGGTATATGGACGTGAAGGGAATGGAGGGGTATGGTCTGAGTGCAGGTAGATGGGACTAGGGGGAAACAAATGGTCGGCACGGACTGGAAGGGCCGAGAGGGCCTGTTTCCGTGCTGTAATTGTTATATGGTTATATGGTTATATGGTTATATGGTTATCTTGGGGAAAACCCACGCAGGTCACGGGGAGAACGTGCAAACTCCGTACAGACAGCGCCCGTAGTCGGGATTCGCTGTAAGGCGGCAACTCTACCGCTGCGCCACCGTGACCGTGACTGAGGGAGGACTGCATCGTAGGTGTAACGCACTAAACTCTGCGCCGGAGTAACTCAGCGGGACGGGCAGCATCTCTGGAGAGAATAGGTGGCGTTCTGGGTCGAGACCCTTCTTTAGACCCGAAACGTCACCCGTTCCTTCCCTCCAGAGATGATGTGTGACCCGCTGAGTTACTCCAGCATTTTGTGTCTGTGGCTGGTGTAGTTCGTTCCCACAGACACTGGGATCAAGCAGGCCTTCATAGTAGATAGAACAATACGGGAACAGGCCCTTCGGCCCACAATGCCCGTGCCGGACACGGTGTCAAGATAAACAGATCTCATCTCCCTGTACGTGATCCATAACCCTCCATCCCCTGTACATCCGTGTGGCCACTTCAACACCACCACCGTCACTGCCCCCGCCTCCAGCGGCGCGTTCTAGGGTACCCGGACGTGGCGCCGACGGACGAGAATCCGAAGCAAAGAAGTGGACGCCAAATAACCAAAAGGATGGGACGTCTAAACGCAAACTCACCGAATGGCCGCTCTGTCGAAACGCCACCTACCCGAAAGGCGGCGTCGCCTACAGGCCGACGGACCGACGGCCGCTGGACAGAAACGTCCAATAACGGACATGACGTTGCCGGGGGGGGGGGGCGGGACCTGTCGGCGATTGGTCCAGACCCCCACGTTCATGACATCACCGTGAAGGGATGAACATTGTCCCACGCCTCCGCTCCACCCGTCCCGCAGCCCGCGGAGGGGGGCCGTGGGAGAGCGGGGGCTGTCCCGAGGGATGCGCACCTTCGGCCGCTTACAACCTGCCGCTTGGGTTCAGATTGCCCCGTCACCTGTGGCTTGTGTGGGAACGTGACCCCCAACCTCCTGCCGGTGGGGACGGGAATGTGGGGGGTCATTTTCCCGCAGGTGACCCCAAGCACCAGGATGTAAGCGGTGGAGGGAGCGCATCCCTCGGTGGGGAGGCCGGGGGGAATGGGAGGAGATAAAACTGCTCGTTGTCATGCACACTTGTCATCGGCCCGCCTGGGAACGTGTGTGTGTGTGTCCCCAATGTTTTAAACCCGATTTACTCTGCCCCGAGCCGTCTGTGCCCGCGGCCAGGGTGGGTGTGAATCACCCGGTGTCCGATCGCCCGGCGCGGGGGCCAAGATCGTCCCGTCAACGGAAGTCACTCGAGGCCCCCGACCGCAGGAGAACAAAGTAGGGAAGAGATTGGACATTTTTTCGCCTTCCATCACAGTGAGGAATGTGGAGGAGTCACTGTGGTGGATGTTTATGTTAAAATGTGTTTTGTGTGTTTTGGACCATGTACAGGGAGATGAGATCGGCCTTTTAATGGTATGACTGTACGGCAAATCAAATTCCTCGTACGTTGCCAAACACACTTGGCTAATAAAGTATGATTCTGATTATTATGATGATGATTAATTCCTGACTCTTACACTTTGTCTGAGGAAAAAAATCGATCTTTGCCAAGTGTAAGCAGCACCAAACAGTGAACAGCTGTCTCTTTGTAAGGCTAGACACAAAATGCCGGAGGGCCAGGCAGCGTCGCAGGAGAGAAGGAATGGGTGACGTTTCGGCTCGAGACCCTTCTTCAGACTGATTTGTAAATCTTTGTAAGACTATCAAGCTTCTCCATCCTGGCTCCGTCCTGGGGGCGGAGTTGGAGTCGGATTCACGGGAGGTTGGTCTTGGAGGGGAGGAAGCTCCTTAAACTGCGGAGCATCCCGGACAGTACAGCTCACTCCCTCCGTGACGCACTGGTCAACCTGAGGAGCACCTTCAGCCGGGCACGGAAATCGCTATCAACACACGGGGGGGGGGGCAATTTCTTGACAGCCGCACGCGCACGTACACGCACGCATACTCACACTCTCACACTCACACACACACACACACACACACACACACACACACACACACACACACACACACACACACACACACACACACATACACACTCACACACACACACACACACACACACACTCACACACACACACACACTCACACACACACACACACACACACACACACACACACACACACACACACACACACACACACACACACACACACACACTCACACACACACACACACACACACACTCACACACACACACACACACACACACTCACACACACACACACACACACACACACACACACACTCACACACACACACACACACACACACTCACACACACACACACACACACACACACACACACACACACACACACTCACACACACACACACACACACACACACACACACACACACACACACACACACTCACACACACACACACACACACACACACACACACACACACACACACACACACTCACACTCACACACACACACACACACACACACACACACACACTCACACACACACACACTCGCACGCACGCACGCACGCACGCACACACACACACACACACACACTCGCACGCACGCACACACACACACACACACACACACACACACACACACACACACACACACACACACACACACACACACACACACACACACACTCGCACGCACGCACGCACACACGCACACACACACACACACACTCGCACGCACGCACACACACACACACTCGCACGCACGCACACACACACACACGCACGCACGCACGCACACACTCGCACGCACGCACGCACACACACACACACTCGCACGCACGCACGCACGCACGCACACACACACACACTCGCACGCACGCACGCACGCACACACGCACGCACGCACGCACACACACACGCACGCACACACACACTCGCACGCACGCACACACACTCGCACGCACACACTCGCACGCACACACACACACACACACACACACACACACACACACACACACACACACACACACACACACACACACACACACACACACACACACACACGAGGCTTCGGATGTTTCAGCCGTGGGCTCCGTGAACGGTAATTACAGCTCAATCCAGCGTTAAATGCAGCCTCAACTCTGCCTGTCCCGCCGGGTTAACCTACAGCCCTGCCTGGACTGACGGAACACCATTCCGGAGCCGTGCTTCTCTGCGCCGGCCGCAAGCCTGGGATGTCGATCCCGTAAGTCCAGGCAGGGCTGTAGGTTAACCTGGCGGGACAGGCAGAGTCGAGCTGGGTTTAGCGCTGCTTCTCTGCGCTGGCTGTGGGCCTGGGGGCACCGCGCCCGTCTGACTCCCGACCTCTCTGGCCACCCGGTGGGGGGGGGGGGGGAGGAAGGGGGGGGCAATCGGGTGGGGACGGGGATGGTGCAGTGGCGGTTCGGCAGCGATTGCAGACTGAGACTGACTCCCCCCCTCCCCCCCCCCCCAATCTTTACACACCCCCCAACCATAGCTTCCCACTCATCACTTTGATTTCATGATTCATGTATCTTGTGTTGCGATGACCTATTTCCCTCCGGGAAAAGTTCCGTCGGATCGTACATGTGGGAAGTCTTGAGAAGTTGAGATAAACATCTATGCTCCGGGAATATGTGGGAAGGCCGGCAATAAACATGGACTTTTCGGGGAATGTGTCGCCCTTTCATCTTTGTGCCATTCAGTCAAGTCTGTGATCGGTTGCCAACAGACCTGAAAATCCAGAACAACACAAAAAGCTGGAGTAACTCAGCGGGACAGGCAGCGTCTCTGGAGAGAAGGAATGGGCGACGTTGCAGGTCGAGAGACAATAGACAGTAGGTGCCGGAGTAGGCCATTCGGCCCTTCGAGCCAGCACCGCCATTCAATGAAACAGGCAATGCAACACTGCAATCCAAATAATGTCAGACACGAGAAAAGGCAGATGCTGGTTGACAAAAAGTCAACACACGGTGCTGGAGTAACACAGAGACAGCAGAATGTTGGAGACGTCATCCCGTCACCCATTCCTTCTCTCCAGAGATGCTGCCTGTCCGGCTGAGTTAAAGAGTGCCCACGGTAGACTCACGAGTCGGCATGGACTCGGTGGGCCGGAGGGCCTGTTTCCCACGCTGTATCTCCAATGTATCTCGGTTACCTTGGCCTTTGCTCCTTCGCCATCATGTGCGGCCTCTTCCAGGGGTCCTTGAAGTTCCGCTTGTAGGTGTCGGGCAAGATCCTAGCCACCTCTGCAAAGAGATCGAAGGGTCAGAGTGTGAAGTTGGGAGGTCGTCACTCCTACTCAATGTCGCAGTGTCACGGGGCAGTTATGTAGGACGTGATTGGTGAGGCCAAGTTTACTGGCCAAGTATTCACATACAAGGAATTTGCCGTGGTGCTCCGCCCGCAAGTGGCAACATGACACACACTGACAGTTAGGAATGAGAATTGTGTTCAGTTCTGGGCAGCGTGCTGCAGGAAGGATGTCGTCAGGTCAGAGAGGGAGCGGAGAAGATTTACGATCTTTTGGGATGTTGCCAGGGCTAGTGAGCTACAGGGAGAGGTTGAGCAGGCTGGGTCTCTATTCCTTGGAGCGCAGGGGGAATGAGGAGTGATCTTATAGAGGTGTACAAAATCATGAGAGGAATAGATTGGGTCTCTTGCCCAGAGTAGGGGAATCGAGAACCAGAGGACATAGGTTTAAGGTGGGGGGGGGGGGAATATTTAATAGGAACCTGAGGGCCAACCGTATTACACAAAGGGTGGTGGGTGTATGGAATGAGATGCCGGAGGAGGAGGTAGTTGATGTAACGTTTAATAAAAATGTAGACAGATACATGGATAGGACAAGGATAATGGGCCAAACGCGGGCAGCTGGGAGCAGTGTAGATGGGGCATGTTGGGCAGTGTGGGCAAGTTGTGCCCAAGGGCCTGTTTCCACAGGGTATCACTCTATGACTATTGGATTAACACTAAAATTATACAGCATGGAACCCGGCCCTTCAGCCCACAGAGTCCATGCCGACCATCGGTCAGCCATACACACTAGTTCTATGTTATCCCTCGGGGCTAATTACTCTGCACGTCTTTGGGAGGTGGGAGGAAACCGGAACCCCACGCTGTCACAAGGGAGAGCGTGGAAACTCAGCATAGACAGTGCCCGAGGTCAGGATTGAAAGCGCCCAGCTCTACCCGCTGCGCCAGCGTGCGCCGTAGGGATCCTCGTGTCGAGCGGCGGGCGGTGACGGTGCGCTGTACCTTTGACGGAGTGGCACTGGTCCGGGTGGTGTCCGTAGCAACCACGTCGCTGCTTCACGTCGGGGCAGGGCGCGCCCCCGTTCCTGGGCGGGATGGTGACGAGCCGCTCCCGCTCCCTGCTCCCCGCGCCGCACGGCGAGCTGCAGGCCGTCCACGGCTCCCACGCGCCCACCACGCAGTCGATGGCTGCGAGGAAGGACACACAGCGCCGGAGTAACTCAGCGGGCCGGGCAACACCTCCAGGGAACACGGGCGGGCGACGTTTCGGGACGAGACCCTTCTCGTGAAGAATGAACCCAACCGAACTTTAGACTTTAGAGATTTAACGGCCTGTCCCACTTAGGCGATTTGTTCAGCGACTGTCACAGTCGAAAAAGCGGCGACTGGACCCCCCCCCCCCCCCCCTACGACAACCTCCCACCCAGTCGCGGCAAACTACCGACAACCGGCGAACCAATCGTCACTTATGATTCTATAAGTTTTGATTAGTGCGGGTGTCAGAGGTTATGGGGTGAAGGCAGGAGAATGGGGTTAGGAGGGAGAGATAGATCGGCCATGATTGAATGGCAGAGTGGAGTTGATGGGCCGAATGGTCTAATTCGGCTCCTATCATTTATGACCTTGTGACTGAACTGACTGTGAACGAGAGAGCAGCTGGGTTGTGGCGGAGTTGCCGGATACAGTTACAGGCCTCTCAGCCTGGGAACCAAAGCCCACACAGATGGAGCACGTACTCACAGCGGGATCTCTGCGGATTGTGGAATTTCCTCCAACCTGCGAGGGGGGGAAAAGAGGAGAAAATCCTCCTTTTTCTCTGGAGCTTAACTGATCCGACATCTGGAACCCCACGGGCAGGATCCGCGCGCGACCAAAACGTCAAACCACCAGCCTGCCACAAAGCAGAACTACTAACTGCTTTGCTTCTCATGTGGACCCAGGAACTGCATGTTCCCGGTGTTGGGGGAGTCCAGAACCAGGGGCCACATTTTAAGAATAAGGGGTAAGACATTTAGAACGGAGATGAGGAAACACTTTTTCCACACAGAGAGTTGTGAGTCTGTGGAATTCTCTGCCTCAGAGGGCGGTGGAGGCCGGTTCTCTGGATGCTTTCAAGAGAGAGCTAGATAGGGCTCTTAAAGATAGCGGAGTCAGGGGATATGGGGAGAAGGCAGGAACGGGGTACTGATTGGGGATGATCAGCCATGATCACATTGAATGGCGGCGCTGGCTCGAAGGGCCGAATGGCCTACTCCTGCACCTATTGTCTATTATTATCTATTATAACTATTGTTGCTGGCTAACACTAAAGAGCTGGAGGTGCTACAGAATGTATCGAGGACCAGACGATCTATCTATCTCTGCCTTAAAAATATCCACTGACTTGGCCTCCACAGCCGTCTGTTGGAACAAATTATTTGAAGAGTAAATTAAATACAAAATGCCGGAGTAACTCAGCGGGACAGGCAGCATCTCTGGAGAGAAGGAATGGGCGAACGTTGCAGCCAGAAGACGTCACCCATTCCTTCTCTCCAGAGATGCTGCCTGTCCCGCTGAGTTACTCCAGTATTTTTCTTTCGCCGACCTTCGATTTAAACCAGTGCCGGCAGTTCTTTCCCGTGGTCAAGGGAAGAGCGTTCACGTCCAATCTTTCCACCACCACGCGCAGGAAGCGACAAGACAGACGCCATTGTAGTAAGCAGATGCCGAGAAGTCGCTAATCTTGTGGTTGCCGGAGAAACTCAGCGGGTGAGGCAGCATCTACGGAGCGAAGGAATAGGTGGCGTTTCGGGTCGAGGCCCTTCTTCAAACCAAGCGTGGGCTTGGCGATCGCTTCGCCCAACACCTCCGCACAGTTTGCAATAACCAACCTGATCTCCCAGTGACTCAGCACTTCAACTCCCCCTCCCATTCCCAATCCGACCTTTCTGTCCTGGGCCTCCTCCATGGCCAGAGTGAGTCCCACCGCAAATTGGAAGAGCAGCACCTCATATTTCGCTTGGGTAGTTTACACCCCAGCGGGTATGAACATTGACGTCTCCATTTTCAGGTAGTCCCTGCTTTCTCCCTCCTTCCCCTCCCCTTCCCAGCTCTCCCACAGCCCACTGCCTCCGCCTCTTCCCGCCCATCCCCACATCAGTCTGAAGAAGGCTCTTGACATAAATGCCGGAGAAACTCAGCGGGTGAGGCAGCATCTATGGAGGGAAGGAATAGGCGAGGTTTCGGGTCGAGACCCTTCCGGGTCTTGTCCCGAAACGTCACCTATTCCTTCGGGGTCTTGTCCCGAAACGTCACCTATTCCTTCGCTCCATAGATGCTGCCTCACCCGCTGAGTTTCTCCAGCATTTTTGTCTACCTTCGATTTTTCCAGCATCTGCAGTTCTTTCTTAAAAATGTCTAATCTTGTGATGTGGACTCGATAAGAAGAAGTTCTTTCCTACACAGGAGTAGACAATAGATAATAGACAATAGGAGTAGGCCATTCAGCCCTTCAAGTGTAATGAAGGAACACTCGCACCCTGGCCATTCCCACTTCAAGCCCTATTCTGCAGGCATTAGGTCTGGCGCAGCAGATGAGTGGAAAATATGAAATGTTTACTCGTTTTAGACAAGGGCACTCCAGAAACATCTTTATATTCCCGATGCCTCTTACCACAAACTAATCGTTAATCTTCCGCAGGTTATTTTGGTCTTGGCACCGCACCAGAGAGGCGATTTACTGGAAAGTGGGACCTGCTTCCAATTATGTCTACTATCGTCTTGTCTACTTGTGGTAACAAAGGCAACCAAAACTATCTGCTTTGAAGTGAGCCCTCCCTGCTCGTGTCTGAGGTCAGGTTTTATTCCTCTGAACGGCCGCGCGATTGAGGGGTGGGGTGTGGGTTAGTTTTCACTTTAGAGATACAGCGCGGAAACAGGCCCTTCGGCCCACCGGGTCCGTGCCGACCAGCGATCACCCTAACCCTGATCACCCTAATCACCACTAACACTATCCTAACACACGAGAGGGACATTTTTTACGATTTTACCGACGCCAATTAACCTACAAACCCGCACGTCTTTGGAGGGCGGGAGGAAACCGGAGATCTCGGAGAAAACCCACGCAGGTCACGGGGAGAACGTGCAAACTCTGTACAGACAGCGCCCGTGGTCAGGATCGAACCCGGGTCCCTGGCACTCTACCGCTGCGCCACCGTGCCACCAATTAGGTCATAAGTGATAGGAGTAGAATTAGGCCATTCGGCCCATCAAGTCGACTCTGCCAAACAATCGTGGCTGATCTATCTCTCCCTCCTAACCCCATTCTCCTGCCTTCTCCCCGTAACCTCTGACACCCGCACTAATCAAGAATTTATCTATCTCTGCCTTAAATATATCCACTGACTTGGCCTCCACAGCCTTCTATGGCAATGAATTCCACAGATTCACCACCCTCTGACTAAAGAAATTCCTCCTCCTCCCCTTCCTAAAGGAACGTCCTTTAATTCTGTGGCTGTGCCCTCTGGTCCTAGACTCTCCCACTAGTGGGAACATCCTCTGCACATCCACTATCCAGGCCTATCGAGTTGAGTTTATTGCCTTGTGCCTGAGGTACTTAACTTGGTTGCTAATCTTGCTAGCGACAACACACACAATGCAACTCCTGTCCCTATACCTCCCCCCTCGGCTCGGTCCAGGGACCCCGACAGTCCTTTCAGGTGAGGCAGAGGGTCACGTGCGCCTCCTCCAACCTCATCTACTGTACCCGCTGTTCAAGATGTGGACTCTTGTGCATCGGCGAGACCAATCGCAGACTGGGCGATCGTTTCACGTGACACCTTCGCTCAGCCCGCCTGAACCAGCCTGATCTCCCGGTTGCCGAACACTTTACTTCCCCTTCCCATTCCCACACTGACCTTTCTGTCCTCGGTCTCCTCCATTGTCAGAGTGAGGCTAAACGCAAATTGGAGGAGCAGCATGTCATATTTCGCTTGGGCAGCTTACAGCCCAGTGGTGTGAACATTGATTTATCTCACTTCAGCTAGCCCCGGCATTCCCTCTCTCCATCCCTCTCATTTCCCATCTCCCTAACCAGTCTGAAGAAGGGTCTCGACCCGAAACGTCACCCATTCCTTCTCTCCAGCGACGCTGCCTGTCCCGCCGAGTTACTCCGGCTTTTTGTGTCTCTCTTCGGTTTAAACCGGCATCTGCAGTTCCTTCCCACACAGAAACAAGGTCAACCCACAGGTTGCTAACATGGCGATTATTCCTAGACACCAGTAGATTAGAACCAGACGCAGGAAGCCGCAACTAGATGGTAATATTAATTATAATGTAATGCAATGGACAGATGCCAACTTCCAACTGCTCACCTGATGCTAACAATTTGCTTGAGAAGGAACTGCAGATGCTGGAAAAGTCGATGTTAGACAAAAATAGCTGGAGAAACTCAGCGGGTGGGGCAGCATCTACGGAGCGAAGGAATAGGTGACGTTTCGGGTGGAAAACCCCGAAGGAATAGGTGACGTTTCGGGTCGAGACCCGGAAGGGTCTCGACCCGAAACGTCACCTATTCCTTCGCTCCATAGAAGCTGCCTCACCCGCTGAGTTTCTCCAGCATTTTTGTCATCAGTCTGAAGAAGGGTCTCGATCCAGAAACGTCACCTATTCCTTCCCTCCATAGAAGCTGCCTCACCCGCTGAGTTTCTCCAGCATTTTTGTCTACGAATAACTAATTGCTTAATTACTGGTTTTTCGTCAAGACCTTGGTGATGAACTTCCCTCTCGTGCATCTCAAGGCAAGAGTTTAGTTTTGTTTAGGGCAGGGAGGAACTGCAGATGCCTGCTTAAACCGAAGATAGGCACAAAATGCTGGAGTAACTCAGCGGGACAGGCAGCCTCTCCGGAGGGAAGGAATGGGTGACATTAGCAGCCGGGAATAGACAATAGACAATGGGTGCAGGAGTAGGCCATTTGGCCCTTCGAGGGAAGAAACTGTCCCTGAATCTGGAGGTGTGTGCGTTTTCACACTTCTGCACTTTTTGCCCGATGGGAGAGGGGAGAAGAGGGAGTGGCCGGGGTGAGACTGGTCCTTGATGATGCTGCTGGCCTTGCCGAGGCAGCGTGAGGTGTAGATGGAGTCAATGGAAGGGAGGTTGGTTTGTGTGATGGTCTGGGCTGCGTCCAATAGACAATAGACAATAGGTGCAGGAGGAGGCCATTTGGCCCTTCGAGCCAGCATCGCCATTCATTGTGATCATGGCTGATCATCCCCAATCAGTACCCCGTTCCTGCCTTCTCCCCATATCCCCTGACTCCGCTATCTTTAAGAGCCCTATCTAGCTCTCTCTTGAAAGTATCCAGAGAACCGGCCTCCACCGCCCTCTTGAGGCAGAGAATTCCACAGACTCACAACTCTCTCTGAGAAAAAGTGTTTCCTCGTCTCCGTTCTAAATGGCTTACCCCTTATTCTTAAACTGTGGCCCCTGGTTCTGATCCACAATTCTCTGCAATGAAGTTTCATTGAACTGGTGTCACAGGGGTGAGGTTGGTGCGTGGACCACAGCCTATGCCTAACACATGATGCTGAGTTA
>CM069155.1:39341895-39364271 GCA_035221665.1 Okamejei kenojei
TGGAGTAACTCAGCGGGACAGGCAGCATCTCCGGAGAGAAGGAATGGGCGACGTATCGGATCGAGCTCCTTCTTCAGACTGGTCTAATTGCAGGCTAATTAACTTGCTATAGTTATAAATTGTCCCTAGTGTGTGTGGGACAGTGTAAATGTGCCGTGATCGCTGGTTGGTGTGGACTCAACAGACAATAGATGCAGGAGGAGGCCATTCGGCCCTTCGAGCCAGCACCGCCATTCAATGTGATCATGGCTGATCATCCCCAATCAGTACCCCGTTCCTGCCTTTTCCCCATATCCCCTGATTCCGCTATCATTAAGAGCCCTATCTAACTCTCTCTTGAAAGCATCCAGAGAACCGGCCTCCACCGCCCTCTGAGGCAGAGAATTCCACAGACTCACAACTCTCTGCGAGAAAAAGTGTTTCCTCGTCTCCGTTCTAAATGGCCGACCCCTTATTCTTAAACTGTGGCCCCTGGTTCTGGACTCCCCCAACATCGGGAACATGTTTCCTGCCTCTAGCGTGTCCAAGCCCTTAACAATCTTATATGTTTCAATAAGATTCCCTCTCATCCTTCTAAACTCCAGCGTGTACAAGCCCAGCCGCTCCGTTCTCTCGGTAACCTACTAGTGTTGTGAAGGCGGGTGACGTGGCGTGACGAGACGGTGGCATGGCGTGTCGTACAAGGGCGTCAGTCGCTGACGACCGCAGTCGCTGAGGGGTGGGAGATTGCCACCTTCACGTGGCCCGCCCTGTTTGGACGAGTGCGATCAACCCAGCGTGCAGAATGAGATAAGACCAAATAGGACAAGCTGTCCCCCGACTTTAGGCTGCACACGCCACACACAAGAAGAGGCTGAAGCAGTCGCTTCTTCAGTTGGATCGAAAAATCGCAAAGTGCGGCAGGTCCTTAAGTCTATTGTGACCACAACTCGCAAATTGAAATCTCCGCGATCTGCAAGAGGGGCATCTATTTAAAGTTAGCTGACGTAATCGTCCTTCCTCCATGCCAGATGAATCTTCTAGGCCTTGTAAAGAAACAAACAAGGCAGCGCTGTTTAATGTCTAAGTTCTTGGTCGAGTTTCAAAAGAGATTGTAAAATTCAGGTCAATCCTATATATAGCCCTGCTGTCCTGACACAGACCAGCTGAAATTGTGGGAACGTTCTCCAAGCCTTGTGTCATAGTCATAAACTCTGAGGAAGTATAAATCTGATATATTTGTGTCCTGTTTTGATTGAGAGATAGCATCTTCATAAACGGACAAAAGGCTTTTTTTCCCCTCCGGGTTTTGGGTGACGTAATTTAGCCCGAGAGTTGGATGTTGCAAAGATACATGTGTGCAACGATCTTATTACAAAGAAGGCGGACAAAAATGCTGGAGGAACTCAGCGGGTGAGGCAGCATCTGTGGAGCGAAGGAATAGGCGACGTTTTGGGTCGAGACCCTTCTTCAGACTGATGACAAAAATGCTGGAGGAACTCAGCGGGTGAGGCAGCATCTGTGGAGTGAAGGAATCTCGAGCCCCAAACGTCGCCTATTCCTTCGCTCCATAGATGCTGCCTCACCCGCGGAGTTTCTCCAGCACTTTTTCCCCCAGCACTTAAATAGACAATAGACAATAGAGTAGGAGTGCAGGAGTAGGCCATTCGGCCCTTCGAGCCAGCACCTGCCATTCAATGTGATCATGGCTGGTCATCCCCAATCAGTACCCCGTTCCTGCCTTCTCCCCATATCCCCTGACTCCGCTCTCTTTAAGAGCCCTATCCAGCTCTCGCTTGAAAGCATCCAGAGAGCCGGCCTCCACCGCCCTCTGAGGCAGAGAATAATAATAATGAGACATTAGCCTCACTGACATGGCTAAGAATAGACGCTTTTGGCCGGGGATCTACCGAAGGCCATTAATCTAACGGACAGGACTGAGTTATTAGAACACTCCCTTTGCCTGGTGGGCTGGTGATGGGGGGTGGTGGGCTGATTAGAATGGCTTAGTTCCCCAGAGAGAGAAACGGAAAGATCAGGAAACAGGATGCAGATGTTCCAGTACATTAGGACACGTCTGAAATTGTGAGATTACAAGTGCAAAATTGGCAGCGGGTTTAGGCACAGCTTCAGACAGTGCTGTCCTTATGTCCCGCTTAGGTTTTCACAAAGGAAAAGGGAAGGATCTCCAAAGCCAAATGTACAGTTCGTGTCTTTGTTATCAGGAGAATAATACCACAGAGTAACGAAAGGCTTAAAACCCCTGTCCCACGGTACGAGTTCATTCCAAGAGCTCCCCCGAGTTAACAAAAAAAATCAAACTCGTGGTGAGCACGGAGAATGAACGTAGCGGGTACGTCAGAGCTCAGGGACGTCTCTTAGCGCTAACGGCAGGTACTCGGGAAGAACTCGCTAGCGGCAGGTAAGCTCGGGAAGACTCGTGAAGATTTTTCAACGTGATGAAAAATGTCCACGAGAGCCCCGAGCACCGACGAGCGGCCATTACCGTAAATCTCCGAGTTCGAATCAGGGCAAACTCGGGAGAACTCTTGGAATGAACTTGTAGAGTGGGACAGGGCTTTAAGGCAGAGTGGATGTGGAGAGGATGTTTCCACTGGTGGGAGAGTCTAGGACCAGAGGGCACAGCCTCAGAATTAAAGGGCGCTCTTTTAGAAAAGAGGTGAGGAGGAACTTCTTTAGTCAGAGGTTCTTTAGTTAATCTGTGGAACTCATTGCCACAGAGGGCTGTGGAGGCCAAGTCAGTGGATATTTTTAAGGCAGAGATAGATAGATTTGTTGATTAGAACGGGTGTCAAGGAGTTATGGGGAGAAGGCAGGAAAATGGGATTAGAAGGCAGAGATCAGCCATGATTGAATGGGGGAGTGGACTCGATGGGCCGAAAGGCCTAATTCTACTCCCATAACCCTCTCATGTGAAGATGAGGGTGAAATTTCTCGAGTCATGAGGGTGGTGAATCTGTGGAGTTCTTTCCCACAGAAGGTGGTGGAGGCCAAGTCAATTGGGAATTTTTAAGGCGGAGATAGATAGATTCTTGATTAGAGCGGGTGTCAGGGGTTATGGGGAGAAGGCAGGAGAATGGGCTTAAGAGAGAGATTGATCAACCGGGATTGAATGGCGGAGTAGACTTGATGGGCCGAATGGCCGGATTCTGCTACTATCACTTATGAGCCCGTAACCTTGTGAAACAGGCACTTCGGCCCAACTTGCCAACCACGGCCAACATGTCCCACCTGCACTAGTCCCACCTGCCTGCGTTTGCCCCAGACCCCTCCAACCCTGTCCTCCCCATGTGAGATGTTTCAAAGGGCCCCAATGTATGTTTAAAATTATGTAGAGTTGCCACCTCACAGCGCCAGGGACCCGGGTTCAATCCTAACTTTGGCTGTGAGGAGTTTGGACGTTCTCCCCGTGGCCCGCGTGGGTTTTCTCCAGGAGCTCCGGTTTCCTCCCACTCTCCAAAGACGTACAGGTTTGTAGGTTAATCGGCTCCTGTATAATTGTAACTTGTCCCTAGTGTGTGTAGGACAGTGTTAGTGTGCGGGGATCGCTGGTCGGCACAGGCTCGGTGGGCCGAAGGGCCTGTTTCCGTGCTGTACCTCTGATGTAAACTACACTAAACTCTGCAATTTCTTGCAAATCTGTCTCCGATGTCTTGAAGCTGCGCAAGACCCTTTGGAAATCCAAGACTTTATTTGTGGTAATTACTAGAAATGAGGATGGGTTTACATTTAACATGACAAGCTGAACTTTCACGCAGCTGTTAATTTATTTATGCCAAACAGATTGCTTTACATTTGAAAACTGGGCTCTGAGGAATGCGTTAAAACTGATCAGGAACTTTCAGATGAACCATGTCAGTCAGAGATCGACCCTTCTGTGGAATTTCTGACGTTAAGGAAATAAAAGGTTTAGTTTAGTTGTGAGGTACCGCACGGAAACAGGCCCTTCGGCCCACCGGGTCCGTGCCGAAACAGCGATCCCCGCACAGTAACGCCATCCTACACACACTAGGGACAATTTACATTTACACCGAGCCAGTTAATCTACTGACCCGCACGTCTTTGGAGCGTGGGAGGAAACCGGAGCGCCCGGAGATAACCCGTGTGGGTCACGGGGAGAACGTGCAAACTCTGTGCAGACAGCACCCGTGGTCGGGATCGAACCCGGGACTGGCGCGGCAGCAACTCTGCGCGCTGTGTCCATCAAATTAGCACCTCTCCACTAACGAAGGGAGATTTAATTTAAAGACGTTACATGCAGGAAGGAACTAAAGATGTAATGTTTAGGGTGACACTGTGTAGTTGCCGCCTCACAGCGCCGGAGACCCGGGTTCGATCCTGGCTACGGGCGCTGTCTGTACGGAGTTTGCACGTTCTCCCCGTGGTCATGACCTGCGTGGGTTTTCCCCGAGATCTCCGGTTTCCTCCCGCGCTCCAAAGACGCGCGGGTTTGCAGGTTAATTCCCTGGCGTGTGTAGGATGGTGTAAGTGGACGGCCTCTGTGGGCTGAAGGGCCTGTTTCCGTGCTGTGCCTCGAAACTAAACTAAAAAATAACTAAACTGCAGCTGCTGGTTTACACAGAGGGTCGGCTCAAAATGCTGGAATAACTCAGCGGGACAGGCAGCATCTCTGGATAGAACGAATCTCTGAGTTACTCCAATATTTTGATTTAATTTTTATCTTTAATTTAATCGCAAATTGGAGGAACAGTATATCTTATTTCACTTGGGCAGCTTACAGCCGAGTTCCGATTTCTCTGACTTCAGGTAACCCCTGAATTCCCCCTCACTCCATCCCTCCCCCACGCAACTCGCACCAGCTTCTTGTTCTCATCTAGCAGACGGCTGACAATGTCCCGCTTCCTTTATCATCATTACTTTTTTTGGCATATCTTTCATCCATGTGTTCTATATCTCTCCACATCACCGTCTATATCTCTCGTTTCCCTCTCCCCCTGACACTCCAGTCTGAAGAAGGGTCTGGACACTAAACGTCACCCATTCCTTCTCTCCAGAGACGCTGCCTGTCCCGCTGAGTTACTCCAGCTTTTTTGTGTCTATCTTTAATTTAAAGTCTTCCGTGCCATTCTGGTGATGAACGTGGAAAGCTGGTGGAATGTGTCATAGAAAGAAACACAGACAATATGTGCAGGAGTAGGCCATTCGGCCCTTCGGGCCAGCACCGCCATTCAATATGATCACGGCTGATCACCCATAATCAGTAGCCCCGTTCCTGCTTTTCCCCCATATCCCTTGATTCCGTTAGCCCCAGGAGCTGAATCTAGCTCTAAGTGTCAGGGCAATGAGGCAAACAGATGTGTTGTTTAAAGGGGATGAGGTAGACATAGTGATGTTAGCTCACAACCCCAGCCACAGCTGCCTACTCTAGCATTATCTATTCAATTATCTCATTGAAACATATAAGATTGTTAAGGGCTTGGACACACTAGAGGCAGGAAACATGTATCCGATGTTGGGGGGAGTCCAGAACCAGGGGCCACAGTTTACGAATAAGGGGTAAGCCATTTAGAACGGAGACAAGGAAACACTTTTTTCTCACAGAGAGATTGTGAGTCTGTGGAATTCTCTGCCTCAGAGGGCAGTGGAGGCCGGTTCTCTGGATACTTTCAAGAGAGAGCTAGATAGGGCTCTTGAAGATAGCGGAGTCAGGGGAGAAGGCAGGAACGGGGTACTGATTGGGGATGATCAGCCATGATCACATTGAATGGCAGTGCTAGCTCGAAGGGCCGAATGGCCTACTCCTGCCCCTATTGTCTATTGTCTACTATCATCCCCACCCCGCACCTCCCCCCCCCCCCCCCAGAGTCACCATCCCCTCACGCCAGTGTTTGATCTGCAGCCCGCTGAGGTTCATGCCAACACCATCATGTAATGCACCTCACACCGCCCCTGTAACACGAGACCAGGGGGCCTCACAGCACCAGAAACCCCAGGTTCAATCCTGACCACGGGTGCTGTCTGGACGGAGTTTGCACGTTCACCCTGTGACCGCGTGGGTTTCCTCCGGGCGCTCCAGTTTAGTTCAGTTTCATCCACACGAGGAATTTGATTTGCCACACAGGCCGGTTTCCGTGCTTTATCTCTAAACTCAGTACCCCGTGCCTGCCTTCTCCCCATGTCCCCTGACTCCGCTATCTTTAAGAGCCCTATCTAACGCTCTCTTGAACTATCTACAACTGTCACTGTATGTCATGTTGCCACTTGCGGGTGGAGCACCAATGCAAATTCCTTGTATGTGAATACTTGGCCAGTAAACTTATTAATTCATCCACACAAGGAATTTGATTTGCCATACAGGCCTGTTTCCGCGCTTTATCTCTGAACGAAACAAAATAAGTAAGTTTATTGGCCAGGTATTCACATACAAGGAATTTGCCTTGGTGCTCCGCCCACAAGTAACAACATGACACACAGTGACAGTTACGAATGACTCAGAAAACACTAAACGTTAATAATAAAACATTCATGATAAAACACCATTGAAATAACGTGAGCTGAGGATTCAGAGCTTGTCTGTAAAACCCGCTGTGTTGTGTGGAGCACAAGGCCTCTCCTTGCCGCCAGTATGTCCGTGTCAGCACTAGCCTTTCTCCTGCTGTTGGCCGCGAGGCTGGAGAAAGATGTGTGTCAGGGATGGTCGGTGAACCTGGCTTAACCTTTCCTTGCCTGGAGTCCAGCTCAGTAACGAGACGAATCGTCCGTGGCTGATGGCTGGTGACAGCAGTGGATTCAGAGATTACCCCGTCTGAAAGGAAGGTGGGGGGGGGACACACGGACGGACGGATGGACGGTGAAACATTCCAGCAAGAGGGACAGACACAAAACAAAGACGGAATTAAGGGCCTGTCCCACTTACGCGACCTCGTGGTCGTTTGAGGCGTACGGGGACCGCGTGGCCGCGCGGGGCCGGTCCCACTTACGAGCGCGGAGTTGTGCGGGGCTGGTCGCGACATCGCGCGGGGCTCCGACAATCTGACCGTGGCTGTATCTTTGCCGCCACCGGCCTGTCGGCACGCGGGCGCATTGCGGTCGTACGCAGCGTCTTGACAGCGTACGCCTAGCGCGTGGCGTTGCGTGATGACATCACCGCCCGACGCCATGCGACGCCCAAATTCAGTCGGCCCACCTCCTGCCCATTGGTAAGCATGACGCAAATGATGTCACGCGCGAACCTCGCCTGAACTCCGCCTCCGTTTGACAGCGTCCAAACGCTCGCAATCGCATGCAAGTGGGACAGGCCCTTTACTCAGCGGGCGGGACAGGCAGCGTCTCTGGAGAGAAGGAATGGGTGACGATTCGGGTCGAGACCCTTCTTCAGACTGAGTGTTAGAGACGAGGGAGATAGAAATATAAGGACGGGTAAGGTGTGAAAACGAAAGATCAAAGGTGCTGTTGTTCAAGGACAATGCGGAACATGTTATTGACAGCCAATGGATGAAGACAACCAGGGCAAACATTCAGTAACATTGAATCAGGACTTGGTCAACCTTCCCTTTGATCCCTCGTGTTCACACCTTGCCCTTCCTGATCTCTGTATCTCCCTCTCCCGACTCTCAGTCTAAAGAAGGGTCTCGACCTGAAACGTCACCCATTCCTGCTCTCTCCAGAGATGCTGCCCGACCCGCTGAGTTACTCCAGCATTAGATGCCTTGTGTGAACCAGCATCTGCAGTTCCTTGCTACACATCGTCTGTTTACACATGGGGAGGGACATGATTATCGCAGATATTGCAACTAGAATTACAACACAACAAGCCGGTACATTCAAACTACGCCACAGCAACATATAAATAACAGCACTTCATATTCTGAACTCAGTCTAAATTTCAGCGGCGGTTTAAATGTGAGCCTGTGTCTGCTATTCTGTGTGACACCCTCCCTGTCTCTGTGTGTCATTGGCCGTGTGTGTGAGAGTGTGTGTCTCTATATATGTGTATGTGTGTGTGTGATTGAGTGTGAGTGTGTCTATGTGTGTGAGAGTGTGTGTCTCTGTATATCTGTGTGTGTGTGTGTGTGTGTGTGTGTGTGTGTGTGTGTGTGTGTGTCTCTATATATGTGTGTGAGTGTGAGTGTGTCTATGTGTGTGTGAGTGTGTGTCTATGTGTCTCTATGTATGTATTAGTGAATGTGTGTCTCTATATATGTGTGTGAGTGTGAGTGTGTCTATGTGTGTGAGAGTGTGTGTCTCTGTATATCTGTGTGTGTGTGTGTGTGTGTGAGAGTGTGTGTCTCTATATATGTGTGTTTGTGTGAGTGTGTGCGTCTCTATATATGTGTGTGTGTGTGTGTGAGTGTGTCTATGTGTGTGTGTGAGTGTGTGTCTATGTGTCTCTATGTGTGTATTAGTGAATGTGTGTCTCTATATATGTGTGTGAGTGTGAGTGTGTGTGTGAGTGTGAGAGTGAGTGTGAGTGTGAGTGTGAGTGTGAGTGAGTGTGAGTGTGAGAGTGTGTGTGAGTGTGAGAGTGTGTGAGTGTGTCTATGTGTGTGTGAGTGTGTGTCTATGTGTCTCTATGTGTGTGTTAATGAATGTGTGTCTCTATATATGTGTGTCAGTGTGAGTGTGTCAGTGTGAGTGTGTGTGAGTGTGTGTGAGTGTGAGCTCCTCACCTGAGATGTGACACACATGGGTGTAGTCGGGGCAGCAGTCTCCAGTGTGGCGGCAGTGAGTGTCGCAGTAACACGGGCTGGGGCTGGAGCCGGAGCCCCGGCACTCGCTGTCCCGGCCCGGGCAGCACCGCGGGTGGAGCCGGCCAGAGCAGCCGCCGCTCGCAGCCCGCAGCCCCGCCGCCACGACCAGCGCCACGGCCAGCACCGGCCCCGGCCCCGGCCCCGCACCCACCCGGCACCCGGACCCGGACCCAGCGCCCCGCACCCCGGGCATCCTCGCACCCGCACCCGCACCCGCACCGCCCGCTCCCTCCCTCCCTCTCTCCTCTCCCCCTCCTTCTCTCTCTCTCCTCTCCCTCCCTCCCTCCCCCTCCTTCTCTGACTCCCCTCCTCTCCCTCTCTCCTCTCCCTCCTTCTCTCTTCAATCCTTCTCTCCTCCAGCGCCCCGCACCCCGGCATCCTCGCACTCGCACTGCCCACCGCCCCCTCCCTCCCTTTCTCTCGCTCCCTCCTTCTCTCTCTCTCTCCTCTCCCTCCCTCCCTCCTTCTCTCTCTCTCTCCTCTCCCTCTCCCCTCCCTCCCTCCTTCTCTGACTCTCTCTCCCTCCACTCCCTCTCTCCCTCCCTCCTTCTCTCTTCAATCCTTCTCTCCTCCTCTCTCTGTCTCCTCTCTCTCTCCCATTCCCTCCTCCTCTCTCCCTCTCTATCTCCCTCCACTCAATCCCTCTCTCCTCCTCTCTCTGTCTCCTCTCCCTCTCTCCCCCCCTCTTCTCCCTTCAATCCTTCTCCTCCTCTCTCCCCCTCTCTCCCCTCCCTCTCCACACAGCACTGCCTGCCTGCCCGGTGCTGACCCCTCACTCTCTCAGTCCCGTGTGTCCGAGCCGCCGTTAACCGTGTAAGGGTGAAGGCAGCGGCGGCAACAAGTGACCACCGGCCGGTCCACACTCTCCCCTCTCCCCCCCCTGGAGACACAGCCCCTCATATTCCGCTTTGGGCAGCCAACACCCCCAGCGGTGTCAACAGTTTAAAGTCACCTCCAGTTTAAAATCCATTTGGAATATTTTGGAGGACCAAGAAACAACATTGACTTCTCTAACTTCAATTCACCCTTGTCCCCCCCCCCCCCCCTCCCCCCTCTCTCTCCCTCCATCCCTCCCCAGTTTTCCCACCAGCTAGCAGTTTGTCATTACCTGCTCCCACCTAGCGCCCACATGGGCCTCTCTGGCTTCTCCCGAGGTGTCACACACACACAGCTCACAGAAGGTGTGGGAAGGAACTGCAGATCATCAGATCGTGAGGGCTGGGAGGAGAATGAGACCATTCGGCCCATCAAGTCTACTCCACCATTCAATCGCGGCTGACCTATCTCTCCCTCCTAACCCCATTCTCCTGCCTTCTCCCCGTAACCCCTGACACCTGCACTAATCAACAATCTATCTCGGAGAAACAAGAAGCCATGATCACATGGGATGGCGGTGCAGGCTCGAAGGGCCGAATGGCCTACTCCTGCACCTATTGTCTGCTGTCTATAGAACGAAGGAATAGGTGAAGAATGCTGGAGAAACTCAGCGGGTGAGGCGGCATCTACGGAGCAAAGGAATAGGCGACGTTTCAGGCTGAAACCCTGAAGGAATAGGTGGCGTTTCGGGTCGAGACCCGGAAGAGTCTCAACCCGAAACGTCGCCTATTCCTTCGCTCGACAGAAGCTGCCTCACCCGCTGAGTTCCTCCAGCATTCTTCACCTATTCCTTCGCTCTACAGACAATAGACAATAGGTGCAGGAGTAGGCCATTCGGCCCTTCGAGCCAGCACCGCCATTCAATGTGATCATGGCTGATCATCCCCAATCAGTACCCCGTTCCTGCCTTCTCCCCATATCCCCTGACTCCACTATCTTTAAGAGCCCTATCTAGCTCTCTCTTGAAAGCATCCGGAGAACCGGCCTCCACCGCCCTCTGAGGCAGAGAATTCCACAGACTCACAACTCCCTGTGAGAAAAAGTGTTTCCTCGTCTCCGTTCTATATGGCTTACTCCTTATTCTTAAACTGTGGCCCCAGGTTCTGGACTCCCTCACTGCCTCACTCGCTGAGTCGCTCCAGCATTTTTGTCTACCTTCGATTTTTCCAGCCACTGCAGTTCTTTCTCAAACAATCAGATTAACGATTGTTTGGGGAGGAATTCTCTCTCTTAGAAGGCTGTGAATCTGTAGGAATTTTCTCCTCCAGGGAGCTGCAGATGTTCATTGCTGGGATGGGCAGATGCTAAGACTGCAAGATACGCTAAGCAGCGTGCTGGCGCAGCGGGTAGAGCCGCTGCCTCACAGCGCCAGAGACCCGGGTTCAATCCCGACATCGGGCGCTGTCTGTAGGGAGTTTGGACGTTCTCCGCGTGGGTTTTCTCCGGGTGCTCCGGTTTCCTCCCACACTCCAAAGGCGTGCAGGTTTGTGGGTTAATTGGCTTGGTGTAAATGTGAATTGTCCCTAGTGTGTGTAGGATAGTGCTAGTGTGCAGGGATCGCTGGTCGGCGCGGACACTGTGGGCCGAAGGGCCTGTTTCCGAGCTGTATCTAAACTAAAAAAAACTGCAAAACGGATCTAAACTTATGAGCAGAATTAGGCCATCTGACCCATGGAGTCGACTCCGCTATTCAAACAAGGCTCTAGCCCTCATTTACCTGTATTCAGCAGAGAGAAAAATGTTCCCAATGTTGGGACCTTCATAACAAGAGGAATTGAGTACAGGAGCAAAGAGGTCCTTCTGCAGTTGTGCCGGGCCCTAGTGAGACCACACCTGGAGTATCGTGTGCAGTTTTGGTCTCCCTGAACCAGGGGCCACAGTTTAAGAATAAGGGGTAAGCCATTTAGAACGGAGATGAGGAAACAGAAAGAGAGTGGTGAGTCTGTGGGATTTTCTGCCTCAGAGGGTGGTGGAGGCTGGTTCTCTGGATGCTTTCAAGAGAGAATTAGATGGGGCTCTTAAAGATAGCGGAGTCAGGGGATATGGGGAGAAGGCAGGAACGGGATACTGATTGTGGACGATCAGCCATGATCACATTGAATGGCGGTGCTGGCTCGAAGGGCCGAATGGCCTACTCCTGCACCTACAATGATAAAGGAGACAGGCCATTGTTAGCTGTGGGCGAGGTGAAAACGAGTTACAGACAATGAGACTCAACACGACGGGTTGGAGACTTGTACAATGACTGGGCTGGGGGTGGGGTGGAGAGAGGGATTGCAAGGGTTACTTGGAGTTAGAGAAGTCAATGTTGATAACGCTGGGGTGTATCTGCCAGAGAGATTGGCGCTGCCCGGTGTCCTACGGTGGACAAAGGCCTCTTCATTCATCCCAGACAACATCGAGAATCCGATCCAAACGCTGACAAGAAGATTTCACCTCCTCGTACTAAATCATCAGCGGCATCTGAAGGATTCGTTGTACCTGGAGGCCGACCCCCCCCCCTCCTCCTTCTTCTGGAAGGTTTCTGGAGTAACTCAGCGGGTCCGGCAACATTCCAAAAACACACAGGCAGATTATCTAAATGGTGTCACGTTGGGAAAAGGGGAAGTACAACGGGATCTGGGGGTCCTTGGTCATCAGTCACTGAAAGTAAGCATGCAGGTACAGCAGGCAGTGAAGAAAGCGAATGGCATGATAGTCTTTATAACAAGAGGAGTTGAGTATAGGAGTATATAAAGCCGGTTGCGATGCTAGTTGAAGGTGGTTGCCGGAGGACAAAAACCTCGGGGAACCTTGGGTGGGGCGCAAAGTCTCCAGAGGTTTCCGTTCAGGTTTCCTAAGTGGGGCAGGGGCATAAGGCCACATCTCTGGAACAAAGGGCCTTGCAGCGCCAGAGACCCGGGTTCGATCCCGACTACGGGTGCTGTCTGTACGGAGTTTGCAGGTTCTCCCCGTGACCTGCGCGGGTTTTTCCTCCCACACTCCAAAGACGTGCGGGTTTGTAGGTCAAATGGCTTGGTGTAAATGTAAAAATGTAAAATTGTCCCGACTGTGTGTAGGATAGTGTCAGTGTGCGGGGATCGCCGGTAGGCACGGACTCAGCGGGCCGAAGGGCCTGTTTCCGTGCTGTATCTCTAAAGCTGAACTGGACTGAAAGGAATGGGTGACATGTCGAGTTGGGACCATTTGGGTCAGAAGAAGGGTCTCAGCCCGAAACGTCACCTGTAGCTTCTCTCCAGAGATGCTGCCTGACCCGCTGAGTTACTCCAGCACTTTGTGTAAACCAGCCCCTGCAGTTCCTTCCTGTCTGCAAGCAACCAGCCTCTTCAGAGGCAAAGTCACCGCCAACATTGAAACTCTGCGAGAAAAACAACAAGATTCCAGTTTTTGAAGCATAGTTGTTAATTTATTAATACATCATTGTAAACATTGGCCACACTGAGAGAGGACACACACTGGACAGTATGGTTCATAATGTTGGCAAGAGAGAGGGGGGACAGAGGCTGTTCACGGCAAACCACAGCTCTGGGTGCTTTGGATCACAGTTTTAAAGGCATATTGTCCACACGCACGAACACACGCTCGCACTCACACACACACGACTCACACACACACGCCCGCACTCACACTCACGCACACGACTCACACACTCATCACAAACAACACACACGCCCGCACTCACACTCATGCACACGACTCACACACACACCCACACACACGCCCGCACTCACACGACTCACACACACCCACACTCACGCACGAACACACACGCCCGCACACACTCACGCACGAACACACACGCCCGCACTCACACACGCGCACATACACACATGGATACACACACGCGCGCACTCACACACTCACACCCACACTCATGCACGAACACGCATGCCCGCACTCACACGCGTGCACGAACACACACGCCCACACTCACACTCACGACTCACACCCGCACTCACACTCGTGCACGACACACACACACACGCACATACACAAACGGATAAACACACGCGCGCACTCACACACACAAATGGATACACGCGCACACACACACGCGCCCGCACTCACACACACACAGATACACTCACACACGCATACACACACATCTCACACGCGCGCACACACACAGATACACACAACTCACACATGCATACACGTGCGTGCATACTCATGCACAACTCACACGCATACACACACAAGTACTCACACCCCCACATATCTCACACATACACACACGCACATACAGAAACACACACACGCGCGCATGCATATTCACTCTCACACACACACACTCTCTGGCAATTAAAATAGATATTAAAATAAAAGTTTTCAGCATGCTGTTTCAGATTGTGGTTCAGAGTCTCCACCCTGACAAACTACAAGCCTTCTCCCTCGCGCTGCTGTTGAGGGACGTTAGCCATGTGTGTGACTCAGCGATGGGACGCCAGGACAGTCGACACTTCACACCGACACACGAGCCACACACGTGGCAACGCTCGGCTGCCAGAACGTATAGACTCACACGAGGATCCCGCATGCAAATGCACAGTCTTTTACCCAGGTTAGGGGAATCACAAACCAGAGGGTATGGTTTAGTTTGGAGATGCAGCCCGGAAACAGGCCCTTCGGCCCATCGAGCCCGCGCCGACCAGCGATCCCCGCACACTAACACAATCCTGGGACAATTTCAATTTTGCCCAAGCCAATCGACCTACAAACCCGCACGTTTTTGGAGAGTGGGAGGAAACCGGAGCTCCCGGAGAAAACCCACGCAGGTCACGGGGAGAAGGTAGAAACAGCGCCCGTAAGTCAGGATGGAACCCGGGTCTCTGGCGCTGTGAGGCAGCAACCCTACCGCTGAGCCGCCCTATTTAAAAGATGCTGAGACAGGTGCGAGGATGGGGAGGGCTTAGAGAGATATGGGAAACCCAGGCAACTATTAAATCTTGCCCCTCTCAACTTAAACCCATGTCCCCTGCTTCTTGATTCCCTGACCCTGGGTAAGGGACTGTGCTCTGCCCCGATCTATTCCTCTCATGATTTTGTCCACCTCTATAAGATCATCCCTCATCCTCCAGCGCTCCATGGAACAGAGACCCAGCCTCTCCCTGTGGCTCCGGCCCCTCGAGTCCCGGCAACATCCTCGTAAATCTTCACCGCGCTCATCACCAACTGTGGAGTCCGTAACATTAACCCAATCGGTAGGCACTGATGGCACTTTGGGTGGATCGTAATGGCACCTCCCCTAATGCCTCCTGATTCCCCCCCCCCCCCACCCCTCAAAATAATAATCAAAGGACATTAAAAAAAAGACAAGACACATAAACCTGACTAACTCAGCGGGACAGGCAGCATCGCTGGGAGAAGGAACGGACGGGTGACGTTTCGGGTCGAGACCCTTCTTCAGACTGAGAGTCAGGGGAGATACAGACGGTGATCATAGATATCGAACAAATAAATGATAGATGTCCTTCTGCAGTTGTACAGGCCCCTAGTGAGGCCACACCCGGAGTATTGTGCAGTTTTGGTCCCCTAATTTGAGGAAGGACATTCTTGCTATTGAGGGTGTGCAGAGTAGGTTTACAAGGTTAATTCCCGGGATGGCAGGACTGTCATATGCGGAGAGAGTGGAGCGGCTGGGCTTGTACACTCTGGAGTTTAGAAGGATGAGAGGGAATCTCATTGAAACATATAAGATTGTTAAGGGTTTGGACACGCTAGAGGCAGGAAACATGTTCCCGATGTTGGGGGAGTCCAGAACCAGGGGCCACAGTTTAAGAATAAGGGGCAAGCCATTTAGAACGGAGATGAGGAAACACTTTTCACACAGATTTGTGAGTCTGTGGAATTCTCTGCCTCAGAGGGCGGTGGAGGCCGGTTCTCTGGATACTTTCAAGAGAGAGCTGGATAGGGCTGTTAAAGATAGTGGAGTCAGGGGTTTTGGGGAGAAGGCAGGAACGGGGTACTGATTGGGGATGATCAGCCATGATCACATTGAATGGCGGTGCTGGCCTCGAAGGGCCGAATGGCCTACTCCTGCACCTATTGTGTGTTGAAGGGCAAAAAACAAACGATGATCACGGAAAGCTGGAGCCTACAAGGCTGCATTGATTTCTCCAACTTCACGCAGCCCCGGCATTCCCTCTCCCTCCATCCCTCCCCCACCCAAGTCGCACCAGCTTCTCGTTCTCACCCAACTAACGGCCAACAAGGGCCCGTCTCCTTTATCATCGTTACTTTCTTTCATTTGTTCTATATCTCTCCACATCACCGTCTAGTCTATATCTCTCGTTTCCCTTTCCCCGACCCTCAGTCTGAAGAAAGGTCTTGACCCGAAACGTCACCCGTTCCTTCTCTCCAGAGATGCTGCTGCCTGCCCCGCTGAGTTACTCCGGCATTTTGTGTCTATCTTGGGTTTAAACCAGCACCTGCAGTTCCTTCCTACACATCATAAAAGACAATTCACTTTGGCACACGGACACATTAAAACATCTATAATCTGTAGCTGCTTTCGTTCTCTCTATAGATCTATGAACTATATTAATAAATTAACTTCTTCTCACTTAACAATCACCCAACATGATTTACTCACCAACTAAATATTATATTTCTGGACAGACACAAAATGCTGGAGTAACTCAGCGGGTCAGGCAGCGTCTCTGGAGAGAAGGAATGGGTGACGTTTTTCGTGTCGAGACCCTTCTTCAGACGCTGTCATACGCTGAGAGAATGGAGCGGCTGGGCTTGTACACTCTGGAGTTTAGAAGGATGAGAGGGAATCTTATTGAAACATATAAGATTGTTAAGGGTTTGGACACGCTAGAGGCTGGAAACACGTTCCCGATGAGTCCAGAACCAGGGGCCACAGTTTAAGAATAATGGGTAAGCCATTTAGAACAGAGACGAGGAAACACATTTTCACCCAGAGAGTGGGTGAGTCTGTGGAATTCTCTGCCTCAGAGGGCGGTGGAGGCCGGTTCTCAGGATACTTTCAAGAGAGCTAGATAGGGCTCTTAAAGATAGTGGAGTCAGGGATATGGGGAGAAGGCAGGAACGGGGTACTGATTGGGGATGATCAGCCATGATCACATTGAATGGCGGTGCTGGCTCGAAGGGCCGAATGGCCTACTCCTGCACCTATTGTCTATTGACCCGAAATGTCACCCACTCCTTCTGTCCAGAGATGCTGCCTGTCCCGCTGAGTTACTCCAGCATTTTGTGTCCATCTTTGGTTTAAACCGGCATCTGCAGTTCCTTCCCACACATTATATTTCTGGACAATAATGGACGACAGACATGGCTTTGTTTGGCAAGGTGTGCTCTCTGGAGCCTGCCTCTTATTGGTGGGCCTTCACGAGGCAGCCCCCCTGCCCAGCGACCCATCACACCGCAACCCCCCCACCCGCACCCCCACCCGCACCCCCACGTCCTCCTCTCCACGGCTGCCATGGCAACGGGGCCTTCTCCCTCTCGACCCCCACAAAGCCTCCCTCAGTCCGTCTTCCACACCTTGTTCAGCAGCTTCACCACCTCCTCGTAGATGATGAACACTATGGCCACGTCCAGGCACACCCGGCCCAGGCGAGGCACTGTACCCTTGTAGAAACTGCACGGGGTAGAGTGGGGGGGAGAGGGGGGAGAGGGGGGAAGAGGGGGAGGGGAGAGGGGAGAGAGGGGGGAGAGGGTGAGAGAGGGTGAGAGAGGGGTGAGAGAGGGGGTTGAGGGAGGGGGTGAGAAAGAGAGGGGGGGAGAAAGAGAGGGGGGGAGAAGAGAGGGGGGGAGAAGAGAGGGGGGGAGGGTGGGGGGGAGGGAGAAGAGAGGGGGGGGAGAAGAGAGGGGGGGGAGAGAAAAAGGGGGGGAGAAGAAGGGTGGGGGGAGCAAAGAGACGGGGGGGGGAGAAAGAATTAAGGGGGGGGATGAAGAGAGAGTAGAGCCAGTAGCGGGTGGGGGGGAGAGAGGGGGGAGAAGAGATGGGGAGGGGGAGGGGGGAGAAGGGGGGGAGAAGAGAGAAGGAAATGAGGTAGTGGAGAGAGAGGGGGATGGGGTGAGAAGGGGGGATAGCAGACGAATTAGGGGGGGGGAAGGGGGGGAGGGGGGTGGGGGAGAGAAGAGGGGGGGGGGGGAGGAAAAGGGGTAACAATGGGATGAGAAGAGAAGGGGTAAATTACGGGGTGAGAGAAGAGTGGGGGAGAAAGACGTGTGAAGAAGGGAGGGGAGGGAAATGATGTGGGGGGAAGAGATGAGAGAAAGTCTCATTAGAGGTGGTCACGTGTGTGTAAGACAGACACAGAGGTGCTGAGACACACTCAGCGGTCAGGCAAGTCAAATCTCTAAGAACATGGATAGGTGAGGTTTCGGGTCCAGGCCCTTCCTTTAGATAGGGGCCCCTTTTTCCAAACAGAAGAAAGGTCCTGTCCTGATCAGTCACCTATCGAACTCATAGTATAAACGCCAGGGGGCTTGGGGGGCTGTTTAACAACCATCTCGTGCGCTCAGAGATGCTGCCTTAACCCTAGTTAGTTATTTTTAGAGGAGGGGGGTTCGAGGGGGGATTAAAGAGAGAGAGTAGAGGCAGAGAGGCAGAGCGAGAGGCATTCTCTGTCCCGCTGGCTCCCTCTCTCTCCCGCGAGAGAGAGGCAGCAGAGAGAGAGAGACAGAGAGAAGAGAGCGAGAGAGAGACCTACAGAGAGAGAAGAGAGACAGAAGAGAGACAGAGAGAGAGACAGAGAGACAGAGAGAGAGAGAGAGAGAGAGACAGAGAGACAGAGAGAGCAGAGAAGAGAGAGAGAGAGAGACCGAGCGAACGCCTCTTCCTCGAAGGACAAGAGAGAGAGACAGAGAGAGAGACAGAGAAAGAGAGAGAGAGAGAGAGAGAGAGAGGACAGAGAGAGAGAGAGGAGAGACAGCGAAAGAGACAGAGAGAGAGACAGAGAGAGAGAGAGACAGACAGAGAGAGAGAGACAGAGACAGAGAGACAAGACTCCCCGAGAGGGCAGAGAGAGACCTCCCCCTGGAATAGGCAGAGTATAAATCAAGTCCACACCCACACCGATGGGTCCCTTCGTCGTGCTTCATGATCTTGTACCACAGTTCCCAGGTACTGTTGTACTTGTGATGCTTCCAAACCCTGCAGATAGACAACAAAATAACGGGTTATACGGTCCCACCGACCCACAAGACACAGCGAAATACAGCAAACAGCAGAGAAAAAACACGGCAGCTGGGACTACGTAGAATGGGGCATCTGGTGGCAGGGACCAGTTGGGCTGAAGGGCTTATTTTCCACCCCCCCCCCCCCCTTCTCCGTAATGTCTGCAATCTAACTGTACCCATTGTAGAAAACCACAACACAGTGCTGGAGTAACGCAGGGCCAGGCAGCATCTGTGGAGAACAATGCACATGTTTTAGGGCCGGGACCCTTCTTCAGAACTGGAGTGTGCAGAAAGGGTCTCAACCTGAAACGTCACCTATCCACGTACTCCACAGATGCTGCCTGACCGCTGTGTTACTCTGGTGTTGCAGTAACCTGCCTTCTGTAGCGACTAAAATTGTTTAACGTTCTCCCTCTCTCTCACACCCACCACACTCCGTCTGACCTGTCTCCTCCCCCTCTGCCCCCTCATGTGCTGTCTCTCTCCTTCTCTCTCATCTCCTCGTCAATCCTCTGTTCACTCTCATCTGTCTGTGTCCTTGCTGCTCTTCTGTCATCTCTCTGTCAGTCTCTGTCTCATCTCTCTGTCTCTCTCCAGTCTCGTCCTCTTTCTGTCTGTCTGTCTGTCTCTCTGTCTGTCTCTCTCCTCTCTGTCTGTCACTGTCTAGTGTACTCTGTCTGTGTCTCTCTCAGTCTCTCTCTCTCTCTGTCTGCTCTCCCTCTCACTTCCCGGTTCTGTCTGTCTGTCCACTCTCTCTCATCTGTCTGTCTTGTCTGTCATTACTCATGTCTGTCTCCTCTCTCTCTCTGTCTCCTCTGTCTCTCGTCTGGTCTGTGTCTGGCTCCTCTCTGTCTGTCTGTCCTCTCACCCCTCTGTCTTATTCTCTCTCTCTTCTCCCTCTCCCCTCTCTGTCTGTCTCTCTCTGTCTCAGACTCCTTCGTGTCTGTCTGTCTGTCTGTATCTCTCCCCCTGTCTGTCTCTCTCTGTCTTTCTCGCACTTCTGACTGTTCGTCCACTCTTGCATCTGTCTTGTGTCTCTGTCTCCTGTCTGTCTATTCTCTGTCTGTCTGTCTGTCTGGCTCTGTCTCTCAGACTGTCTCTCTGTCTGCGGTCCGGTCTCCTCTCTTCTGTCTGTCCCTCTCCTCTGTCTCTGTCTCTCTGTCCTGTCCGTCTCTCTCTGTCCTCGTCTCCTCTCTGTGCCTCTCTCAGTACCCTCTCCCTCCCTCCCTCCCTCTTCCTCTCTGTACCCCCTCTCCCCCACCTCCCCTCCCCCTCTCCCCTCCCCCATTACCTGCATTCTGGACTTGATCACATCCGAGGGGGGTGTTACCCACACACACTGTCAGCGCCGGCGGTGGCCCAAAACACCGGTGATAGGCGGGTTGATCTGCCTTGCCCACGTTGTCCCCTGCGGAGGAGGAGGAAGTGAACACCGGTTCAGCAAAGCCCCAGAAACCCCCTCCCAGTCCCAGCGTCGCTCCACGTTCATCTCCCTGTAACTCACATTGAGAGTTCGACGCATCTCTGGGGGGCTAAAAAGGACCCGAGGGATGTGGGGAGGTGGACAAAGAAGCTGGGAGAACCCTCAGCGGGTGCGGCAGCATCTATGGAGCCAAAGAAATAGGTGACGTTTTCCTCCACGGGGGGGTTCCCTCGACCCCGAAACGTCGCCTATTCCTTCCCTCCATATAAATGGCCTGGCCGTCACCCGCTGAGTTGCTCAGATTTTTTTGCCAACCTTTGAATTTAACAGCATCTGCATTCCTTCTTAAAAAAAAAAAGTACAAAAAAAAAACAAGGGATCAAGGGGCGCCCCGCTGCTGAATGGTTATGCTCCGAGCCACGATCACAATGAATGGCGGTGCTGGCTCTCAAGGGCCGAATTGGCCTACTCCTGCACCCTATAGTCTACATCACTAGATTCAATGTGATCACGGCTGATAATCCCCAATCAGTAACCCACCCGTTCCTGCCTTCTTCCTTCATCACCCCACCATGTCCCCTGACTCCGCTATCTTTAAGGGGACCCTGACCCTCGCTCTCCTCTTGAAAGCATTTATCAACATATTTATCCGGAGCACCGGCCTCCCCCGCGCCATATTTTTAAAACAATTGCCCAGCTTTGTTCTGCAAGCTCGAATCGTCACAAGGTTCACACTGATGGAGCCGGAACTTAGGCCCCATTCGGGGCGGGGCCCATCAAGTCCTACTGGCGCCATTGAATCATAACCTGATCCATATCTCACCCCTCCCTCCCTAACCCCATTCCTCCTGCCATCTCCCCACAACCCCTGACACCCGCACTAATCAAGAATCAATCTATCTCTGCTTAGACAATATCCCCTGACTTTGCCTCCACAGCCGTCTGTGGCGATGAATCCACAGATTCACCGCCCTCTGGCTGAAAAATTCCTCCACATCCTCCTTCCGAAAAGAAAGAATAACCATCTGAAGGGTCTCAAAACCCGAAACGTCGGGGGGGGGGGCCTATCCTACTCTCCTTTCCGCTCCTTAGATGCCCCCCCCCTTGCTGCACCCGCTGAGGTTTCTTCTTCCTCCAGCCTCCGTTTTGTGTAACTCCTCGATTCCCCTCCCAGCACTGCAGTTCCTTCTTTAAATCCTTCCAAAAAACATCCTTTAAACTTAGAATCTGTGACCTCTTGATCCTGGACACTCCCACTAGTGAGAAACACCCTCTAGTTTTCAGATACATAAATACAAAGGTCAAAAGTCTAATCTCCACCCTCTGAGAGTTGGGTGATACAGCAGGGGAAACAGGCCCCTTCGGCCACCCGTGTCCGTGCCAACCCGCGACCCCCACAATCCTAAAATAAAAACTAAACTGCGCCCCCCTACACACACCTACACCAAGCCGATTAAGCCCCGCGAAACCTGCCGCCTTTGGAATGGTGGAGGGAAACGCTAAATCACGGAGGAATTCCCGCCGGGTCAAACGGGGAGAACGTGCTAACTCCGTGCAGACAAGCGCCCGTGTGCCGGCGGCGACCTCTACCCCGGCGCGGGCCACCCTCTGTAAACTGTTGTTTGGGTGGGGGGTCGGCACTAGACCGCGGTAGTTGTTCAACGCCCCCCCCTCATAGCACTCTCTGGTCTGTAAGGAAACGGGGGGACGTTTCCGGGTCGAGGGCCCATCAGCAGACTGGGAGCTGGGGGGCGGGGGGGGGGGAGACGTCAGTCTGAAGAAGGGTCTCGACCCAAAAACGTCACCCGTACCTTCCTCTCTCCACAAGAACGTGCCCCCTGACCCCACTGAGTTACTACTTCCAGCATTTTGTGTCTTTGGTGTAAAACAGCATTCCCCTTGAAGATTCTCCTCTCTCTCTCTCTTCCATTCCCCCCTTCTCCCTCTTTCTCTCCCTTCTCTCCTCGCTCCCATCTTCCCCCTTCCTCCCCTTTCTCTCTCCCTCTCTCCCTCCCCCTCCTCCCTCCTCCCCCCCCCTGAGCATGACGCATCCTCTCCCTTTCTCAATCCTCTCTCTCCCCCCCCTTCTCTCTCCCCCCCCCTCCCTCTCTCTCTCCCCCTCCCCCTCCCCCCCCCTCCCCTCTCTCCTTCATTTCTCTCCCTACTTCTTTTCTACACCCTTTCTCTCCCGCCCCTCTTCCTCCCCCCACTAA
>CM069155.1:39364771-39514771 GCA_035221665.1 Okamejei kenojei
AACCGGAAGGTTTCTGCCCCCCCACCCCCAAATCAAGACTGAAGGAAGGGTTTTTCGACCCGGATCGTTCGCCTATATCTTCGCCTAAATAGACGCTGCCCTCGCCCGCTGAGTTCCTCCGGCATTTTTGTCTATCGCCGTCAATAGGGTGGGGGGGAGCAGGTGGAGTAAAGGGTTGGGGGTTGGGGGGGGCGGGCACCACGGGGGAGGGGGGGGGGCACTGGGGACTGCTCACTTGATCGCAGGATGATCTCACGCACCCGTGGAGAACCCTTCTGGTGACCGGGGCTTGGCCAGGAGCACTGGCGGGGATGAACTTCACCTGGAAGTGGGGAAAAAAAAGGATCGATCTCTTCAAGTTGGCAGCCTCCTTGGGCGGCGAATAGACCCCCTTGGTAGAAGCCCCGACCCGCCCACTTCATCAGTGATAGGAGCAGAGTTAGGCCATTCGGCCCATCAAGTCTACTCTGCCATTCAATCCTGGCTGATCTATCTCTCCCTGCTATTTCTCCTGCCTTTCCCCATAAACATCCTGGCACCCTTGCACCTAATTCAAGAATCTATCTATCTCTGCCTTAAATATATCCACTGACCTGGCCTCCACAGCCTTCTGTGGCAAAGAATTCAACAGATTCACCGCCCTATGACTGAAGAAATTCCTCCTCATCTCCTTCCTAAAGGAGAGTCTGTTAATTAAGGCTGTGCCCTCTTGGTTCTAGGACTCTCCCCTGGGGGGACATCCGCTTCCACATCCACTCTATCCGAGGCCTGTCACTATACAGTACACTCCAAGAGGTCCCCCCTCGTTCTAGCGGGTACAGGCCCAGTGCCGACAAACGCTGATGGGGCAAGTTGGCATTAGAGTGATACGGCGTGGAAACAGGCCCTTCAGCCCAGCAGGCCCAGGCCGGCCAACATGTCCCCTCTACACTAGTCCCACCTGCCTGCATTTGACCCATATCCCTCTCAAACCTTCCAATCCATGTAGCTCTCTAAATGCTGTTTAAATGCTGTCAAAGTACCTGCCTTAAGTTTAGTTTTAGCTTCGTACATTTTTATTTGACTACCCAGTACGTGGATAGGACAGGTCTAGAGGGATGTGGGCCAAACGCGGGCCGGTGGGACTAATGTAGATGGGACAGGTTGGCCAGCGTGGCCAAGTCGGGCCGTAGGGCCTGTTTCCACGCTTGTTTGACCTCATTAGCCCATGAGTGTCTGGGGTGATGGGGGGAAGGCAGGAGAATGGAGTTAGGGGGGAGAGATAGATCAGCTTGTGACTGAATGGCCGAGTGATTCGATGGGCCCGAGAATATGGTTAATTCTGCTCCTGTCACGTATGAACCCCATTGATACGTGACACCATGACACTGCGACCCCATGACACACTGCGATCCCATGACACTGCGGACCCCATGACACTGTGACCCATGACACTGTGACCACGTGGCTGGGATTGGAATCAGGCAGGCGAGGAGTTCGATCGATTGGAAGAAGGGGGTCAATGATCAGCAGGGTAGCTTCACGTGAAGGATTGGTCATACGTTTCACCCTCCTCGCGGTAGGGAGGGAGATGTTGATCTGGAGGAACATTCGGGGCGACGGCGGTTCCACTGCACGGATGCTGCCCGACCACACTGCCCCTCCCCCCCCCCACCCCCGGGGTGTTAGTCTCGGGGGTTGGGCCGGCGTCAGCGGTTACCTTGCCGTCTCCATGGGGCAGACCACCAGCACGCGGCCTCGAACCGCCGGCTCCCAGACCGCACAGCACGCTCTGCGTGTTACTAGCCGCCCTGCCCGTCACGGCAACTGGTGCTACTAGGGAAACTCAACATCCCCAAACCTGCGGGGAAGCTCACGGCACAGGGAAGCACAGAAACACAGGAAAAAAAACAGGTTGCAGGAAGGAGGCCATTCGGCCCTTTCCAGCCAGCACCGCCATTCAATATCATCAAGGTGGTCATCTAATCTCAGTAGGTAGACAAAATGCAGGAGAAAGACTCAGCGGTGAGGGCAGCATCTGTGGAAGCGGAAAGGAAATAGGTGATGTTTTGGGTCGAGACCCCGAAACGTTCGCCTATTACCTTCTCTCATAGATGCTGCCTCACCCGCTGAGTTTTCCAGCATTTTTGTATAGTTCCTTCTTAAAACATCTTAAAATCAGTACCCGTGTCCGTTGCTGCTTCCCCCCCCCTCATATCCCTGTCTCCGTTAGCCCGAAAGAGCTCAATTAAAAAACTCTTCTGATAACTTCTTCCGTTCCAAAAGACAGGACAGACAATGCTGGAGTAACTCAGCGGGACGGGCCGCATCTCTGGAGAGAAGCAATGGGTGACGTTTCGGGTCGAGACACTGAACCCGTAACATCACCCATTCTTTCTCTCCAGAGATGCTGCCGGACCCACTGAGTTACTCCAGCATTTGTGTCTGTTTCGAGTGTGAGGATCTGCTTTCTAAAATGGCATCAAACCTTTTAGTTCAGTTTAGTTTATTGTCACGTGTACTGAGGGTTCAGTGGAAAAGCTTTTGTTGCGTTCTATCCAGTCAGCGGAAAGACAATACAGTGATTACATCGAGCCATTTATTTACAAGTGTACCATAAGGATAAGGGAAGTGAGGGGCAAGGATAAAGGGGAGAGGGGAGGGAGTGAAGGAGAGGAGGGAGGGGTGAGGGGGGGATAGGGGGGGGGATGGATGAGGGCGTGATGGAGGGGGGGAGAGATGAGGGGGGTGATGTGACGGGGGGAGACGGTGAGGGGGGAGAGGTGAAGGGGGGGAGAGGTGAGGGGGAGAGGTGAGGGGGGAGGGGTGAGGGGGGAGTGAGGGGGGAGGGGGGATGAGGTGAGGGGGGTGGTGAGGTGAGGGGGGGGAGAGGTGAGCGGGGGAGAGGTGAGGGGGGGAGAGGTGGAGGGGGGTGAGGTGAGGGAGAGTGTGAGAGAGGTGAGGGGGGAGAGGTGAGGGGGGAGGGGTGAGGGGGAGGGGGAGAGGTGAAGGGGAGGGGGTGAGGGGAGGAGGGGGAGAGAGGAGGGGAGGGTGAGGAGGAGGGGGGAGGAGAGGGGAGGAGGTGGGGGAGGAGGAGAAGGAGTGAGTGAGGGGAGGGAGAGGTGGGGGGGTGAGAGGTGAGGGAGGAGTGAGGGGGGAGAGGAGGGAGGTTGAGGGGGGAGGATGGAGGGGGGGGGGGTGAGGGGGGGAGGTGAGGGGGGGGGAGGAGGTGAGTAGGGAGAGGGAGGGGGAGAGGTGAGGGGGGAGGGGGGTGAGGTGGGGGGAGAGTAGCGGGGGGGAGAGGGGGAGGGGAGAGGTGAGGGGAGGGTGGGGGGGGAGATGGGGAAGTGGGGGGGAGGGGGGTGGAGAGGGGTGAGGGGGGAGGGGCGAGGGGGGATACCAGACGTAGGTGGGGGGAGAGGGGAGGGGTGAGTCGCAGGAGGGGGGAGAGGGTGAGGGGAAAGCTGAAGGGAGAGCAGAGGGGAGGGGGAGAGGAAACCGAGGGGGAGGGGAGGGGGGAGAGGGGGGGGTACCGGAGAGGGGAGAGGCGAGGGGAGAGGTGAGGGGGACGAGGTGAGGGGGAGAGGGGAGAGGGAGAGCGGTGAGGGGGGAGAGGTGAGGACGGAGCAGGTGAGGGGGAGGGAGGTGAGGGGGAGGAGGTGAGGGGGAGGGGGGTGTGAGGGGAGGAGGAGGTGAGTGGGGAGAGGGGGAGAGGTGAGGGGGAGAGGTTGGAGGGGGTGAGAGGTCGAGGGGGAGAGGTGAGGGGGGGTTGAGAGAGGTGAGGCCCCCCGGGAGAGGATGAGGTGAGCCCCGGGGAGCCCCCCCAGGGGCCCCATGTAGGGGGGAGAGGGGAGAGGAGGAGAGGAGAGGGGATGGAGAGGGAGAGGGTGAGAGGTGAGGGGGAGGGAGAGAGGGACGGGGGGAGAGGGAAGAGATTGAGGGGTGAGAAGGAGGAGAGAGGAGGGGGGAGGGGGGAGGTTGTGAAGAGGGGGAGGATGGGGCGGAGGAGGGGGAAGGGTGGAGGGTGAGGGGGGGGTGAGGAGAGGGGACGGGGATGAGGGGTGGGAGGGTAAGAGAGGGGGGGGGGGGGAGGGGGGAAGCGGTTTGGAGCGGTGGATTTGGGAAGACATGGGAGCATACCTGACAGCTGCCTTTGGGATGGATCCGTTTTGCAGAGCAGGGGAGCTGGAATGACCTCGGTACAGCCCCTTCACCCCGTTAGCCCTGGACCGTCTGCCTCACACAGTCAGCTTGCAAGGCACAAGAAAGCCATACAGGCGTCAAAACCGCCTCAACCTCACCTGTCCGTCTGCCCTCCACGGAGGGACTGCCCTGATCCCGCTGCGTTTTCACTCCCGCGCTCCCAGATCGCAGCACCTTCAACTCCTTGATATTGGCGCCAGTTTGAACCACGGGGTACGGAGTGTGTACGTTGTCCCTGTGGCTTTCCTCCGGGATCTCCGGTTTCCTCCCACACTCCAAAGACGTGCGGGTTTGTAGGTTAACTGGCTCGGTGTAAGTGTAAACTGTCGCGTGTCGGATAGTGTTAGTGTGTGGAGATCGCTGGTCGGTGCGGACTCTGTGGGCTGAAGGGCCTGTTTACACACTGTATCTCTAAACAGACGAATGAAGGGGGACCTCAGGAATGGCGGTGCTGGTTCGAAGGGCCGAAGGGCCTACTCCTGCCCCGATTGTCTCTTGTCTCATTGGAACGTACAGAATAGTGAAAGGCCCGGATAGAGTGGATGTGGACAGGATGTTTCCGCCAGTGGGAGAGTCCAGGGACCAGAGGTGGCACAGTCCGAGAATTTTTAAAGGGCGTTCCTTTAGGTTGCAGATGAGGTGGAATTTCTTTAGTCAGAGGGTGGTGAATCTGTGGAATTCATCAGTGGATATTTTTAAGGCAGAGATAGATAGATTCTTGATTAGTGCGGGGGTGTTTCGGGGGAGTCACGGGGGGGAGAAGGCAGGAGAATGGGGTTAGGAGAGGAGATAGATCAGCCATGATTGAATGGCAGAGTAGATGTTGATGGGACCGAAGAATGGCCTAATTCTGATCTCTCTATCAATGATGAGGGTTGGTGGGGGCGGGAGGGTGGGCGGTGGGTGGGTGGGAGGGGTGGTGGAGTGGGTGGGAGGGAGGGTTGAGTGGGTGAGTGGGTTAGTGGGTGGGTGGGTGGGTGGGGGGGGAGGGTGGGTGGGTGGGTGGGTGGTGGTGGGAGGAGGGTGGTGGGTGGGTTGGGTGGGTGGGGTGGGAGGTGGGGGGTGGTTGGTGTGGAGAGTGGGTGGGAGGGAGGGCTGGTGGGGTGGTATGGGTTGAGATGGGAGGGAGGGTGAGTGGGTGAGTGGGTGGGGGGAGGGTTTGATGTGGGGGTGGGTGGGTGGGAGTGGGGTGTGGGGTGGGTGGGTTGGGTGGGAGGGTGAGTGGGTGGGAGTGGGGACGGGGAGGTGTGGGTGGGTGGTGTGTGGGTGGGTGGTGTGGGAGGGTGTGGGGTGGGTGGGTGGGTGGGTGGGAGGGGGGTGGGTGGGTGGGTGGGTGGGGAGGGTGGGAGGGTGGGTGAGTGGGTGAGTGGGTGATGGTGGTGGGTGGGCGGAGGGGAGTGGGTGAGTGGGCGGGAGGGGAGGGTGGGTGAGTGGGTGAGTGGGGGTGGGTGGCGTTTGGGTGGGGGGTGTGAGGTGAGTGGGTGGGGTTGGGTGTGTGGGATGAGTCGGTTGTTGTGGCGTGGGCGGCGGGGAAGGGATGGGGTTGAGTCGGGGTGTGGGTCGGGCGGGGGTGGAGGGTGGGCGAGTGTGTGGGTGGGGTGTGTGGGTGAGTCGGTGTTGTGTGGTGGGGGGTGGGCGGGTGAGTGGATGGTGGTGGGTAATGGGTGGGGTGGGGTGAGTATTTGTGGTTTTGGGGAACTGGGGTGGATATTGGTTGGAAGTGTGTGGGTATTGTGGGTTGAATGGTTGGATGGATGGGTGAGTGTTGGTGTTTTAGTTTGTATGGAGTTAGGCGGGTTGGGGGGGGTTGGGAGGGTGGGGTGTGTTGGCTTTGTGGGTTGGGGGTGAGTGGGTGTAGTGGGCGTGGGTGGGTGAGTTTTGTGGTGGGCGGGAGGGAGGGTGGGTGAGTGGGTTGGGAGGGTTGAGTGGGTGGAGTGGGTGGAGTGGGTGGCGGGGAGGGAGGGTGGGGGGGTTGTGGGTGAGTCGGTGTTGGCGTTGGGCGGGTGAGGGGGGAGGGAGGTGAGTGGTGAGTGGGTGGGTGTGTGGGTGTGTGTGGTGAGTGGAGTGAGTGGGCGGGGGAGGAGTGGGGGGGTGGGGTGAGTCGGTGGTGTGGGTGGGTGAGTGGGTGATGTGGGTGGGCGGGGGAGAGGTGGGTGAGTGGGTGGGTGGGTGAAGTGCGGTGGGAGGGTGGGAGCTTCGACCTCAGGGGCTGCTGATGAAGTTGCTGCTCGTGCCAAGCAGGCTCCCAACTTGAAGAGATCATATTTGTCCCGATCGTTTTGGATCATGTGAACTTTCTACCCGGCGCGGCTCGGCTGCCTGAACGCGCGCGCGGATTGTCCGGTTCCTTATATGATGCCTCTGTACGCGGAGGGTTCGCCCTCTCATCCAACTGGCGCTGTGTCTTCACATACTCTGTGGGGAGGTGATGCCATATCTCGATTGCCTCCCGCAAGCCCACCTGCATGGGGGGGGAGGAGGGTGGAGGGTGGGGGAGAGGGATGAGGGGGGGAGAGGGGGGGAGAGGGGGGGGATGGGGAGGGGAGGAGGTGGGGGGGGTGGGGGGGGAGTGGGGGAGGGAGAGGGAGGGGACGAGGGAGGGAGGGAGGGAGAGGAGCGGAGAGGGGGAGAGGGAGGGAGAGGGTGGGAGGAGGGGAGAGGGAGGGTGAGGGGGGAGAGGGAGGGAGGGGAGGGGGAGGGAGAGGGAGGGAGAGGGAGGGAGAGGGAGGGAGAGGGAGGGAGAGGGGGAGAGGGAGGGAGAGGGGGAGAGGGAGAGGGAGGGGAGGGGAGGGAGGAGGGGAGGGTGAGGGGGGAGAGGGAGAGGGAGTGGGGGGAGAGGAGGGAGAGGGAGAGGGAGGGAGAGGGAGGGTTGAAGAGGGGGTGGGAGAGGGAGGGAGGAGAGGGGTGAGCGGGGGAGAGGGATTAGGGGGGATCAGAGGAGAGAAGCGGGGAGGGGATGGGAAGAGGGAGGGAGAGGGAGGGAGAGGGAGGGAGAGGGGAGGGAGAGGGGGGGAGAGGGAGGGAGAGGGGAGGGAGAGGGAGGGTGAGGGTGGAGGGTGAGGAGAGGAGGGTGAGGGTGAGAGAGGGGGAGGAAACACAGCTAATTAGACACTAATCAAAACCTATAGAAGTGTGAAAAGGCACACCTCCTGATTCAGGCACAGTTTGTTCCCGGCTGTTATCAGGCAACTTGACCCATCCTACCACAACCAGAGAGCGGTGCTGAATTACCATCTACCTCATTGGTGACCCTCGGACAATCCTTGACCACACTTGGCCGGCTTTACCTTGCACTGAACGTCACTCCCTTATCCTGTATCTGGGCGCTGTGGACGGATCGATTGTAATCACGTATTGTCTGTCCGCTGGCTGGTTAGTGAACAAGTGAACTGGCTGGTTATTGTCAGTGAACAAAGGCTTTTCACTGTGTGACAATAAACTAAACGCAACAGAGATATCCTGTCACGGCCATCATGCCCAGCAGAGATATTGCGGGCCGAAGGGCCTGTTCTTGTGCTGCACTGTTCTGTGTTCTGTTGCCGTGTTGGCAGCATTGCAATAGATCACGCACACACGCACACACCCACTAACACAACACACACACCCACTAACACAACACACACACCCACTAACACAACACACACACCCACTAACACAACACACACACCCACTAACACAACACACACACCCACTAACACAACACACACACCCACTAACACAACACACCCACTAACACACAAACAATATGACACTCTCAATGTCACACAAGGGGACACAGATATAAGACAGACACAAAATGCTGGAGTACCTCAGCGGGCAGGCAGCATCTCTGGAGAGAGAAGGAACGGGCGACGTTTCCAGTCGAGACCTTTCCTCAGCCAAACACGATGTGGCCAGTATACAACGTGCACAAATATAACGTCAGTTCAGTGTGTGGAAGGGTCTCGACCCGAAACGTCACCCAGTCCTTCTCTCCAGAGATGCTGCCTGTCCCGCTGAGTTACTCCAGCATTTTGTGTCTACCTTCGGTTTAAACCAGCATCTGCAGTTCCTTCCTGCACGCAGCTTGTTTTGGGTAGTAGTTCCACATCACGCTGACTCAGCAAACTGAGACGCACCCACCAGAGTTGTTGATGTAATATAAACCAGGGAAACTTCGATAGTTTGTGGAATGAGGAACTGCACACGCCGGTTTAAACTGAGGATAGACACGAAACGCTGGAGTAACTTAGCCGGGGACAGGCAGCGTCAGCATCTCCGGAGGGAAGGAATGGGAGATGTTTTGGGTCGGGACAGTAGACAATATGCAATAGGTGCAGGAGTAGGCCATTCGGCCCTTCGAGCCAGCACCGCCGTACAATGTGATCACGGCTGATCATCCCCAATCAGTACCCCGTTCCTGCCTTCTCCCCATATCCCCGGACTCCGCTATCTTTAAGAGCCCTATCTAGCTCTCTCTTGAAAGTATCCAGAGAACCTGCCTCCACCGCCCTCTGAGGCAGAGAATTCCACAGACTCACCATTCTCTGTGAGAAAAAGTGTTTCCTCGTCTCCATTCTAAATGGCCGACCCCTTATTCTTAAACAGTGGCCCCTGGTTCTGGACTCCCCCAACATCGGGAACATGTTTCCTGCCTCTAGCGTGTCCAAAGCCTTAACAATCTTATATGTTTCAATGAGATGCCCACTCATCCTTCTAAACTCCAGAGTGTACAAGCCCAGCCGCTCCATTCTCTCAGCGTATGACAGTCCCGCCATCCCGGTAATTAACCTTGTGAGCCTACGCTGCACTCCCTCAATAGCAATAGACCCTTCTTCAGACTGAGAGACAGGGGGAAAAGTGAAAAAAAAAATCTACATTTCTTTGAAAAAAGTAGACTAAAATGCTAGAGATACTCAGCGGGTGAGGCAGCATCTATTGTCCCGAAACGTTGCCTATTTCCTTTGCTCCGTAGATGCTGTCTCACCCGCTGAGTGTCTCCAGTATTTTTGTCGACCTTTCCGTTGCTTTCTGCATATCTCTCCCATCATAGTGGTCAGACTAGTTGCACAGCCAACAATGGGCTCATTGTTATCAACTCTCTACCACCATGCCAACAGCCAAAAACAAGGGTGGTTAATCTGTGGAATTCATTGCCACAGACGGAGGTGGAGGCCAAGTCTATGGATGTTTTAAGGCGGAGATTGACAGATTTGTGATTAGTGCGGGTGTCAGGGGTTATGGGGGGGGCGGGGGAGAAGGCAGGGAATGGGGTTGAGGGGGAAAGATAGATCAGTCATAGACAACAGGTGCAGGAAGGTTCTTCCGGCCCTTCCAGCCAGCACCGCCATTCAATGTGATCATGGCTGATCATCCCCAATCAGTACCCCGTTCCTGCCTCCTCCCCATATCCCCTGACTCCGCTATCTTTAAGAGCCCTGTCTAGCTCTCTCTCGAAAGTGTCCAGAGAACCGGCCTCCACCGCCCTCTGAGGCAGAGAATTCCACAGACTCACAACTTTCAAGAGAGAGCTAGATAGACCTCTTGAAGATAGCGGAGTCAGGGGATATGGGGAGAAGGCAGGAACGGGGTACTGATTGGGGATGACCAGCCATGATCACATTGAATGGTGGTGCTGGCTCGAAGGGCCGAATGGCCCCCTCCTGCACCTATTGTCTATTGTCTAAAAAAGTGTTTCCTCATCTCCGTTCTAAATGGCCTACCCCTTAATTCTTAAAGTGTGGCCCCTGGTTCTGGACTCCCCCAACATCGGCGTTGAGAGGGAGAGATGGGCGAGTCGTGATTGAATGGCGGAGTAGATGGGCTGAATGGCCTAATTCTGCTCCTATCATTTATGGAGCTACGGACCAGTGTGTGCGGACGGGGTGATCGCCGGTTTACCGCGCTGTCTCTCTCAACACAACTGAACACAAGGTGCAGGATGTGAACCCATGACACAGGGTAAACATGTTGACAGGAACCAACTGCTGGCAAACAGCAGCAACGAGGGAGCACTGGGATCATGTGGGTCCCTGCACGGCAGAGTCAACACCTCGCAGCAAAAACACGGCCGCTCACAACAGGTCCCGCGCGCCAACCACGTCACGAACTGCAGGGGCCAGTTTACCAAAGAAAGTCACAAAGTGCTGGAGTACCACAGCGGGTCTGGTGCTCCAGGCACTGTGTGAGAGAGCAGCGGAGGCCGATTCACTGGATGTTTTCACGAGGGAGTTAGATTTAGCTCTTTGGGCAAACGGAATCAAGAGATACGGGGAGAAGGCAGGAACGGGGTACTGATTGTGTACGATCAGTCATGATGATATTGAATGGCGGTGCTGGCTCGAAGGGCCGAATGGCCTCCTCCTGCACCTATTTTCTATATTTCTATTTCCACACTGGGGGTGGGGGGGGGAAATTCTCCGCCCGTCTATGCCAAGGGTTCCAAAATCTGGGGTAAAGTAAGTACGTTTATTGGCCAAGTGTTCACATACAAGGAATTTGCCTTGGTGCTCCGCCCACAAGTAACAACATGACATACAGTGACAGTTACCAATGACTCAGAAAAACACTAAACATTAATAATAATAAAACATTAATGATAAAACACCTTTGATCAGGCATGTGAACCAACAAAACACCAGATCAAATTGCCACTGGTAGGAGAGTCTAGGACCATTACTGAAGAGAGAGCACTCGGATCATGTGGGTCCCTGCGTGGCTGTGTTTGGTTCTGGTTACCGGTATCTGTTCATCATTAGTTGCTCATCAATAGACAACAGGCGCAGGAGGAGGCCATTCGGCCCTTCGAGCCAGCACCGCCATTCAATGCGATCACGGCTGATCATCCCCAATCAGTACCCCGTTCCTGCCTTCTCCCCGTATCCCCTGACTCCGCTATTTTTAAGAGCCCTATCCAGCTCTTTCTTGAAAGCATCCAGAGAACCGGCCTCCACCGCCCTCTGAGGCAGAGAATTCCACAGACTCACCACTCTCTGTGAGAAAAAGTGTTTCCTCATCTCCGTTCTAAATGGCCAACCCCTTATTCTTAAACTGTGTGTGTGTGGCCCCTGGTTCTGGACTCGCCCAATATCGGGAACATGTTTCCTGCCTCTAGCGTGTCCAAGCCCTTAATAATTTTATATGATGTTTACTATGCTATCTAAGCCTCGATAATTATACATCGCCCTGTTTTTGAGTCTATGCTCGGTGTGATCCAGAATGTGCAGGTCCTTCCTGCACATTATACAGCAGCCCGCTGTAGATGTTTAATTTGCCGGCAATCGGGCAAAGTCTGCTCTTGTTGCTTAACGGCAAGACCCAAAGGTCCTTGCAGCTCCAGCGCAGTGACGGATGTAGACGGGGTGGAACCTCTGCTGACGTCTGACTAATGTTTGCAACGCTCCGGCTTCCAGGCAACTCACCGCTCTGTTGCAATGGGCTGTTGCAACTCTCAACGTCACTGGGCTAATCAATGCCAAGGCGCGTCGACAGTACAAACTAGGAACTGCAGACGCTGGCTTCATGCTCCAATTATCTATATTCTGAGCTATTATTATATCCTAGTTATTATATCTATTATTCATCCGATACAGTGGAACTTTATTGATTCAGTCTGAAGAAGGGTTTCGGCCCGAAACGTCGCCTATTTCCTTTGCTCCATAGATGCTGCCTCACCCGCTGAGTTTCTCCAGCACTTTTGTCTACCTTCGATTCTCCAGCATCTGCAGCTCCTTCTTCAGAATGTTATTGATCCCAGGAGGGAGTCGAGAACCAGGGGCCACAGTTTAAGAATAAGGGGTCGGCCATTTAGAACAGAGACGAGGAAACACTTTTTCTCACAGAGAGTTGTGAGTCTGTGGAATTCTCTGCCTCAGAGGGCGGTGGAGGCCGGTTCTCTGGACGCTTTCAAGAGAGAGCTGGATGGGGCTCTTAAAAATAGCGGAGTCAGGGGATATGGGGAGAAGGCAGGAACGGGGTACTGATTGGGGATGATCACATTGAATGGCGGTGCTGGCTCGAAGGGCCGAATGGCCTGCCTCTTCTTCTTCTTTCGTGTGGCGTGCACAGCTAAGGTTGTTGGACAACTCGTTCTATTTGATCTTCCGTCTGTGCACGTTGAGTTGATTGCATTAGTCGAAACAGGGCGGACCACGTGAAGGTTGCAATCTCCTCCCCGGCCTCCTCCTGCACCTATTGTCTATTGTCACTGACCTGCCAACACCCCCAGGTACTCCCTTCACCCTGTGTCTGTACACTATGCATGTTTGTGATCATGTGTGGTCTTTCCGTTCACTAGTTATCTCGGTGCACAGGACCATAAACTAACCTAACTAACTAGATGGAGACACAAGGACCTTGAGCAAAGCGTGTGGGGGGAACCCAGTGGGTCTGAGCGGGGAACGGCCAGAGAATGTTCGGGGTTGTCTACACATTCCCTCCACTGACCCACAACACGGCCTGTTCGTAAATTTATAATTGATAGACGCAGAATTAGCCCATTCGGCCCATCAAGTCTATTCTGCCATTGAATCAAGAGTAAGTAAGTTTATTGGCCAAGTATTCAAATACAAGGAATTTGCCTTGGTGCTCCGCCCACAAGTGACAACATGACACACAGTGACAGTTATGAATGACTCAGAAAACACTAAACATTAATAATAATAAGACATTAATGATAAAACACCATTGATCAAGCACGTGAACCAACAAAATACCAGATCAAAGGGAGGCTACAGATTTTTGGCTGTTGAGTAGAGCAACTACTCGTGAATAAAAACTGTTTTTATGTCTGGCTGTGGCGGCTTTGACAGTCCGGAGTCGCCTTCCAGAGTGAAGAGAGTTAGATTTAGCTCTTGGGGCTAACGGAATCAGGGGATATGGGGGAGAAGGCAGGAACGGGGTACTGATTGGGGATGATCAGCCATGATCTCATTGAATGGCGGTGCTGGCTCAAAGGGCCGAATGGCCTCCTCCTGCACCTATTGTCTGTTTTCTTTAAACGTTCGCATAGACAGTATGATTTGGACAGGGCAGAAACCAAAGTTTACCCCTGCATCTGGGTAGGAGCACACATGACAACAACAGGCCGATAGCAAGATGCGTCGGGTCACCTCTGCTGTCTCGCGGAGAGAGCCTGGAAGGGTTTTTATCCATTTATCAGGAGACGGCAGGATTTAAGTGGTGACTCACAGCACTTGAAGGATGGAAGCTTGTTAATGTGATTACCTTTCTGCCGGAGCACGGACACCGAGACAATCAATCCCCCCCTCCCCTCCGCTCCCCCCCCCCTCCCCAGCCCCCCCCCCTCTCCCACCCCCCCCCCCCCGGGCTCACAGAGCAGAGCAGACAGCAGTCAGCGCCACATCATCCCCTCTGTGTATCAACCAAGTCCCTTATAACACACACCACACACGTCCTTGCAGGAAACAAAGCAAGCTCTCTGCTCGCACTCTCTCTCTGGCCACCCCCGCTCTCTCTCTCTCTCCTTCCCCCACTCTGTCCCCCTTTCCCTCTTTCTCCCTGTCTCACTCTCCCCCCGTCTCACTCTCCTCATCACTAGCCCCTCTCTCTCACACGGTCTCTCCTCTCCCCCCGTCTCCTCTCCCGTCTCTCTCTCTCCCCCCCATCTCACTCTCCCCATCTCTACCCTCTCTATCTCCCCGTCTCTCTCCCCCATCTTTCTCCCCCGTTTCTCTCTCTCTCTCTTCCTACTTTTATAAACACATTTTTCTTTCCAGCTAACCTAGACAATAGACAATAGGTGCAGGAGTAGGCCATTCGGCCCTTCGAGCCAGCACCGCCATTCAATGTGATCATCCCCAATCAGTACCCCGTTCCTGCTTCTCCCCATATCCCCTGACTCCGCTATCTTTAAGAGCCCTATCTAGCTCTCTCTTGAAAGACCTAACCCCGAGGCATAATTTCACCCAGCCTATTTTTTTTTTAATGTAATCGCTGGAAAGTAAATTCAATAACATTATAACTCTGTTTTTTTTTCCAATCCCCATTAGTTTATAACCTTACACCCATAGAAACGTATTCTCTGGTTCCGTTTAGGTCGATCACCATCACGTGTCTCGAGGTACAGTGAAAAGCTTTGTTTAACCTGCTATCCAAACAGATCCGATAATACTATACTTTGGACTTTGGAGATACTGCGTGGAAACAGGCCATTCGGCCCACCAAGTCCATGCTAACCACCGACCACACCCCTTACTCTAACAACTGGGACAATTCACAATTTTTACCGAGGCCAATTAACCTACAAACCTGCACGTCTTGGGAGCGTGGGAGGAAACCGGAGCACCAGGAGAAAACCCACGCAGGTCACGGGGAGAACGTCCAGACAAGCACCCGCAGTCAGGACCAAACCCGGGTCGGTGAGGCAGCAACTCTACCGCTACACCGCTCCCGAGTTTGGGGAAAAGTATTTAAGTTGATAACTTAAACACAACCAGGTCAAACTCAAGCCCAACAGGTAGAACAGAGGGGAAGATAGAGTGTAGAAGATACTGTTCTCAGCATTGTAGCGCATCAGTTCCACAAAGTCCAACGTCCGCAGCGGGTAGACATAGAAACACAGACAATGGGTGCAGGAGGAGGCCATTCGGCCCTTCGAGCCAGCACCGCCATTCAATGTGATCACGGCTGATCATCCACAATCAGTACCCCGTTCATGCTTTTTCCTCCATATCCCCTGCTTCCGTTAGCCCCAAGAGCTAAATCTAACTCTCTCTTGAAAACATCCAGTGAATCGGCCTCCACCGCCTTCTGTGGCAGAGAGTTCCACAGATTCACAACTCTCTGGGTGAAAAGGTTTTTCCTCATCTCAGCCCTAAATGGCCGACCCCTTATTCTTAAACTGTGACCCCTGGTTCTGGACTCCCCCAACATGGGGAACATTGTTCCTGCATCTGAGCCTGTCCAATCCCTTAAGGATTTTATATGTGTCTATATGTTATATGCCTGAGAAGACTACGGAGAGTCGGCATGTCACAGAGGATTCATTCTCCTGAGCGTCTACAGGTGCGCAGTAGGGAGCTCGCTGACCGGCTGCATCGTGGCTTGGTTCGGCAACTTGAGCGTCCAGGAACGGAAAAGACTACAGAAAGTTGTGACCACTGCCCAGTCCATCACCGGCTCCGACCTCCCCACCATCGAGGGGATCTATCGCAGTCGCTGCCTCAAAAAGGCTGCCAGCATCATCAAGGACCCACACCACCCTGGCCACACACTCATCTCCCCACTGCCATCGGGAAGAAGGTACAGGAGCCTGAAAACTGTAACGTCCAGGTTCAGGAACAGCTCCTTCCCCACGGCCATCAGGCTATTGAACAAATAAGCTCTGAACTGCAACAGACTATTATTATTATTGCACTATATTTGTCATTTATTGAGTGTGTGTGTGCATGTGTGTACACGCACTGTGAACATTTTTTCTCCTCCCGTTATGCACTATGTTTACACATTGTGTGGTGCTGCAGTGAGCAAGAATGTCATTGTCCTATCTGGGACGCGGGACAATAAAACACTCTTGGCATGACTCTTCGCACGAGTATAGAGGTGGGTTGGACAGTAAAGGGCCGGTGCCACTTACGTGACTGTTTCGGCGACTGCCGGCACCCGTCAAGGGTCGGCGAAAATGTTCAACAGGTTGAAAATTCAGCGGCGACCTGAATGAAGCTCCGACTCTTTGGGTGACCAGGAGATGACTCACGACCGTACAGGGAACAGACATGTCGCGGGGTGTCACCAGGGGCCATGTTGCCAGGGGGTCGGTCGCCCGTACGGCCGTGAGTCGTCTCCTCCGTCACCCAAAGAGTCGTAGCGTCTTTCCCGTCGCCGCTGGATTTTCACCACGTTGAAGATTTTCGGGGACCTGTGACGGGTGCCGGCAGTCACCGAAAAAGGCGCCTACGAGATTCATCCCTGGGATGGCGGGACTGTCATACGAGGAAAGATTGAAAAGACTAGGCTTGTATTCACTGGAGTTTAGAAGGATGAGGGGGGATCTTATAGAAACATATACAATTATAAAAGGACTGGACAAGCTAGATGCAGGAAAAATATTTGCAATGTTGGGCGAGTCCAGAAGCAGGGGCCACACATATTTAGAATAAAGGGGAGGTCATTTAAGACTGGAGGAAGGACACAATCCTAATTTGAGGAAGGACATTCTTGCTATTGAGGGAGTGCAGCACAGGTTTACAAGGTTAATTCCCGGGATGGCGGGACTGTCATATGCTGAGAGAATGGAGCAGCTGCGCTTGTACACTCTGGAGTTTAGAATGATGAGAGGGGATCTCATTGAAACATATAACATTGTTAAGGGCTTGGACACGCTAGAGGCAGGAAAACATGTTCCCGATGTTGGGGGAGTCCCAGAACCAGGCCACAGTTTAAGAATAAGGGGTTAAGCCAGTTTAGAACGGAGCGAGGGAAAACACTTTTTCTCACAGAGAGTGGAGTCTGTGGAATTCTGTCAGGAGGCAGGTTCTCTGGATGCTTTCAAGACGCTTCGAGAGAGCTAGATGGGGCTCTTAAAAATAGCGGAGTCAGGGGATATGGGGAGAAGGCAGGAACGGGGTACTGATTGGGGATGATCAGCCATGATCACATTGAATGGCGGAGCTGGCTCGAAGGGCTGTGGCCTATTGACGTGAGAAAAAATTTTTCTTGTGGTGGAATGCCACTGGAGGCCAAGTCACTGGATGGATTTAAGGGAGTGTTAGATAGAGCTCTACTAGCGAGTCAGGGGATACAGGAACGGGGTAAGGGATATCACTGATCTTGAATGGCGGAGCTGGCTCGAAGGGCTGAATGGCCTACTCCTGCACCTATGTTTCTAAGTGGGACAAAGTGGGACTTTAGCCTCGCTGATGGAAGGACTACAAGCGAGCTCCATGAACAGCAGCTGAGCTGATAAGCTGACCTTGTGCTGTTGAACATGATACAGCGAGCTCAAGGCCACTGTTCACTGCCTGCAAGGTCAGCCTTGGCTCCCACGTTCAAGCTCAGTCTCTGATGAACTGAGAAGATTTTTGCGGGTCGAGGCTAGTTTATTGTCACCCGTCACCGAGGTGCAGTGAAAAGCTTGTTGCTGCGTGCTAACCAGTCAGCGGAGAGACGATACGCGATTACAGTCCAGCCGCCCGCAGTGTACAGATACACGATGAAGGGAATGTTAAAGAAAGAACTTGTAAAGTCGAAGGTAGACAAAAATGCTGGAGAAACTCAGCGGGTGAGGCAGCATCTATGGAGCGAAGGAATAGGCGACGTTTCGGGTTGAGACCCCGAAGGAATAGGTGACGTTTCGGGTCGAGACCCGAAGGTCTCGACCCAAAGTCACCTATTCCTTCCCTCCATAGATGCTGCTAAAGCCAGGAAAGTCCGATCAAGGATAGTCCGAGGGTCAGCAATGACAATAGACAATAGGTGCAGGAATAGGCCATTTGGTCCTTCGAGCCAGCACCGCCATTCAATGTGATCATGGCTGATCGTCCCCAATCAGTAGCCCCGTTCCTGCCTTCTCCCCATATCCCCTGACTCCGCTATTTTTAAGAGCCCTATCTTGCTCTCTCTTGAAAGCATCCAGAGAACCGGCCTCCACCGCCCTCTGAGGCAGAAAATTCCACAGACTCACCACTCTCTGTGAGAAAAAGTGTTTCCTCGTCTCCGTTCTAAATGGCTGACTCATTATTTTTAAACTGTGGCCCCTGGTTCTGGACTCCCCCAACATCGGGAACAGGTAGATAGCGGTTCAGCACTGCTCTCTGGTTGTGGTAGGATGGTTCAGTTGCCTGATAACTGTTTTCATATAGGTTATGCCTGCGTTTATAGGTCGGGGCTTTGAGTACAAGAGTCAGGAGGTCGTGATGTGTGGGAAGGGAACTGCAGATGCTGGTTTAGACACAAAAAGCTGGAGTAACCCAGCGGGACAGGCAGAGAAGGAATGGGCGAAGAAGGGTCTCGACCCGAAACGTCACCCATTCCTTCTCTCCAGAGATGCTGCCTGTCCCGCTGAGTTACTCCAGCAATTTTGTGTCCATCATGGATAGGTGACGTTTCACAGAGTGCTGGAGTAACTCAGCGGGTCAGGCAGCATCTGTGGAGAACATGTGGAGAATATGGATAGGTGACGTGGAGTAACATCGGTCAGGCAGCATCTGTGGAGAACATGGATAGGTGACGTTTTTGCTGGAGTAACTCAGCGGTCAGTTCGGTTTCGGGACCCTCCTTCAGACCGGAAACTGAACCATCCTATCAACGATTAGAGCAGCTTGGAGCTACTCTCAACCTCATTGGACTTTTTATACTTGGACTTTACTGGACTCATAAAGCCTCAACGTTACGTCCGTGGTTTTACATTCTAGTCCTCTCGAAATACACACTAGCAATACATTCGCCTTCTCTACCACCGATTTCACAAACAAGCACACAGGACATCGATGGCAGTCTGCAAGTCTTACGACCAACATTCAAATTATTAGTGGTTTTCATTCAAGAGGTCATCATAACTAACCATAATAGTCACGGACCAGTCTCGCTCCCGGTCACTCCCTCTTCTCCCCTCTCCCATCAGGCAAGAGGTACAGAAGTGTGGAAACGAACGCACACACACCTCCAGATTCAGGGACAGTTTCTTCCCCGCTGTTATCAGGCAACTGAACCATCCTACCACAACCAGAGAGCGGTCCTGAACTACTATCTACCTCATTGGTGACCCTCGGACTATCCTTGATCGGACTTTGCTGGCTTTACCTTGCACTAATCGTTATTCCCTTATCCTGTATCTGTACGCTGTGAACGGCTCGATTGTAATCATGTGTTGTCTTTCCGCTGACTGGTTAGCACGCAACAAAAGCTTTTCACTGCACCTCGGTACACCATACAAGAAAGTAAACTGAGTTATTTAATTTTCTCAGCGTGGGAAGGAACTGCAGATGCTGGTTTAAATCAAAGATAGACACAAAATGCCAGAGTAACTCAGCGGGACAGGCAGCATCTCCGGAGAGAAGGAATGGGTGACTTTTTCGGGTCGAGAACCTTCTTCAGACTTGGGCCTCGACCCGAATCGTCACCCATTCCTTCCCTCCAGAGATGCTGCCTGTCCCGCTGAGTTACTCCAGCGGTCTGTATTTCATTTACTTTTCTAAGATCAAAGGTCCCTCAGCCAGATTAAAGCACAGCTCTGGGGGACCTCCTCCTCTGGCTTAACTAACAGGCTAAATTAAACTGCAGATGCAGCCCCTGTAATCATGGACTTGAAGCAAAAAAAAATCATTGAAGGACAGCAGGCTGACAGTTAATATTTCACTTGTGTAGGAAGGAACTGCAGATGCTGGTTTAACCCGTAGAGACAAAAAGCTGGAGTGACTCAGCGGGACAGGCAGCATCTCTGGAGCGAAGGAATGGGTGATGTTTTAGGTCAAGATCCTTCTTCCTACATTTCGCTTGGGCAGCTTATGGCCCAGTGGTATGAATCTTGATTTCTCTCACTTCAAGTAACCCCGGCATTCCCTCTCTCTCTCCATCCCTCCCCCACCCAAGTGGCACCAGCTTCTCGTTTTCACCCAACAAATAGCTAACAATGGCCTGTTTTGTTTTGTCATCGTGACATTTTTGCATATAATTCATTCATTGTTATTTATCTCTCCACATCACCGTCTACATCTCTTGTTTCCCTGATCCCTAACCAGTCTGAAGAAGGGTCTCGACCCGAAACGTCACCCATTCCTTCTCTCCAGAGATGCTGCCTGTCCCGCTGAGTTACTCCAGCTTTTTGTGTCTATCCACAGTTAATACGCCTGCCCTCATCTTGAATCAAGCCCCGTCAGACCCCGTTTACATACACTTAATCTAGTTCAGTTTAGAGATACAGCATGAAATCAGGCCCTTCGGCCCATCGAGTCCATGCCGACCAGTGATCACTCCTTGCCAAGGATAAACCTTGCCCTTCTCAGCTTAAGGTTAAACCCTCTAGTCTTTGACATTTCCACTCTGGGGAAGAAAAGGTTCTGACTGTCTACCCTGTCTGTCCTTCCGCAAATTGCATTTGCTTGTTGCCTGTCACATCCCCTATTAACTACCCCTCTCACCGTCAAGCCCTGCCTGCTAGTCTTTGGCACTTCCACCCGGTCAGAGGGGGGGGGGGGGGGGGGGAGAGGGGGGGGAGGGGGGTGAGGGGGGGGGGGTGAGGGGGGGGGGGGGGGAGAGAGAGAGGGGGAGAGGGTGAGTTGGGGGGGGAGAGAGTGGGGGGGCGAGGAGAGGGGGGAGAGGAGAGGGGGGGGAGAGGGGGGAGAGGGGGAGGAGAGGGGGGGGGGGAGAGGAGAGGGGGGGAGAGGAGAGGGGGGGAGAGGAGAGGGGGGGGAGAGGAGAGGGGGGGAGGGAGAGGGGGTGGGGGGAGAGGAGAGGAGGGGGGAAGAAGAGGAGAGGGGGGGGAGAGGCAGAGGTGGGGGGAGAGGAGAGGGGGGGGGTGAGAGGAGAGGGGGGGAGCAGGAGAGGGGGGAGAGGGAGGGAGGGGGGAGAGGAGAGGGAGGGGAGGAGAGGAGGGGACGGTGGGAGGCGGGAGCGAGGGAGGGGAGGGGAGTGGGAGGGGGAGGGAGAGGGGTGGGAGCGAGGGGGGATAGAGGGAGTCCGCCGGGAGGGAGGGATACAATGCGGGCAACGCGGGCCCAGTGCCGCGTCTCCCCACTGTATCCGGGCGCTGACAGATACAATGTTGCCGGGTGAATGTAATCGCGCCGCCGCCGCCCCAACTTTCTCTCCGACAACAACCTGGGGAACGTCGCCGCTCCCATCCCACACAGGGACGGGCTGCCCGTCCCTGGGGTTTCTCCAGCAATTTTTATCTACCTTCGATTTTTCCAGCATCTGCAGTTCCTTCTTGGACACTTTGGCCACTCACTCACTCACTCACTCTCACTGACACACACTCACTCTCAACACTCACACACTCTCTCTCACCACTCAACCTGCCAGGATGGCTTTGCCGGGGTGGGTGAGCCGAGTTCCCGCGGGGGCAGCGGCCGCCAGACGGCGGGGAGACGGCGGCCCCGGGCAGCAGCCGGGGGGAGACATGGTCGCCGGGCAGCAGCCGGGGGGAGACAATGAGCGGGTGGGGGGCGGGGGGCGAGTGCAGGTCCCGGGGAGACAGCGACGCTCCCTCTGTCTCTCTCGGTGTCTCCCCCGGGTGTGTGTTGTGTCTGCGGGAGAGAGAAGGGCGGGGACTCGCAGCCTCATCCGGCGTCGCACCGTCAGCGGGCCCGGGCCCCAGCGCGGAGCTCCGCCCCCTGCCCACCGGGCCCCAGCGCGGAGCTCCGCCCCTGCCCACCGGGCCCCAGCGCGGAGCTCCGCCCCTGCCCACCGGGCCCCAGCGCGGAGCTCCGCCCCTGCCCACCGGGCCCCAGCGCGGAGCTCCGCCCCTGCCCACCGGGCCCCAGCGTGTAGTTGTCCACATCGCCCCAGTGCGGAGCTCCGCCCCCTGACACATCGGGCCCCAGCGTGTAGTTGTCCACATCGCCCCAGTGCGGAGCTCCGCCCCCTGCCCACATCGCCCCAGCAATGAGCTCCGTCCCAATTCTGTCCCGCCTCATCGCCCCAGCGCGGAGCTCCGCCCCGGAGCCTGCCCGGGAGTTCCGCCTTTGAACAGCCACACAAGGCAGGCTTAAAGCCACAGGCACTTTCTTCCTGTGTCATCAGCTGCTCTTACTTTTCTCTCTCTCTCTCCACTCTATGTAGACACAGACACAGAGACACAGACACACAGACACAGACACGCACACAGACACACAGACAGACACAGACACAGACACACGATTCACTACAACTTACCAACAACTATCAGGTGCTTGAGCCGTTTTCCTCCAGAGATGCTTCCTGACCCGATGAGTTGCTCCAGCACTTTGTGTCTCATCTCCTGCATGTTCCTTGTCCACCTTGCCCATGACATTACTTGCTTTCCAATTGTGTATTTGTTTTAGTCCGTCTTGGTTTGAGCAGTTTTTAATCTTTTCACCGACTTGTGGAATATGTGCGTTCAGGAACAGCTTCTTCCCTACACCCGTCAAGCTCTGAAACATTGGTATTGTCTTTTTACACTATTAATGTTTGTGTGTGTGTGTGTGTGTGTGTGTGTTTGTGTGTGTGTGTGTGTGTGTGTAATATAATATACACCTATTGCCCATTGTCTATTGTCTTATTTAGCTCGTAGGATCCATCAGGGGATTGGGGAGCTTCCTTCATGATCCCAGGAACGGGTATGGAAAATTGTGGAATCATTGCCACACAGGGGTTCGGTGAGGCTCGAAGGGCCGAATGTCCGGTGCACCTTTTCCTATGGCAGACACTGAACTTTTTTCCCCACATATTACAGATGTTTACATATTCTGTTGTGCGGGGAGTGCGGGGAAAAGGCAGGAGAATGTTAGGACAAGATCAAGATCGAAAACACTGACTTGTGTGCTCTTGTCGAATGGCTCTAATTTACTAGTTCTTTTCATAACTTGTGAGTGAAATTAGGCCATTCGTCAAGAGTCTTAACACTAGACTCTGATGATCTCTGCCTTCATTATATGTCCCCCCAGAAAGAATCTGTCCTCTCTGCCACATTAAAAATGCCCACTGACTTGGCCTCCTCGAGAACCTACAACAGAATGAGTTCATAGTAACTTACCCTCTGGGGCATCATGACAGATTACAATCGTGGGGAAAAAAGGAAACGATTTGGCTCAATAACGTGGCAATGTAACAATAGAAATCTAGGTGGAAATAGAGTAGGCCATTCGGCCCTTCATGCCACCACTGCCAATCAATGTGATCATGGCTGATCATCCACAATCAGTACCCCGTTTCTGCCTTCTCCCCATATCCCCTGACTCCATCTTTAAGAGCCCTATCTAGCTCTCTCTTGAAAAGCATCCAGAGAACCTGGCCTCCACCGCCCTCTGAGGCAGAGAATTCCACAGACTCACCACTCTCTGTGAGAAAAAGTGTTTCCTCGTCTCCGTTCTAAATGGCTTACCCCTTATTCTTAAACTGTGGCCCCTGGTTCTGGACTCGCCCAACATCGGGAACATGTTTCCTGCCTCTAGTGTGTGCAAGCCCTTAACAATCCTATATGTTTTAATGAGATACCCGCTCATCCTTCTAAACTCCAGAGTGTACAAGCCCAGCTGCTCCATTCTCTCAGCGTATGACAGTCCCGCCATCCCGGGAATGCACTTTGTGAGGCGTCGGGCGACCAATTCTGTCAACATGTTGGACGATGACGGAAGCCAACAGCGAGCTATGCGTCGTCCGACACACGAGCGAACAAACTAACCCCTGACTAAAGAAGTTCCTCCTCACCTCATTTCTAACAGAGTGCCCTTTAATTCTGAGGCTGTGCCCTCGGGTCCCAGACTCTCCCACCAGTGGAAACATCCTCTCCACATCCACTGTATCCAGGCCTGTGTTGGTGCAGTAACTGACTATCCACAGTAAACAAGGCCGATGGCAGGCAGCGGATGGGAGCCGCTGCCCTCTAGTGCCCGGAACGCACTGCAGAGGGTGGTGAAAACTGCCCAACGCATCACCGGTCCCTCATCCCCCCCACCGAGTCTGTCCAGAGCAGTTGGCGATGTCTGCAAAGAGCGCACGCAGCCCCAAAAATCGTCAAGGATGACTTCTCACCCCTGCCACAGGCTGTTTGCCCTCCTCCCATCCGGGAGGCCCTACAGCTCTCTCCGTTGCCGGACCAGCAGGTTCAGGAACAGCTTCTTCCCTGCGGGCTGTTGTTACCCACTTAAACTCTGCACCTCGGTGATTGCCAGACACCCCCTGGACACTCCTTCCCCCAGTGGGACTGATCTCCCCCCCAAAAAAATTGCACTACTGCTACTGTATAATTGAGCCTTGGTTTTCACTTACGATATGATGCAATAAAATTTTATTCATCCCCGCAGGGAAATTGGTCTGCCAACAGTCACAACACTCAAGGTGCACGACAACTTGAAATTAAAAGTTCAAGTAAATTAAAATTTACATTTAATTTACATTGTTAAAAGTAAAGTGGATAGGTATATGGACGTGAAGGGAATGGAGGGGTATGGTCTGAGTGCAGGTAGATGGGACTAGGGGAAAACAAATGGTTGGCACGGACTGGAAGGGCCGAGAGGGCCTGTTTCCGAGCTGTAATTGTTATATGGTTATATGGTTATATATATATATATATTACTGTTCCATTATTCTGTGTTGGCACGTCTGGGTGAGGTGCTAACTGTATTTCGTTGTCCCTGTACTTGCACACGCACAACAACAATAAAGTTTTGAGTCTGAATCTAGTGGAAGGAAGGAGCTGCAGATGCTGGTTTACACCAAAGGTAAGACACAGAGTGCTGGAGTAACTCAGCGGGTCCGGCAGCATCTGTGGAGAGCTGGGCCTTCTTGCTGCCTGTCCCAGAGTTACTCCAGCACTTTGTGTCTACTTTCGCCCCCTAGTGCAGGAAAGTCCATGAATGGGACAGTGAACCATCAGGCAACTGAGCCAGCCTACGCATTAGGGCGGCACGGCACGGCAGTGCCGATGGTAGAGCTGCTGCCTCGCAGCGCCGGAGACCCGGGTTCGATCCCGACTACGGGCCCTGTCTGTACGGAGTTTGCACGTTCTCCCCGTGACCTGCGTGGGTTTGCTCCGAGATCTTCGGTTGCCTCCCGCACTCCAAAGACGTGCAGGTTTGTAGGTTAAATTGGCTCGGTAAATGTAAACATTGTCCCCAGTGGGTGTAGGGTAGCATTAATGTGGTCGGCGCGGACCCGGTGGGCCGAAGGGCCTGTTTCCACGCTGTATCTCTAAACTAAATTAAAGGGGGGAATTCTCTGCCTCAGAGGGCAGTGGGGGCAGGTTCTCTGGATACTTTCAAGAGAGAGCTAGATAGGGCTCTTAACGATAGCGGAGTCAGGGGATATGGGGAGAAGGCAGGAACGGGGTACTGATTGGGGATGATCAGCCATGTTCACATGCTAGCTCGAAGGGCCAAATGGCCTACTCCTGCACCTATTGTCCATTGAAATTGATCTGCCAACAGTCATGAAAACACAATCCAAATGACAATACAAAGCCTCGCATCCCAAAGACGTGCGGGTTTGGAAGTTAATTGCCCCCTAGTGTGTAGGGAGTGGATGAGAAAGCGGCACCACATAGAACTAGTAGGAACGGGTGATCGATGGTCAGCGTGAACCTGTTGGGTCGAAGGGCCTGCTTCCATGCTGTACCTTTCAATCAGTTAATCGTTAAACAAGTTGTAGGAGCTGAATGAGGCCTTTCAGCCCATCTACTCTGCCATTCAATCACGGCTGATCTATCTTTCCCCTCTCTCAACCCCATTCTCCTTCCTTCCCCCCACAACCCCGGACACCCGTACTAACCCACCCCACTGACACCTCTATACGTTTAGGCAACAAACCAGCAAAGACAGATGGATAATGAGAATTACATGTGTAAACTTTATTTATTCCTCTCGTGGCATGTTATGGGGGGGGGGGGGGGGGGGGAGAGAGGGGGGGCAGTAGGATGGTGAAAGTCAAATACATATCCATTTCTTAACTTGCCAACCAATATATTTGTACAGTTATGCAAAGTAATATTCACAATGCCTCCGATATTGAAGCTTCCATTAACAGCACTCTCCCCGCCACCCCTCCCTTTGTGGGGGCATCTTACTGCCCTGACCAGCGTTACATTCTGGGCTGTGGCCTGCTCCCCCCACTGCTGCTCACCGATGTGCCTATCTACAGACAAAGATGTGCCTATCTACAGACCCTAACAGGTTGGAGGTTTCGACAAACCATTGCTGTCGCCCAGTTTATCTAGTCACCCTGATATTCATGATTACCAACTAGGTCCCCTTCCCCTAATAATGTTTTTTTTCTCTTTTACACACACTCACACACACTTACACGCACACTTACACACACACACACACAGTGGGTTTTTCCCCTCCCTTGATCAGTGGCGCACAACTATTTGGCATGGAGGACATAGCTTCGCTGGAGTAGTGACCCAATCTGTCAAAGCCAGAACCTTGCGAAGGCCAAACACATATTGAGTGCGGGACCAATGGAGAATGCAAAAACAAAAAAACAAAAAAAAGAGTTTCCGTCTTGCATTCGCAATGAACAAAATATTAAATACTTGGCAAACATGCAGATACCGACAAGAAAATAATTCCACAAGATCTTACTCTGGGGAGTGCTTAAACGCTGCCTTTGCTAAGGTTTTCTTCACCCTCACACTGAGGTGATCTGTACACAGTAACACAGTCAGAGTCACATTGCTTTCAAGCCAGTGTCAGACTGGGCAGCCGACTGACTGGAGAGTTGTCATCGGATTAATACTCACCTTTAATTTCTAATCAGTGCCTCTCAACAAAGTTGTATTCACTAATTTTTTTTTTTAATTAAAAAAAAAAGCCACACTTTTAAAGTTGAAATGTAACAATGTAATAAATAACGGTAACAGGAGTCCTTTATAAATCCCATGCGGCAGGCAGGCAGGCAGGCAGGCAGGGTTGCTGTTCGGCCAGCCACGTACATGTCTGTGCTCTGCTGGGCAAGTCGGGAGGATTCGGGGGGGAGTAGCGATGGCGAAGTTGGCGGGGTGCTCTACATGTTGAAGCCGTACGCGGGCTGGGCGGGGTAGCCGGTGGGGTAGCCGTAAGCATAGGCGGGCTGAGGGGGGACTGGAGTGCTTCCGGACGTCAACATCAGGTGCTGACCTGAAGGGGGGGGGGGAAAGAAAGAAAGAATTAAAGAAATACGAAGCAACCCACACAACGTCACGGAAGCCAAGTACAGTTTCAGTTCCGTCTTAATGTCACGTGCGCTGAGGTACAGTGAAAAGCTTTTTGATGCGTGCTGTCCAGTAAAGTTTGTGTCAAAAGAAGGGCCCAGACACAAAACGCCACCTATTCCTTTCCTCCACAGACCTGCTGAGTTACTCCAGCATTTTGTGTCCAGCTGCAGTAAAGGTGCAGGATTCACAGGGCTGTATCCCGGTGACAGAGGAGTTGATGGAGCATAGGGGAATATCAAACCGGCAACTGACTGGGTAAACGCACAGCTGTAGGGAGAGGTTGAACAGACTGGGACTATTCCTTGAAGGGCAGAAGACGGAGGGCAATCTTATGGAGGTGAACAAGATCATGAGAAGAGCCGATCACCCCTCGTCCGGAGTAGGGGAATCGAGAACCAGAGGACATAGCCTTAAGGTGCGGGGGAGAAAGATTTAATAGGAACCTGAGGGGTAACTTGTTCTTTTCACACAAAGGGTGGTGGGTGTATGGAACGAGCTGTGGGGGAGTTAGTTGAGGAGGGTATTATCATAAGAATAAGGGGTAAGCCATTTACAACGGAGATGAGGAAACACTTTTTCACACAGAGAGTGGTGAGTCTGTGGAATTCTCTGCCTCAGAGGGCGGTGGAGGCCGGTTCTTTGGATACTTTCAAGAGAGAGCTAGATAGGGCTCTTAAAAATAGCGGAGTCAGGGGATATGGGGAGAAGAGGGGAACGGGGTACTAATTGGGGATGATCAGCCATGATCACATCGAATGACGGTGCTGGCTCAAAGGGGCCGAATGGCCTATTCCTGCATCATTGTCTATTGCAATGTTAAAGAAACATTTTGGCCGGTGCGTGACAGGACAGGTTTCGAGGGATTTGGGCCAAACGCAGGCAGGTGGGACTATGTTGAATACTTTCGTAACTTTTACGTGGTAACTCTATACGTGGTAACTCTTGCATACCTGTACTGTGTGCAGACAAAGAATCTCACTGTACCAAGTAAGTATCAATCAATTTTTAAGTCTAACATAGAACTAGAGCCAACGAAACCAGGCACCAAAACCAAACGACAGACGGCACCAGGACACCACCTGGAAAACCCTGAACCGTCTCCGCACCGGAGTGGGATGTTGCGGACTCTGCCTGAAGAAGTGGGGCCTCTCGGACTCTGACAGGTGCAATTGTGGAGATGTACAGACAACGGCCCGAACTACTGACTTGCGGCGGAGAGGCACGCACTGCGGACAATCTCCGCAGGGGGACAAATGTGTCTGTGGCAAAGCGATGGCAGAACGTCGTCTGACACGCGGGGGAACACATTATTACGTGGCTAATTGTATAAGGCTCCGGTGAGACCACATCTGGAGTATTCTGTACAGTTTCGGTCTCCTAATTTGAGGAAGGACATCCTTGTGATTGAGGCAGTGCAGCGTAGGTTCACCAGATTGATCCCTGGGATGGCGGGATTGTCATATGAGGAAAGATTGAAAAACACTAGGCTTGTATTCACTGGAGTTTAGAAGGATGAGGGGGATCTTATAGAAACATATACAATTATAAAAGGACTGGACAAGCTAGATGCAGGAAAAATGTTCCCAATGTTGGGCGAGTCCAGAACTAGGGGCCACAGTATTAGCATTAGTGTTAAAGAAGGAACTGCAGATGCTGGAGAATCGAGGGTACACAAAAGGCTGGAGAAACTCAGCAGGTGCAGCAGCATCTAAGGAGCGAAGGAGATAGGCGACGTTTCGGGTCGAGACCCTTCTTCAGACTGGTCAAGGATACAGAGATATAGACGGTGATGTGGACAGATAAAGAACAATGAATGAAAGATATGCAAAAAAGTATCAATGATAAAGGAAACAAGCCATTGTAAGCTGTTTGTGGTGTGAAAATGAGAAGCTGGTGCGACTGGGGTGGGGGAGGGAGATAGAGAGGGAATGCCAGGGCCCGAGGGCTGAGGGAGAGGTGGGAAGGGGAGGAGACAGCAAGGGTTAACAGAATTGAGAAAATTCAATGTTCAAGCCCAAAGGATGCAGACTCCCCAAGCGGAATATGAGGTGCTGTTCCTCCAACTTGCGGTGTTGCTCACTCTGGCCGTGGAGGAGGCCCAGGACCGAGAGGTCGGATACGGAATGGGAGGGGGAGTTGAAGTGCTGAGCCACCGGGAGGTCGGGTTGGTTAATGCGGACCGAGCGGAGGTGTTCGGCGAAACGATCGCCAAGCCTCCGCTTGGTCTCACCGATATAGATCATCTGGCATCTGGAGCAGTGGATGCAGTAGATGAGGTTGGAGGAGGTGCAGGTGAACCTCTGTCGGACCTGGAAGGACTGCTTGGGTCCCTGAAAGGAGGGGGGAGGTGAAGGGACAAGTGTAGCATTTCTTGCGGTTGCAAGGGAAAGTGCCCGGGGAAGGGGTAGAGCGGGAGGGAAGGGAAGAATTGACAAGGGAGTTGCGGAGGGAGCGGTCTTTGCGGAAGGCAGACAGGGGGGGGGATGGGAAGATGTGGCGAGTGGAGGGGTCACGTTGGAGGTGGCGAAAACTGGCGGAGGACTATGTGTTGTATTTGCTGGCTGGTGGGGTGAAAGGTGAGGACCAGGGGGACTCTGCCCTGTTTGCGAATGGGGGAATGGGGAGAGAGGGCAGTGTTGCGAGGTATGGAGGAGACCCTGGTGCGAGCCTCATCTATAGTGGGGGAGGGGAATCCCCGTTCTCTGAAGAATGAGGCCATTTGTGATGACCTGGTGTGGAACACCTCATCCTGGGAGCAGATGCGGCGTAGACGGAGGAATTGGGAATAGGGGATGGAGTCCTTACAGGAAGCAGGGTGGGAGGAAGAGTAGTCCAGGTAGCTGTGGGAGTCAGTTGGTTTGTAGTGGATGTCGGTCAGGAGTGTATCACCTGCAATAGAGATGGTGAGGTCAAGGAATGGTAGGGAAATGTCGGAAATGTCGGCCACAGTCTTAGCATAAAGGGGAGGTCATTTAAGACTGAGGTGAGAAAAAACTTTTTAACCCAGAGTTGTGAATTTATGTAATTCCCTGCCACAGTGGAGGCCAAGTCACTGGATAGATTTAAGAGAGAGTTGGATAGAGCTCTAGGGGCTAGTGGAGTCAGGGGATATGGGGAGAAGGCAGGCACGGGTTATTGATTGGGGACGATCAGCCATGATCACAATGAATGGCGGTGCTTGCTCGAAGGGCCGAATGGCCTCTTCCTGCACCTATTTTCTATGTTTCTATGTAATATTCCAGCTCAACAGAGAATAAGAACGTACCAAAGGCGAGCGGAGCTGGTTCAGTTACTTGCTCTTCATCTTTCCTTAAATTATCTGAAGCATCCAGTTTATCCACCTGCAATTTTTAAAAAAAGACCACACACAAACCAGTCACTAATTCCACTTCTCACGAACAAGCTGCATAATAATCCACACCGCCAAAACACAAGCCAACGTCGACAGGAGCCACACGTAAATACCAGGCGAGTAGTTTAGTCAACAGCAGAAGTGTTATTGGGTTACAGCTAATGTATTGTTGTTCACAGTATCCAATGTGGAAAGGCTATACAGATAAAACATCAGGTTACAGCAAATTTGTTGAAACAATGTAGAAAGCAACTCGTGTGTTGAAAAGACGTTACAAAATGTGGTGAGAAGTTTTGCCGAGTGCTTTTTTGGGTTTCTCGCTTCTGGGAGATGCTGTAAAAATGCAAACCCGCACAGTGTTGCTCCCTTCAAGAGGGATGAGGGGCAGGGAGGGGGTGAGCGGAGGCAGCAGTGGCAACAAGCAGCAAAGAGTTATCTGCACCATTTTCAATGTCGATCCATACCAGGTTAACTTGATTGCAAGCGTGCAAATTAGCAGACTATTGCTTATAAAAAGATTTGTCATTTGATACAAGTACTTTGGAACTAACTGGAAGTTTAAGGAGGTGGTGGGGGGGGGGAACGGCGTATGGAACGAGCTGCTAGAGGAGGTAGTTGAGGCAGGTTCATACGTTTTCGGAGCAGAATTAGGCCATTCGGCCCATCAAGTCTACGCCGCCATTTAATCATGGCTGATCGATCTTTCCCTCGCAACCCCATTCTCCCGCCTTCTCCCCATAACCCCTGGCACCCGTACTCATCAAGAATCTGTCAATCTCCACCTTCAAAATATCCATTGCCTTGGCCCTCGCAGCTGGCTGTGGCAACAAATTCCACAGATTGTAGGTACTATCAAATGTTTCAGAAACATTTAGGCAGGTACATGGATAGGGCAGGTTTAGAGGGATATGGGCCAAACGCAGGCAGGTGGGACTGGTGTAGATGGGGCATGCTGGTCAGCATGGGCAGTTTCCATTTGTATGACTAGGTAATGTGGGAGTAGTGAACCACAGACAGAGGCCACTAGGCAGGGGAGATATCTTCGCAAGTGATAGGAACAGAATTAGGCCATTCAGCCCATCAAGTCTACTCTCCCATTCAACTATGGCTGATCTATCTTTCTCTCTCAACCCCATTCTCCTGCCTTCTCTCCATAACCCCTGACACCCGCACTAATCACGAATCTTAGCTTCACCACAGTTAGTGCAGGCATGTTGGTTATTGGGGTGCAAAATTAATTAACCAACTATAAATTAGTTACAATCCCTCGCAAAAAAAAGTTGTGGATGATGTAAATATCAGCTGCCCCTCAATCGACTAAAAAGGACATTTTTACTGAACCAATTGACACTAGAGTTTGCTACTTCTCTCATCCTCACTAAAACAGGGTATACCTTGCCACGGAGAAACAAGAAACTACAGATCCTGAATTACAAAAAAAAGACAAAGTGCTGGAGTAATTCCACATGTCAGACAGCATCTCTGGAGAACATGGACAGGCGATCCTTCTTCAGATTGAAGCGTCCTGACTAGAAACGTCACCTGCCCGCGTTCTCCAGAGATGCTGCCTGACCCAGCGGCGACCAGAAAGACGCTACGACTCTTTGGGCGACTGAGGAGACGACTCACGGCCATACAGGCGACATGTCGCGGGGTGACGCCTGTGTGGTCGTGAGTAGTCGCCCAAAGTGTCGTACCTTGTTCTGGTCGCCGCTGGATTTTCAACATGTTGAAAATTTTCGGCCACCTGCAACGACCTACGACGGGGGCCTGCTGTCGCCGAAAAAGTCGCGTAAGTGGGACAGGCCCATTAAAACACATTATGGGAAAAGTAGAGCAAAGATGATTAAGTGTTAATTTGTATAATAGACACGTTTCACAAACAAGAACGCCAGGACGTAGAAATAAATTGTTAGTGAACCTAAACATTCCTAGTCCTAGAAATATATTGTTAGTGAATCAAAATATTCGAGCTAGAAAATACAGCGAGCGGTTAGTTTTGCAAATCATAAATAGAGCTTTAGTCAACTACTTTAGAATTGTTTGCAAACAGGTTAAGAATCTTCCTGCAGGAGCAACAAACTGCCCTCAACAGCGACTACAGGTTGAGGGAGTTCAATCAACTATGTTAGCAAAATAGCAGGCGGTCACCTTTTCCATTAATTCATCAACCTGCAAGAAAATTCAGAGGTGAAACTTGAAGCCTAGAGTAGAAGCACAGATTAAAAATCACAGGAAAAACAGAGCAAAAAAAATCCACAAAAAAATAAAAATAAATCTGTGAGCTATACAGAACGATGAAGCAACTTCAAAATGCCCAAGGTACAGAATAGCCGATGTCAGTTTGAAGCAGACCCTATAAACTACTCAATATTTCTGCCGGATGCAGACTCTCAGGGCATTTTAAACACTCTCTGGATGAGCACTTGATCACCAAGGTTATGGCAGTACGGTGGCGCAGCGGTAGAGTTGCTGCCTTACAACGCTCACGGCGCAAGAGACCTGGGTTCGATCCCGACTACGGGTGCTGTCTGTACGGAGTTTGCACGTTCTCCCCGTGGCCTGCGTGGGATTTCTCCGAGATTTTCGGTTTCCTCCCACACCCCAAGGACGTACAGGTTTGGAGGTTAATTGGCTTGGTGTGCATGTGTAGATTGTCCCCAGTGTGTGTAGGATAGTGTTAGTGTGCGGGGATCGCTGGTTGGCGCGGACTGGGTGGGCCGAAGGGCCTGCTTTTGTGCTGTATCTCTAAACTAAACTAATACTAAACTATAGAAGGCTATGGACCAAATGTTGGTAGATGTGACTAATACACGTTTGGGTTTTTGTCGGTCGGCATGGACATGGTGCGTCAAAAGACCCGTATCTGAGCTGAATCACTCCATGACTTTAGAATCGTAGCTATTCAGCTTGGACACCCCATTATCAGTAAATCACAGATAATCTGAATTAACCATTACCCCACCTTTTCCATATCCCTTAATAAGTTTGATTAAAAGTCTTAAATTGAAAAAAACATCTAACAACCGATTACCCCGTGAAGTTCTAAACAATCCTCCTTATTGAGTAAACTCTGAAAAAAAGTTTCCAATGCTTTAAGCCAGAGGGTGAACGTAGCAATAAGGGTCTGTCCCACTTATGCAATTTTTTTTGGCAACTTGCCGGCACCCGTCATAGTCGCAGAAGGTCGACGAAAATTTTCAACATGTTGATAATCCAGCGGCGACCAGAAAAAGGTACGACTCTTTGGGCGACTACTCACGACCATACAGGCGTCACCCCGTCTAACCAACAAACCTGTACGTCTTTGGAATGTGGGAGGAAACCGGATCTCTCGGACCACCCCGCAGAGTGTTGACTGGGAACTAATTTCAGAAGTTCAAAAACACTTTTACTGGGGATACGGTAGTAAATGCAGTTGTGTGAGAATTTTCCCAAACAGTCTGTGACCCATACCGCTGCAGCTGGTAGCGTTACATTTAGAACCCATAGCGCTGCAGCCGACAGCACTTTGTTTAAATTTCCACACGTTAAGCTGACAGCACACCTTTGTGTGCCAAACCAGCAGCGCTCTGTGTATTGGTTCGTGCGCCAAATCTGTAGCGATGTGCACGGCTTTACGCACCAGTCTGCGGCTGATAGCGCTTTGTTCCCGGGGGGGAGCCTCGCTCGGATGCAGTGCTTTGCCATTGGTTACAGTTTGAATTTGGGAGCAGCGCTGTAGGCCAGGACTTACCGGCGGTTATTTCGACAGCTGATTTCTCACCCGTTTAAAGGCAGGCACCAGGAAGCCAGAAGTTGGTTCACGTACGAGAGGGGTTGACCGACGGGCTGAGACGTGATCAGCGCCGCGGACAGCGGCAGGGAGAGGGAGGGGTACCGCTGTAAAACCCGACCCCACGCATACCGAGACAAATATTGGTTTTGTCCTCGCTCGCCAATAATTCTGATTTGCAACTAAGCAGACGAGGAAGCCTTTTTTCCTGCTAGTCAGATCCCTTGAACCTGTTCCCTTGCAACAAATATAACCATATAACAATGACAGCACGGAAACAGGCCATCTCGGCCCTTCTAGTCCGTGCCGAACACTTACTCTCACCTAGTCCCACCTACCTGCACTCAGACCATAACCCTCCATTCCTTTCCCATCCATATACATATCCAATTTATTTTTAAACGATAAAATCGAACCTGCCTCCACCACTTCCACTGGAAGCTCATTCCACACAGCTACCACTCTCTGAGTAAAGAAGTTCCCCATGCTACCCCTAAACTTTTGTCCCTTAATTCTCAAATAATGTCCTCCTGTTTGAATCTTCCCTACTCTCAATGGAAAAAGCTTAGCCATGTCAACTCTGTCTGAAGAAGGGTTTCGGCCCGAAGCGTTGCCTATCTCCTTCGTTCCTTAGATGCTGCTGCACCCGCTGAGTTTCTCCAGCTTTTTGTGTACCCTCAACTCTGTCTATCCATCTCATAATTTTAAAGACCTCCATCAAGTCCCCCCTTAACCTTCTGCGCTCCAAAGAATAAAGACCTATCTTATTCAACCTTTCTCTGTAACTTAGGTGCTGAAACCCAGGCAACATTCTAGTAAATCTCCGCTCTACTCTCTCTATTTTATTGACATCTTTCCTATAATTTGGCGACCAAAATTGTACACCATACTTCAGAATTGGCCTCACCAATGCCTTGTACAATTCTTACATTACATCCCAACTTCTGTACTCAATGCTCTGATTTATAAAGGCCAGCACACCAAAAGCTTTCTTTACCACCCTACCTACATGAGATTCCACCTTCAGGGAACTACGCACAGTTCCCTTGCAACAAATGGCGACTTACTTTGCTGAGATATTCCCGCATGACCTGGATGAAGTAGGGCATCGCAAAGTCCATGATATTGTGCCTCCACGACAGCTCGAGGACCACGTCGGGCCGCAGCAGGTCGTAGCAGGTGAACAGGCAAGAGGCAAAACATTCCTGCTTGCCCTCCTCGAGGAACCACTGCAGCAGCTTCTCCGACAGCTCCGTGTCCTTCGACTCCGCAGCGTACTGCATCGCGTCCTGCAAACAGCCGTCGAACATTCCCCAATCAGGTTTCACATTTACTATGCATTTTATTTCAAACATGCAAAACAGAACAAAATTAAAAACTAAGCAAAATAACCATAAAATGAAATGAACAATAAAACTATACACACACCTCGTTGAATCGCTTCTCATAAACATCGCAAATTAAATCTTACATGTTTGAAAAGTGGGAGAAAGTGTACACTGTTTAAGAAAGAACTGCAGATGCTGGAAAAACCAAAGGCAGGGAAAAATTCTGGAGACACTCACCTGCTGAGTTTCTCCAGCATTTTTGTCTATCTAGGAAGTATACACCTATCTATTCCTACCCAATTCTTCACACACACACACACACATATATATAGATATTGGCTAGAAGGGCAGAATGGCCTACTCCTGCACCTATTGTCTATGTCCACACACACACACACACACACATATATATATATACACACAAGCATACACATATATATATATATATATATACACATATACACACACAAACACACATATATATACATACATATATATATATATACACATATACACACACACACATATATATATATATATATATATATATATATATATATATATACACACACACACACACACACACACATATGTCTATCTAACTATCTAAAGAGTTAATGATCAACACAGCCCTTCCTCATTCTTATACGGATGAAAGATATTGTTTTTATTTGCACTTCTTGTTAAACTGAGTAATGTTTGTGCTTTGCTTGAGTTCCACATGCAAATCATTCCACAATTTCACCCGACAGATTGAAATACACAAACTCCTCATAGTTGCGTGTACACAATTTATCAGGAGAGGTTGGATAGACCAGCGTTGGAGAATAGGAGGCCGAGGGGTGAACTTACTGGGATACGGGGGTGGGAGATTGTAACCTTCACGTGGTCCGCCCGTGTTTCAACGAATGCAATTAACCCGACGTGCACAATCAAATAAGATCAAATAGAACAAGTTGTCCTACAACTTTAGGCTGTGCACGGCATACGCAGGAAGAAGACTGGGATACAATACTGGGGCTTTACAAGGCACTGGTCAGACCGCATTTTAAGTTTAGTTTATTGTCACGTGTAGCCAGGTACAGTGAAAAGCTTTTTTGTCGCCTGCTAAGCATTTGGCAGGAAGGCAATACGATTACACACATGACATTGGGAGTAACGTTTAGTGCAAGACAAGGTCCAGTGAAGACCGAATTTAAAAAGAACAAGTCTTCAATGAGGCAGATAGTCACTCGGAACTGCTCTCTCGTTGTTGATGGGATGGTTCAGTTGCCTGATGATAACTGGAGCATTTGTGTATTGTTTTGGGCCCCATATCTAAGGAAGGATGTGCCGGCTCTGGAGGAGGTTTACGACAATGATCCGGGGGATGAGTGGGTTGACGTATGATGAGCATTTGACGGTTCTGGGCCTGCACATGCTGGAGTTTAGAAGGATGACAACCACAGTTAAATTTACCGAATAGTGAAAAGCCTGGAGAGGATGTTTCCACTAGTGCGAGAGTCTAGGACCAGAGGGCACAGCGTCAGTATAAAAGGACGTGCCTTCAGAAAGGATACGAGGGGGAATTTCTTTGGTCAGAGGGTGGTGAATCTGTGGAGTTCATTGCTACAGACGGATGCGGAGGCCTTCATTGGGTATTTTTAACCTGGATTACACTAAACCAGCAATGGACACTGTCACTGTATGTCGTTGTCACTTGTGGGCGGAGCACCAAGGCAAATTCCTTGTATGTGAATACATGGCCAATAAACGTATTCATTCATTCAAAGTGTGCTGCAGGGCTTACTACCATGCTGTATAGTTCCCGGACCGAGTCAACCTGCAGTAAAACAGTGCTGGGTTCTCAGACAGAGACTTGCCTTGTACAGACGATCCTTTTTGCACAGTTCCACACTCTGCTTCCAGCGATTGTTACCTTTGTAGAGGTAAGCAGCGATACGCCTGAATTCGATGAGTTCGTGCTTCTCCAGGCGCTGTGCGAGGGTGATGTTGTCAAAGTTATCGTACGCATCAATGGATGTACGCAGGCCCTGCAGGTAGTGAAACAAAATACTCCACGATAACCATACTAGATAGTCTTCGGCCCAACTTGCCCACATGTCCCAGCTACACTAGTACCACCTGCCCACCTTTGGCCCCTATCCCTCCAAACCTGTCCTTCTCAACTCTCCCTCAGCCCTCGGGCTCCTCCTCTTCCTTTCTCCTTTTTTCTGCCTGCCCCCCCCCCCCACCCTACATCAGTCTGAAGAAGGGTTGCGGCCCGAAACGTTGCCTATTTCCTTGGCTCCATAGATGCTGCTGCACCCGCTGAGTTTCTCCAGCACTTTTGTCTGCTATTCATGTTCCTGTCTAACTGTTTCTTAAACACTGGGATAGTCCTAGCTTCAACCACCTCCTCTGGCAGCTCGTTCCATACTCCCTCCACTCTCTGTGTGAAAAAGGTTAACCCACAGATTCCTATTAAATCTTTTCCACCTTCACCTTAAACCTGTGTCCTCGATTCACCTGCTCTGGGTAAGACACACTGTGAGTCTACGTAAACTATTCCTCTCATTATTTTACACAGAGAGAATTATCTCCAGAAAATAAAAGTTTACTCATTTAAAAATGTTCACATCTACTCTGACGATCCAAACAAATGTTATTTGCAAGAGAGATAAAGCTAAAGAGAGAAAGCTTCTCCACAAATCTCCAATTCTACAGTGGCAGCACGGTGGCGCAGCGGGTGGAGCCACTGCCTCACAGCGCCAGAGACCCGGGTTCAATCCTGACCGTGGGTGCTGTCAGTGTGGAGTTTGCACGTCCTCCCGCGTGGGTTTCCCCCGGGAGCTCCGGTTTCCTCCCACGTCACAAAGACGTGCGAGTTTGTAGATTAATTGGCCTATGTAGGGAGTGGGATTTGATCACAGAACTGTGTGAACAGGTGATCGAGGGGCAGCATACTCAGTGGGCCGAAGGTCTAATTCCACACTGAATCTCTAAACTAAACATTTTGACCATGCAAATAAATGCCTAATTTGCATCATGCATAAATTTAAAGGGGAACAAATGAGATATAATCCATGGGACTAAACATTCTTGAGTGAATTAATACTTTATTGTCAGTGAGATTCTTTGCTGGCATACCGAAGGTATGCAAATGATCACCACATAGAGGGCGTTTACAAAGTATAATAGACAATAGGTGCAGGAGGAGGCCATTCGGCCCTTCGAACCAGCACCGCCATTCAATGTGATCATGGCTGATCATCCACAATCAGTTCCCTGTTTCCTGCCTTCTCCCCATATCCCCTGACTCTGCTATCTTTAGGAGCCCTATCTAGCGCTCTCTTGAAAGTATCCAGAGAACCGGCCTCCACCGCCCTCGGAGGCAGAGAATTCCACAGACTCACAATTCTCTGTGTGAAAAAGTGTTTCCTCGTCTCCGTTCTAAACGGCTTACCCCTTATTTTTAAATTGTGGCCCCTGGTTCTGGACTCCCCCAACATCGTGAACAGGTTTCCCGCCTCTTGTATGCAAGCCCAGCCGCTCCATTCTCTCAGCATATGACAGTCCCGCCATCCCGGGAGTTAATCTTGTAAACCTACGCTGCACTCCCTCAATAGCAAGAATATCCTTCCTCAAATTAGGGGACCAAAACTGCACACAATACTCCAGGTGTGGTTAAGGGATTATACCCATTGGATAATCAGTATCCTCCAAACCTAGTTTACAGTTGTAAACTCTTATAAAGATGTTGTTTCCTAAACCTTACAAGACATTGACTAAGATGACAAAGTGTTGGAGTAACTTAGCGGGTCAGGCAGCATCTCTGGAGAACATGGATAGGCACGTTTCGGTTCGGGACCCTTCTACAGACTGAAATCACTTTTCTCCAGAGATGCTGCCTGACCTGCCGAATCACTCCAGCACTTTGTGGATTATTTTGTAAGCCAGCACCAGCAATTCCTCACTTCTATTTGAGACATTGGTTAAACTATCTCTACTTGGAACTAACTCTACTGGGCTGTTCTGGGTGATTAAAACAGAATTGAAAGTCAGGTTGCAACTACAGTTACTCTACAGTAAACGGAAGCCGTGCGGAAGGCTCAAGGAACGATCGTTGTACTGGGGGTAAAACTCACGCGCGTTCCCGTGCAGGCAAGATCAGTAAATATAAATCACAAAAAAGTCTAACACAGAGAAAGTTAACGAGTGATTTGTCACCACAGGGAGTGGCGGAGGTGACAACTGGACTTGTGGAATTTAATAGGAATGTAAAGGGCACAGTTCTTTGGTTTAACACAAAGAGCTGTAGGTAGGTACATGGAACAAGCTGCTGGAGGAGGTAGTGGAAGCAGGTGCTATCACAATGCTTAAAAAACATTTAGACAGGTACGTGGATAGGACAGGTGTAGATGGATATGGGCCAAATGCAGGCAGGTGGGACGAGTGTACATGCGGTATGTTGGTCAGCGTGGGCAAGTTGGGTCGAAGGGCCCGTTTCCACAACATGTGACTAAGACTCTAGAGGGAGGTTTGGCAAGTGTGGGGAGGCACGGTGGCGCAGCGGTAGAGTTGCTGCCTCACGGCGCCAGAGACCTGGGTTTGATCCTGTCTATGGGTGCTGTCTGTACGGAGTTTGTACGCTCCCCCCCCGTGACCCGCGTGGGTCAGGTATCTGTGCGCTGTAAATGGTCGGGCCGAGACCCTTCTTCAACGTAGGCGTGTGCGTTTGTCGCGTACCTGGTAATCCTCCTCTTCAGTCAGCAGATTATTCAGCGCCTCGTTCACAGATTTGTTGTTGTGATTCTGAACGGATCGCAGGTATGGCATGATCAGCTGCAACTGGTCCACCTGCAACCAGACACAAGGCACGCATTCACTCACGGGGGGGAGGGGGGCACGTACAGTTCAGGGCACCGCTGCACAAACTGCACCCTTTCCACACGCACTTCCTTGGAAACAAGAGGCTCACCTTACTGAAGAAGGTGACTGCCCTAGTATGGTCCAACCGCGGCGACAACACCATTAAGAGATCGTTGATCAGTAGTGGCTTGAAGTCCAAGTAAAACTGCAGGGCCTTGTAATACAACTCCACATTGGCGACCTGAGGGAGAATGTCAAGTAGTAAATGATACATCAAGTGTTAATCGTCATAACTATCTTCTATATTGACAAGTTTATAGTGTTTCGCAATCAGAATTAGATTAGTAAAGTTTCTGACACAACTTGATAATCAGAATTAGATTAGTAACTGTCCTTTGGGCAGCACGGTGGCGCAGCAGGAGGAGCTGCTGCCTCACAGACCAGGGTTTGATCCTGACCTCCGGTGCTGTCTGTGTGGAGTTTGCACGTTCTCCCCCGTGAGCGCGTGGGTTTACGTCGGGTGCTCCGGTCCGTCCCCCCCATACCCCAAAGACTTGCGAGTTTGTTGGTTAATTGGGCTCAAACTGCTTCCAGTGTGTAGGGCTGGGATGAGAAAGTGGGACAACACAGGACTAGTGTGAAAAGGACACAAAGTGCTGGAGTAACGCAAAGGTTCAGCGGCAGTATCTCTGGACAATACCGACAGGTGACATTTCGGGTCGGGACCCCTCTTCAGATTCGAAATGTCACCTATCCACGTGTTCCAGGGATGTTGCCTGACCCGCTGAGTTCCTTCAGCACTGCGTCCTTTTGTGTAAGCCAGCATCTGCAGGTGTATGTTTCCACATAGCAGTGTGAATGGTTCACCGACAGTCCGAATGGCAGCGGTGGGCCGAAGGGCCTTGTTTCCATGGTGCATCTCTGGTGCCCCTCCCTCTCCTTGATCAGACTTTGTGGGCTTTACCTTGCACTGAACGTTATTCCCTTCATCATTATCTGTTCACTGTAATCATGTATTGTCTCTCTGCCGACTGGAGAGCCCGCAACAAAAGCTTTCGGTACACGTGACAATAAACTAAAAACTGAACTGAAGCCAAAAAAAGTCAAAACATTTCACCCGGGGCAAGGCCAAAACTAGCACTACTTGCAAGATCCCAGGAATGAGGGGGCTAGCATATGATGAGCATTTGACCCCATATCTGAGGACGGAGGTGCCGGCTCTGGAGACGGTCCAGAGGAGGTTTACAAGAATGATCCCAGGAATGAGGGGGTTAGCATATGATGAGCGTTTGACAGCACTGGGCCTGCACTCGCTGGAGTTTCAGCAGGTTTAGGGAGGACCTCATTGAAATTCACAGAATAATGAAAGGCATAGATAAAGTGGATGTGGAGAGGGTGTTTCCACTGGTGGGAGAGTCTAGGACCAGAGGTCACAGCCTTAGAATTAAAGGGCGCTCTTTTGGAAAGGAGTCGAGGGGGAACTTCTTTAGTCAGAGGGCAGTTAATCTGTGGAACTCATTGCCGCAGAGGGCTGTGGAGGCCAAGTCAGTGGATATTTTTATGGCAGAGACAGGCAAATTCTTGAATAGAACGGACGTCAAGGGTTATGGGGAGAAGGCATGAGAATGGGGTTAGGAGGAGGCAAGAGATCTATCAGCCATTTTTGAATGGCAGAATAGACTCGATGGACCGAATGGTCTCACTCTACTCCGGTAACTCGTGAAGTGATTTGTGACGATTAAAGGGCCTGTCCCACTTACGTGTCCTTGGCACCTTGCAGTCGCGTTGAGGTGTACGCACGGGGCCGGTCCCACTTAGAAGCGGGGGGGGGGGGGGGGGGGGGGGGGGGGGGGGGGGGGGTATGTAGTTGTGCGTGACATCGCACGGGCCTCTGAAATTTTTGTAGCAAACTAAATCTTTGTGCGCCAACGGCCTGTCGCGGAACTGACGGCCAATGTGGGACAGGCCCAAGACCCTGGCACAACGCAACATCTCACCTCCAACAGCAGCAGAAGCAGGCAAACGATCGCCGCGCTCGGCCTGGGGCTCACGGCCGTTGTGGTCCGGATCCGCCCCCACTACTACTCCCAGAGCGGGACCAAGAAAAATGAAGATGGACACAAAATGCTGGAGTAACTCAGCGGGACCGGCAGCATCTCTGGGTGACGTTTCGGGTCAAGACCCTTCTTTTCAGACTGAAGAAGGGTCTCGACACGAAACGTCACCCATTGCTGCTCTCCAGAGATGCTGCCAGTCCCGCTGAGTTACTCCAGTATTTTGTGTCCATCTTCAAATGATGTCACCCGCTCCAGACGGCTGTGCGTACGCATGTAATCGCGCGCGACCTTCGCAGGACCGTCGGGTCCCGCGACACAAGGGTCTCGACCCAAAACGTTGCCTATTTACTTTGCTCCAGAGATGCTGCCTCACCCGCTGAGTTTATCCAGCATTTTTTGTCTACCTGCGAAGGTTAAGAAATACCTTTGCAATGATGTCTTTGTACAGTCCTTCCTTCCAGGCATCTGTGGGGCGGCTCATCATGGTGATCACGGCATTGTCATATTCTTCATACTTGTCGTACAGGAAGACCAGCTCAGCCCACAGATGGGCCTGCTCAGCAGCACGGAGCACCTAGACAACCAAACCACACAACCTTATTCTGGTCTGCTAACAGTCATAAAACACAACAAGATACATGAAATTAAAGTGACGAGTGCAAATTCTCAGTGGAGGCCAATTCACTGGAGGCCAATTCACTAGAGCTAACGGAATCGAGGGATATGGGAGAGAAAGCAGGAATGGGGTACTGATTTTGGATGATCAGCCATGATCATGTTGAATGGCGGTGCTGGCTCGAAGGGCCGAATGGCCTACTCCTGCACCTATTGTCTATGTTTCTAAAGGATGGCGATGTGCAAAGATTGGGGCGGAGTGGGGGGGGGGGGGTCAAGAGGAGTCTGTGGCGTTCTGTGCTGCATCTTGTTGGAACCAGTCTGTTGCGGAAGGTGCTCCTCAGGTTGACAGGTGTGTCACGGAGGGGGTGAGCTGTATTGTCCAGGCTGCTCCGCAGTTTGAGCAGCTTTTCCCCAGCAGAACCAGTTTTAGTGCGAACGGGATCAAGCTACGTAAAGAGTCTCCACGTCCTCGGCTTCAAAGCCAGGTTGCGGCTGGAGAAATATTTATGAATATTAAATACCCAGATCAGGCAACACCCAGGGAGAGAAACAAATTCATGTTTCCAGCCGATAACCTTTGTTGGATGCAGGAAGAGAAAACAGGAGCGGTTGGTGGACAAATTGGGGCGGAATGGTAGAGTTGCTGCCTCACAGCACCAGAGACCCGGGTTCGATCCTGACTGTGGGTGCTGTCTGTACGGATTTTGTATGTTCTCCCCGTGACCTGCGTGGGTTTTCTCCGAGTGCTCCCACACTCCAAAGAGGTTAATTGGCTTTGGTAATGATTGTAACTTGTCCCTAGTGTGTGTAGGATAGTACTGGTGTACGGGGATCGCTGGTCGGCGCAGACTTGGTGGGCCTGTTTCCACGCTGTATCTCTAAACTAAACTAAATTGAATCCCTCACAGAACGAACATTGCCACACATATCTGGAAAGGCACCGAACACAAGATTATCCGCAAGTATTTCCTCCTGCACCTTGCATCGTTCATGGAAGTGGGCCAGCATTTGTTCAGCTTTGATTGGACTTAAAGCAAGGGTAGGCAAGAGAGACAAGCTTGGCTGGCGTGGGCAAGTTGGGCCAAAGGGCCTGGTTAGGCGCAGGTTAGACTACCCCAACCCACGGGTTCATGGAGTGTTTATTGTTGATTGCCTCTGTGGTGTCAACGACTGTACAAATACCTTTGGAATATTAACTCGGGACCAGAAGAGTTCCAAGTGCTCTCGCATCTTCTGAGGCTTAAACTTGGAGTACAGGATTGCCAGCTCTGTAAACATTCCCATATGAGCTCGTTCCAAACCTAACGCTGCTTCCAAGAGGGCAATTAGATCTTCGAAGTATCCTCGATCCTGGAAGATGGACACAACAGCAGTTATAGAGTGATACATTATGGAAACAGGCCCTTCGGCACAACTTGCCCACACCGCCCCATCCACACTAGTCCCACCTGCCTGCGTCTGCCCCATATCCCAGTAAACCTGTCTTATCCTTGCACCCGTCTCATTTTTCCCGAAACGTTGGAATAATCGCTGTCCCAACTCCCTCCTCTGGCAGCTCGTTCCATACACCCACCACCCATGCTGACATCAGGAAATACATTCTCCTGCAGCCTTAAAATAATAGATATGAGGAATAGCTGGATGCTGGAATCTTGAGCAAAATGAACACAATGTACTAGAGGAACTCAGCAGGTCAGGCAGCATCTTCAGAGACTGACAGGTGACGTTTAGGGTCAGGACACTTTTATCAGATTGATTGTAGAAGTCGGAAGAAAGTGGGAAGAGACAAAAAAATGTGTGGTCCCAGCCACAAAGACAGATGTGTACAGCAATTTGTTCTTCCCACGCACTATTAAAGCATGGAATAATCTCCACCGAACCACGGTTGCCCAGCCAGATGCAACTACATTTAAAGTGGCGCTTTCTTCCCAATAACCCTCTCTGGCTAAACCCCTCCCTCCACCACCTCCAGTTTAAATTCCAGTTGGAATATTTTGGAGGACCAAGTAACCAAGAACCAAGAAAGGACAAAATGTGTAGGAAGGAACTGCAGATGATTACACCAGAGATAGATACTAAATGCTGGAGTAACTCAGGGAGAGTTGCTGCCTCACAACGCCAGAGACTCGGGTTCGATACTGACTACGGGTGTTGTCTGCACGGATTTTCTATGTTCTCCCCCGTGACCCCGCGGGTTTCCTCGGCTTGCTCCGGTTTCCTCGCACACTCCGGGTTTGTAGGTTAATCGGCTTTAATAAAATCGCAAATTGTCCGAGTGTGTAGGATAACGTTAGTGTACGGGGCCACCTCTATTCTCCACCACAGGAGGCTGCGGAGCGCAAGATACTCAATAGGTCAAAGGCAATGGATGGATAAAAGATATTTCTAGATAAAAGGCATCCATGAATTTGATATCGAAACAAGAGATTTGCCACAATAGAATGGTAGTTCAGGTTTGAAGGGACAAACTGCCTAATCCTAAAAATTAAAAAATAAATAAATATTAGACGATAATATGCTGTCATAAGGAATAGAAGAATTAGGCCATTCGGCCCATCAAGTCTACTCCACGTTCTTTGGCGACCCTATGCACTTCCCACAGATGCATGTCACGGCAGACCCTACACTCACTGTTTCAACATGGCTTTGAGCTTCCTGCAGAATGACAGTGGCATGAGTCACCTGCACTCTCTACTCCACTGCCCTCACCCGCGCCCATTTACATCAGCTGCTTATAAATAGCTTTCCATTAGGTCATGCTGAAGGAAAAACAAATTGCATTGTACTTTGCGTTGACCAACCAAGACTCTGCACGTTGGTAAAGGAAGCAGCAAATACCACGCGCAAGATAGTAACTCATTTTAAACCAGCAGCAAGAAATTTAGAGATGCCGGATGGCTTGAGTGTAATCGTGTATTGCCTTTCCGCTGACTGGATAGCAAGCAACAAATACTTTTCACTGTACCTCGGTACATGTGACAATAAACTAAACTAAATCAAACTGTGGGATCCATTTATGTGTGAGCAAAATATAGTGCTGGAAGAACTAAATCAAATGCTAGAGGAACTCTGCAAGTTAGGCAGGATCTGTGGCGGGAATGGACAGGCAATGTGTCCTGATGAAACGTTGCCTCTTCATTTCCCTCCACAGCGGCTGCCCGACCCGCTCGGTTCCTCTAGCACCGTGCCTTAGTGACAAATTCAGTTTGTTTTTGCATTCAGCGCCATTCAATACATAATCCACTAAAACATCAACGACAATCTGTGTGACACGGTTGGTAGAGCCGCTGCCTCAGAGTGCCAGAGACCCAGGTTCAATCCTGACCTCGGGTGCTGTCTGTGTGTGTGTGAAGTCTGCAGGTCCCCCTGTGACCACGTGGGTTCTCTCCGGGTGCTCCGGTTTCCTCTTACACCCCAAAGACGCGCAGGTCTGTAAATTGCCCCAAGTGTCTCGGGGGTGGATGAGAAAATACAACAACGTAGAACTAGTGTGAGCGGGTGACTGGTGGCCAACATGGACTTGGTGGGCCGAAGGGTCTGCTTTCATGCTGAATTTCCAAACAACTACAGCACGGGCAGCACGGAGGAGCAGTGCTGGAGTCGCTGCCTTACAGCGCTTTCAGCGTCAGCGACCCGGGTTCCATCCCGACCACGGGTGCTGTCCGTACAGAGTTTGTACCTTCTCCCCGTGACCGTGTGGGTTTTCTACGAGATCTTTGGTTTCCTCCCACACTCCAAAGACGTGCAGGTTTGTGGGTTAATTGGGTTTGTATAAATATAAATTGTCCCCAATGTGTGTGGGATAGTGTCAATGTGCGGGGATCGCTGGTCGGCCCGGACTCGGTGGGCCGAAGGGCCTGTCTCCGCGCTGTATCTCTAAACTAAACTAGAACCAAATTAAATGGAAATAGTAAAACAGGTTAAGAGATTTCAGCCAAGTGATCACTTCTCCTTACGAGCCAGAAAGTTAAAACTGCGGGTTTGTGGATTAATTGGCCTCGTACATTGCCTCAAGTGTGCAAGGAGTGGATGCAGAAGTGGGATAACACAGAACTAGTGTGAACGGGTGATCGATGGGCGGTGGGCCGAGGGGCCATTCCCATGCTGTGGCCACCAAACTGAACATTCAATAGACTTTGTTGATGAGGTACAGTCCACTTGACGGTCATGGAGTTACCTGGTAGTAACTGATCAGCTCCTCCAGTTCATCAGCATGGATGACAATGTGCATACCACAGATCTGAGCCAGGCGGAACTCCTGCCCGTCTACACAGGCAAAGCAAACCTGAGGGGAGATTAAAAACATCATTAAAACACTCGGTCACACTGTTCAGCCGCCCACTAGACAAACGCCAAGTGTGCGCGTTTAAGTGGAATTTTAGCAGCTTTTATTTCTGTGAACTTCACATGACTGATTAGAACGAGAACATGCCTGACTCGGCAAGATTACTAGGCAGCACGGTGGCGCAGCGCCAGAGACCCCAGTTCAATCCTGACTACGGGTGCTGTCTGTATGGAGTTTGCACGTTCTCCCCGTGACCACATAGCTTTTCCCCGGGTGCTCCAGTTTCCTCCCACGCTCCAACGACACGCAGGTTTGTAGGTTAATTGTCTTTGGTAAAATTGTAAATTGTCCCTGGTTTGTAGGGTAGTGTTAGTGTGCGGGGATCGCTGGTCGGCCCGGACTCGGTGGGCCGAAGGGCCTGTTTCCACGCTGTCTCTCTAAAGTAAAACTAAGCTGGGTACTGCGTGCTCTGGTATCAGGTCCTACCTCTTTCCAAGTCCTGGTGCTGTTAGCTTTGCGGGCACTGTCCACGGCAGCCTGGTACTCTCCGAGGTGCACCAGAGTAGAGGCCAAGCGAGCAAAGTTGGAAACGTTATTGTACAGCAACTTGGCTGCATCGTACATGCCATCATCGTAGCAGCGATCACCAACCTATAGTTCAGAATGATATGTTTTCATCAATCTTCCGATACCAATTTGGAATTAATCCACAATTTACAAACGTACTGCAGAATTACACAATTTTGTATAAAAGCCTCTTCATGCCAGTCACTATTGTAAAAGAAGCGATGCGAGTAATGGGGGTGGAGGCAGACACGATAGTGGTGCTTATGACGTCTTTGGATGGGAAAGTGGAGATACAATAGACAATAGGTGCAGGAGTAGGCCATTCGGCCCTTCCATCCAGCACCGCCATTCAATGTGATCATGGCTGATCATCCCCAATCAGTACTACGTTCCTGCCTTCTCCCCGCTATCTTTAAGAGTCCTATCTAGCTCTCTCTTGAAAGTATCCAGATAACCGGCCTCCACCACCCTCTGAGGCAGAGAATTCCACAGACTCACAACTCTGTGTGAAAAAGTGTTTCCTCATCTCCGTTCTAAATGTCTTACCCCTTATTCTTAAACTGTGGCCCCTGGTTCTGGACTCCCCCAACATCGGGAGCATGTTTCCTGCCTCTAGTGTGTCCAAACCTTTAATAATCTTATATGTTTCAATAAGATTCCCTCTCATCCGTCTAAACTCCAGAGTATACAAGCCCAGCCGCTCAGACCAAAACTGCACGCAATACTCCAGGTGTGATCTCAATACTGCCCTGTACAACTGCAGAAGGACCTTTTTGCTCCTACACTCAAATCCTCTTGTTATAAAGGAATTGTTATAAATTTGCTTTCTTCACTGCCTGCTGTACCTGCATGCTTCCTTTCATTGGCTGATGAACAAGGATCCCCAGATCCCCGTTCTGCAGGGAATAGAGGGATATGGATCATGTCCAGGCAGGCGAGAGTAGTTTAACTTGTTCGGCAACATGTTCGGCACAAACATTTTGAGCCAAAAGGACCCGTCTCTGCGTTCTATTGTTCTATAGATGTTCCATTACCACTACTTATCCGTGAACAACAAGCAAGCTTGGACTTTAACAACGCAGGAAATACCCAGCAGATCAGGCAGCGTCTGAGGAGAGAGAAGCGTTTCAGGTCCCTTGAAAAAAATCAACCTGAAACATTAACCTTCTCGCTCCGCAGACCCTGCGTGCCGAGGGGATTTGAAGCATTCTGAAACTGTTTTAACGGGTGATCAGGAATCAAAACGATCCAATTGCAGGCAACCGCTCCATCCCGTAAATATTGTGGGGGGGGGGTTTAATCTTTCTGGAAAGTTTCCTAAAGGCAGACCCCAACCCTTCTTCTGGAGATCGAGGTGCATTTACTTTCATCCTACACCAGACGCCACGCAGGAAGAATATTTTAATGGCCATTTAAACGTGAAAATTGTTAACCGTTCATGGCTCGACATAGCGGTCTATAAAACATATAGTTAATGCCACAATTGGAGATCGAGTACATCAGGACGCGAGCATAGCAAGTTTCAATTGAAGATAAAAAGCATGCGTTCCTGGGATGACTCGCCTGTTGAATGTGGGCATTGTTGGGTCCATTGACAAACTCCTCCAGCTCGGATAGACGGTTAGTCTTTGCCAGAGCAAATATCAACTCAGTCTCAACGTAAGACTCCTTGGCTTTCTTCTTGGCCATTTGCAGAAACTTCACCAAGTCTTCCCAGTTATCTAGAGGGGTTAGAGGTGGAGTACATAGTCACACAGCCTGGAAACAGGCCCTCCGGCCCAACTTGCCCGCACCGACCAACATGTCCCATCTACACTAGTCCCACCTACCATATATCCCTCTATAAACCTGTCCTGTCCAGGTACCTGACTCATTGTTTCTTAAACGTTGTGATAGTCCCTGCCTCAACTACCTCCTCCGACAACTCATTCCATCATACACCCACCACCCTTTGTTTGAAAAGGTTACCTCTCAGAATCTTATTAAATCTTTCTCCCCTCACTGTAAAGCTATGTCCTCTGGTCCTCGATTCCCCTCGTCTGGACAAGAGAGTCTGTGTGTCTACCTGATCTATTCCTCTCACGATTTTGTACACCTCTATAAGATCACCCCTTGTCCTCCTGCGCTCCAAGGAATAGAGACCCAGGCTGCTCAACCTCTCCCTGTAGCTCACACTCTCTAGTCCCGAGACCCTCAAGACATGTCCATTGTTAATCCTGCATCGAGCAATATTTAATTAACTGATTGTTTAAGAAGGAACTGCAGATGCTGGAAAATCGAAGGTATACAAAAGTGCTGGAGAAACTCAGCGGGTGCAGCAGCATCTATGGAGTGAAGGAAATAGGCAACGTTTTGGGCCGAAACCCTTCTTCAGACCTTCGGGCAGAGACCCAGGTACGAGTGCCCCAGGATTTTGGGATGTACAAAATCTTCGCCCGCCATCTGCGTGATGCGCAAATGACGCCCAAGTGGGACAGGCCCTTGACCGTGGCACATCATTCCAGTCAGTTCAGGTGGCCGCAGGCATTAGGGCTCGGGTTTTGTTACTCACTATTCTTGTTGGCCGCTTTCACAACCTCCATGTAGGCGGAGGGATCATCAGCCTTGATGTAGGAGTCAATGGCTTCTTTGACCAGATCCTTCTGCAACTGTGCTCTTGCCAACTGACTCCACACGGCCGGCTCGTTGCAACGTTCTGCAAACTCATAGGCGCGATCGAGATTTCCAATGTGTTCAATTAGGACCTGAATAAAAGAGTAAAAGAGTTACGCTTCCAAATCAAATGACCCGTGCGATCTCCTGCTTGCCAAACATTTTAACCCCTACACCCCTTCCCATTTTGACCTTTCTGTCCTGGGCCTCCTCCACTGCCAGAGTGAGGCCACACACTTCATATTTTGCTTGGGCAGCTTACAACCTAGCGGTATGAACATTGAGTTCTCTAAATTCAAGTAACCCTTGCTTTTCTTCCCCAGCCTACTAGTTCCACTGCTTGCACCCTTGTATGCCTTCGTTATTACCTCTTCCCCAGCCAACAATGGGTCATTGTGGGCTCAACTCTTCCTTGGTCACCTGGTGCCGGCCCTGCGTTGTTCTGGCCATTTCTCTACCTCAAGATCCTTCCCCTCTACTTTCAAACGGAAGAAGGGGCCCCAACCAAAACACACCACCCACCTCCTTTTCTCCAGCACTTTGTGTCTACCTTTAATTAGTAAGACCAGGAGAAATAATCCTAAGTTTGCTCGTTTGCAGAATGTGATTTTTTGGAAACAGACCCACAAATATTGTTCTAATAAAAACAATTCTCTGCCATTTAACCATTGTAAGTCATTGAGGCATACAAATATATCGGCGAGGCCATGCGCAGGGTCGGCAATGGTTTTGCTGAACACCTACGCTCAGTCCGCCGTGACCTTCCTGATCTCCCGGTTGCCAAACACTTTAACTCCCCCTCCCATTGCCACACTGACCTTTGTGTCCTGGGCCCCCACTGTCAGAGTGAGGCCACACGCAAATTGGAGGAACAGCACCTCATATTTCGCTGGGGCAGCTTACACCCCAGCGGTGTGAACATTGACTTCTCTAACTTCAAGTAACCCTTGCTTTCCCTCTCTATGTCCCACAGCCAGGTTCTCTTAGTTTGATTGTCCTCCTGATTAAATTCTACTTTGTACGCCTCCCCGAGCTAACAATGATCTATTCCACATTTCCCTTGATCTTGTCCCCTTTGATCTCTTGTTTTCACACCTTACCATTCCATATCCCTCATTTCCCTCTCCCCAACCCTCAGTCTTAAGAAGGGCCTCGACCCATTCCTTCTCTCCCGGTGATGCTGCCTGTCCCGCTGAGTTACTCCAGCATTTTGTGTTTGTCCCCCCTACAGATATGCCGTTGCACAAGCCCTCAGATATAACCGATGTGATCACTGCCAGCTCTTACCTGCACCGCTGACGTATTGACGTCAAACTTTCGGAAGATGGCAAAGGCCTCTTCGAAGAGTTCGTTGCTGATGGCAATGTTGGCGATGTCAGGAGCATCGTAGTTGTCCAGGCGATTAATGTACTCCATCACCCGGGTGCGGTCCGCTTTAATGGCCGTGAGAATCAGCAGGTTCTGTAGATTCCTGAGCGGGACACGGCTTGCATTAACAATGTAACTCCACTCAAAACAATATACAGAACGATAGAGCACAGGAACAGGCCCTTCAGCCCACAAAGCCCCTGCCAAACACAACGCCAGGTTAAACTAATCTCATCTGCCTGCGTGCGATCCATATCCCTCCAAAGTTATCCACTTTGGTAGCAAAAACAGGAAGGCAGATTACTATCTAAATGGCGTCAAGTTGGGAAAAGGGGAAGTACAACGGGATCTGGGGGTCATTGTTCATCAGTCTATGAAAGTAAGCATGCAGGTACAGCAGGCAGTGAAGAAAGTGAATGGCATGATAGCCTTTATAACAAGAGGAGTATAGGAGCAAAGAGGTCCTTCTGCAGTTGTACAGGGCCCTAGTGAGACCACACCTGGCATATTGTGTGCAGTTTTGGTCTCCTAGTTTGAGGAAGGACATTCTTGCTATTGAGGGAGTGCAGCGTAGGTTTACAAGGTTAATTCCCGGGATGGCGGGACTGTCATATGCTGAGAGAATGGAGCGGCTGGGCTTGTACACTCTGGAGTTTAGAAGGATGAGAGGGGATCTTATTGAAACATATAAGATTGTTAAGGGTTTGGACACGCTGGAGGCAGGAAATATGTTCCCGATGTTGGGGGAGTCCAGAACCAGGGACCACAGTTTAAGAATAAGGGGTAAGCCATTTAGGACGGAGACGAGGAAACACTGTTTCTCACAGAGAGTTGTGAGTCTGTGGAATTCCCTGCCACAGAGAGCGGTGGAGGCAGGTTCTCTGGATGCTTTCAAGAGAGAGCTAGATAGGGCTCTTAAAGAGAGCGGAGTCAGGGGATATGGAGAGAAGGCAGGAACGGGGTACTGATTGGGAATGATCAGCCATGATCACATTGAATGGCGGTGCTGGCTCGAAGGGCCGAATGGCCTCCTCCTGCACCTATTTATTGACAAATCCATGTGCCCTATCTAAAGGCCTTTCAAATGCCACTACCGTATCTGCCTCCACCACCACCCCTGCCTAGTAGCTCGGTCCAGGCACCCACTACTCCAAGTAAATAAAACTGCCCCACACATCCTTTAATAGCATTTTCTGCTGCTAAAGTTACAGAAATTACCATGTATATAGAACTGTTGATATGAGATTGTTTTTGCAAATGCAGCGCAGAAACATGCCCTACGGCCCACCGAGTCCGCGCTGACCACCGATCCCCGCTCACTAACACTGTCCTACACACACTAGCGACAATTTACAATTATGCCAAGCCAATTAGCCTATGTCTTTGGCGAGTGGGAGGAAACGGGAGATCCTGGAAAAAAAAACCCACGTACGTCACGGGGAGAACGTAGAAACTCCATACAAATGGCATCCATAGTCCGGATCGAACCCGGGTCTCTGGCGCTGTGAGGCAACAACTCTACCGCTTGCCACAGTGCCACCCCAAAGCTCTTCCAAGCGGAATTCAAAGACTGGGTCCCTACCATTGGAAGATTTGGTTCTACACTGCCATCTGAAACTACTGCTTTGCCAATAGGCCTCACGATATAGTGCACATTCAAGCCAATGGCTGAACAATCCTGCCAGAGCCTTGAAACAGATTACAACTGTGATCAATAGTTAGGACAATGCCTATTTTGTACCTGTGTTCACTAAAGACATTGTTATCCAGGACTATCTTCTCCAGCAGTTCAATCAGCTCGTTGGGAAGGTCAGCTGTCATGAAGGCCTTCACGGTAACTGAAACTTCCTCTGGATCTTGTGTTTCAGACAGGGCTGTTTGTACAACCTGACAAGGTAAATTGTTCTCACTTTAGCAAGCAGCACATGTACGAAAAGGCAATTTTAAAACAACTCACTGTCAAGGTAGCCCCTCAAGCTAGGCTCAAGGTCGGCTTACAGTAAACAGAATGGGTTTGAGGGTTGAATGATGCGTAACTGATTCGAAAACAGCAGTCACTTGGAGATGGGACTTGACTTCACAAATGAAGTGCTATTGAGGGAGTGCAGAGTAGGTTTACAAGGTTAACTCCCGGGATGGCGGGACTGTCATATGCTGAGAGAATGGAGGGCTGGGCTTGTATACTCTGGAATTTAGAAGGATGAGAGACAGGAAACATGTTTCCGATGTTGGGGGAGTCCAGAACCAGGGGCCACAGTTTAAGCATAAGGGATAAGCCATTTAGAACGGAGACGAGGAAACACTTTTTCACACAGAGAATTGTGAGTCTGTGGAATTCTCTGCCTCAGAGGGCGGTGGAGGCCGGTTCTCTGGATAGTTTCAAGAGAGAGCTAGATAGGGCTCTTCAAAATAGCGGAGTCAGGGGATATGGGGAGAAGGCAGGAACGGGGTGCTGATTGGGGATGGTCAGCCATTGATCACATTGAATGGCAGCACTGGCTCGAAGGGCCGAATGGCCTACTCCTGCACCTATTGTCTATTGAAGTGAATGAAAATTAAACTTGGGAGCCCAAATTTTGTGTCTTTCAACCTTTTAAAAGGTCAAGTCTCAATAATAATGCAGATCAAAATATTTTGATCCCTTTAGCCATTACTTAATATCTTCCAATACGGATTAGTACGGGTGTCAGGGGTTATGTGGAGAAGGCAGGAGAATGGGGGTAGGAGGGGGAGATAGATCAGCCATGATTGAACAGCGGAGTAGACCTGATGGGCCGAATGGCCTAATTCTGTTCCTATCACTTATGACCTTATAACACCTGCCATCCACGTGAGCTAAACGTAAATCTAGAGTTTGTGTTTAGCTGATTGTCACGTGTACCGAGGTACAGTGAAAAGCTTTTGTTGCGTGCTAACCAGGCAGTGGAAAGACAGATCTGAAAGCTCCATCAGGTAAAAGTGGTAGATTCAAACAGGAGGAGATATAGACAAGTATCTACATTATCTGGAAAAGTAGTAATGTCGAGTATTTGTTTTGAAATAAAACTTGTCTACAAATGAAATTGCACTCCATGTCTATCTTCCCTCGCCACCTTTCTATCTGAATACTACAACTGAACAAGAATCAGTAGTTTCAGGGAGCAGTTTCTGGTTGTGTAACAGTATAGTTTAGGAATATTTTAAGATCATGTATATACCTTTAGTCATTTCTACTGAGGTACAGTGAAAAGCTTTTTTTATTGCATGCTCTCCCATCAGCAGAAAAACGATACCTGATTACAACCAAGCTGCCCTCAGTGTACAGATACATGAAGGGAATAACGTTCAGTGCAAGATAGTCCGATTAAAGATAGGCAGAGGGTCTCCAATGAGGTAGATGGGAGGTCAGGACCGCTCTCTAGTTGGTGGTAGGACAGTTCAGTTGCCCGATAACAGCTGGGAAGAAACTGTCCCTGAATCTGGAGGAGTGCATAATCACACTTCTGTACCTCTTGCCACACGGGAGAGGGGAGAAGAGGCAGTGGCCGGGCTGAGACTAGCCCTTGATGATGCTGCTGGCTTTGCCGAGGCAGCGTGAAGGGTAGATGGAGCAAATGGAAGTTTCAGGCTTTGTCTGGAGCGTTCAGTATTATCCCAGTCAAGATTGGAATTGGTATCCACAAAGGACAGTGTAACAATTGTACCTGGTCAATCAGCTGGCGTCGGAAGGGGTTATTTTCTTCAAGGACACTGGCCCAAAGCTCGGGGTCTCTTCTACGTACAAGGTACCGGGCCTCGCTCTTGAACAGGGAATTCTCGTTGCAAACCTAAAGCAAAATGAAAACCCACATCAACCATAGCAACTATTCAAATTCCATTTTAGCCCCCAACTCAACATTTGTGTAGGAAGGAACCGCAGATGTTGGTTTAAACCAAAGACAGACACAAAAAGCTGGAGTAACTGAGCGGGTCAGACAGCATCTCAGGAGAAAAGGAATAGGTGACGTTTCGGGTCGAGACCCTTCTTCAGATTGAGAGTCAGGGGAAAGGTAAAAAGGGGGTATAGACGGTGATATAGAGATATGGAACAAATGAATGAAAGATATGCAAAAAAGTAACGATGATAAAGGAAACCGGCCATTTTTATCTGTGGGCGGCTAGGTGAAAACGAGTTACAGACAACGAGACTCAACAAGACGACTTTGAAGCTGGTACGACTTGGGTGGGGAAGGGAAGGAGGGAGACGGGGTTACTTGAAGTTAGAGAAGTCAATGTTCAAACCGCTGGGGTGTAAGCTGCCCAAGCAAAATTTGAGGTGCTGTTCCTCCAATTTGTGTGTGGCCTCACTCTGACAGTGGAGGAGGCCCAGGAAAGAAAGGTCAGTGTGGGAATGGGAGGAGGAATTCACCAGTGTTTCTCACACAAGAGAGATCACAGGGAAAGAGAAAGGTGCCCGAACAAATTAGCCACATATTGGTTAAAGCTTTGTAAAGGACAAGAGGGTTGCGGGCTCAATGAGGTGATCCATTACCAGCGACAGAAATATACACTTTAAACCCGCCAATTTTCTGTCACAAGTAAAACACGGTACTGGAGGAACTCAGCGAGTCGGGCAGCACCTGTGGACAGAGCGTACTGGCAGCGTCTCAGGTCGGTGTCCTTCCTCAGATCCTTGTGTCACAAGTAATTGCTTCAAGACGACAACTCAATTTACAAAATAATTCTGCAATATGGCTTATAGCATTTACCCATTCTTGCATTTAGCATCAGTAAAGTTATATGCCTGTGCACAAGAACAGAGTCCGAGGCAAAAAGTCACACAGTGTGGAAACAGGCCCTTTGGCATAACTTGCCTAGTTAGACTAACTCAACCAACATGCCCCATCTACACTAGTCTCACCTGCCGGCATTTGGCCCACATCTCTCTAAACCTATCCTATCTATGTACCTGTTCAATTGTCTCTTAAATGTTCTGAGAGTACCTGCCTCAACTACTTCTTCCAGTAGCTCGTTCCACCATCCTTTGTGTAAAAAAATTACCCTTCAGGTTCCTATTAAATCTTTCTCCCTTAAACCCATGATCTGTGGTTCTTGATTCCTCTATTCTAGGCAGAAGAATCTGTGCATTTAACCTATCTATTCCTCCCAATTGTTTAGATCTCTATAAGATCACCTCCTCAACCTCCAGCGCTCCAACGACCAGAGTCCTAGCCAGCTCAACCTCTCCGTATATCTCATACGCTCAAGTCCTGGCAACATGCTGGCAAATCTTCTCTGCATCCTTCGCAGCTTGGGTGGCACGGTGGCGCAGCGGTAGAGTTGCTGCCTCACAGCGCCAAAGACCCGGGTTCCATCCTGACTACGTTTGCTTGTCTGTACGGAGTTTGTACGTTCTCCCCGTAAACTTGTGTGGGTTTTCTCCGAGAACTTCAGTTTCCTCCCACTCTCCAAATACGTACAGGTTTGTAGGTTAATTGGCTTGGTATAAATGTAAATTGTCCCAAGTGTGTGCAGGATAGTGTTAATGTGCGGGGATCGCTGGTCGGTGCGGACTCGGTGGGCCGAAGGTCCTGTTTCCGCGCGGCATCTCTAAGCTAAACATCTTTCCTATAATATCTTAGGAGATTTAGATGGAATTATGCAGTTTTGTCTAGACTATATCTGTTCTTTAATTCAAAAGGAATCTTGCACTGCAGACAGAGGGGGCACGGTGACGCAGCGGTCGAGTTGCCGACCTACAGCGTCGGAGACCCGGGTTCGATCCCGACTACAGGTGCTGTCTGTACAGGGTTTGTAGGTTCTCCCCGTGACCTGCTTGGGTTTTCTCCAAGATCTTCGATTTCCTCCCACACTTGTTTGTAGGTTAATATGGCTTGGTATAATTGTAAATCGTCCCGAGTGTGTGCCGGATAGTGTTTAATGTTCGGGGATCATTGGTCAGTGCGGACTCGGTGGGCGGAAGGGCCTGTTTTCGCACTATATCTCTAAACTAACACTAAACAATTGAATGCACCAACCTTGATGAGATCCAGATCGCACTGGCCTCTTTCGTAGGCCACACAAGCCAAGTGCGGGTCCCTCTTTTCACAGTATTTTCCAACCACAGAACTGTCATAGTAAGGGTTTTCACGTAGGAAGCGCTCAGGGTTGTTATTGCTATCGATGTATATTTTAGCCAGAGCGTTGTGGGTGGCTGGCTCCTCACAGCCCTCGTGAATCCGAGACTCCAGCCAGGGCAGCAACAATTTCAATCTGCCAACACAAAAAACAAGAATACTGAGCAAAGCCCGACAAGTGGCGCCTTGGCGATAACGAATGAACGGAACAAAGTATGAAGTGCTGGAGTAACTCAGCGGGTCAGGCAGCATCTGGATGATCAGCCATGATCATATTGAATGGCGGTGCTGGCTCGAAGGGCCAAATGGCCTACTCCTGCACCTATTTTCTATGTTTCTATCTCTGCAGAACATGGATAGGTGACGTTTCACAGAGTGCTGGAGTAACTCAGCGGGTCAGGCAGCATCTCAGGAGGACATGGGCAGGTGACATTCACAGAGTGCTGGAGTAACTCAGCGGTCAGGCAGCATCTGTGGAGAACATGGATAGGTGACGTTTCACAGAGTGCTGGAGTAACTCAGCGGGTCAGGCAGCATCTCAGGAGGACATGGGCAGGTGACGTTTCAGGTTGAGACCCTGCTGCAGACATTGTAAGTGGTGGGGAACAAGTTCACAAGTTATAGGAGTAGAATTAGGCCATTCGGCCCATCGAGTCTACTCCGCCATTCAATCATGGCTGATCTCTGCCTCCTAATCCCATTTTCCTGCCTTCTCCCCATAGCCCTTGACACCCGTTCTAATCAAGAATTTGTCTATTTCTGCCTTAAAAATATCCACTGACTTGGCCTCTACAGCCCTCTGTGGCAATGAGTTCCACAGATTAACTACCCTCTGACTAAAGAAGTTCCTCCTCACCTCCTTTCTAAAAGAGCTCCCTTTAATTCTGAGGCTGTGACCTCTGGTCCTAGACTCTCCCACCAGTGTCAACGTCCTCTCCACATCCACTCAATCTATGCCTTTCATTATTCAGTACGTTTCAATGAGGTCCCCCCTCAACCTTCTAAACTCCAGCGTGTACAGGCCCTGTGCTGTCAAACACTCATCATAGGCTTACCCACTCATTCCTGGGCTCATTCTTGCAAGGTCCTCAGGACCTTCTCCAGAGCCACCACATCCTTCCTCAGATACGGGGCCCAAATTTGCTCACAGTACCCCAAATGTGGCCTGGCTGGCACCTTATAGAGCCTCAGCGTTACATCCCTGATGTACAGAGTTGCAAGAGAGGAGGGTCAGGGGAAAGCCTGGCAGGTACTAGGTTGATATTGGTGAGGGGGTGGGGAGGTCCCAATGTTGGGGGAGTCCAGAACCAGGGGGCACAGTTTAAGAAAGAATAGAGGGGTAGGTCATTGAAAACGGAGATGAGGAAAAACTTTTTCACCCAGAGAGTTGTGAATCTGTGGAATTCTCTGCCTCAGAAGACAGTGGAGGCCAATTCACTGGATGTTTTCAAGAGAGAGTTAGATAGAGCTCTTAAAGATAGCGGAGTCAAGGGAAGGTAGACACAAAATGCTGGAGTAACTCAGCAGATGAGGCAGCATCTATGGTGAGAAGGAACGGGTGACATTTCGGGGGTACTGGAGTTCTTTCTCACACGCGCGGAGTGAGGGGATATGGGGAGAAGGCAGGAACGGGGCACTGATTGGGGATGATCAGCCATGATCACAGTGAGTGACAGTGCTGGCTTGAAGGGCTGAATGGCCTACTCCTGCATCTATTGTCACGTGCGACAGCAGGCAGTAGATACGACTGTCCGGTAATATTTTGGTGTGACTGTGTCGGGGCCAAAACGTGGCGACACTTGTGTACTGCCTGGGTGAGGTTTGCCGTGTGATGTTGCCGGGTTGCATGCAATACAAAGTATTTCACTGTAGTTGGGTACACGAGATAATAGAGTATCATTGAATCATGTTATCCTGCATGTAAAGCCAGCAAAGTCCGATCAAGGATAATCGAAGGGTCACCAATGAGGTAGATCAGGGGTGGCAAACCTGCGGCCTTCTAGGCCATTAAGTGTGGCCTTTTGAATGCATCCAAATTTTGTAGAACAAATCTTTTTATTATTATTAATAATATGTTTTTGTTCGTCTTTTATTATTTTTATTTTAATCTTAAAATGAACGTATTTTAAAATACCAAAGAGTAAAAGAAGATTCAACAAAATAATCCTCCCCGACTGACGGCCACAATTAAAACATTAGTAAGTCATGAGGGCTATTTTAACAAAATAGTGAACATTTTGAAGTATAGCTAGTTGAAGTTACTTGGATGCGGCCTTATTAGGTCACAGCTAACTTAATGCGGCCTTCCAACATGAAAAGGTTCCCCAGCCCTGCAATAGAGTCACATTGAATCATGTTATCCTGCATGCGCCATCACACTTGTCAATACCATATAACAATTACAGCACGGAAACAGGCCATCTCGGCCGAACACTTGCTCTCACCGAGTCCAATGCTGCTAACGTCGCCTCTACACCGTATAAACATGACACTGGTAGACTGCAAGCGGATGCTGCTTTCTGAACCACCCCCGGTTTTAAATGCAGCCTTGTTTGCGGAGGGGGGAAGAATAAGACAAACTATCTGATCTTGATTCAGCTGGCGACAGAATCAGCAGGGCCACAGTCAGTCACACAGCACGGAAACAGGCCCTTCGGCCCAAATGGCCCATGCCGGACCAAGATGCCCCCAGGGATCTCGCCTCCTTTGGGCATCAGGTAGAGGCAGAGCGCAAGGAGAGGACTTTCTGCCACTTCGTTTACTGACCTGTTCCTCTTTTCCACTTCACCCACCAGCTCGTCGGTTGAAAACTGACCGCGGACGACGTTGATGAGGTTTTTAATGACTTCTTCAGAGCAGTCGACATCGAGTAGTCCGCCCACCACCACTGGCAGCCTGCTGGGGTTCACCTGCACACAATGGAGGATGGCAATGGATGCGTCACATCTAGCCTTCACTCATCAATTTGCTCTATTATTCTATTTTTTTTAAGAGATACAACTCAAAAACAAGAGCTTCAGCCCACCGAGTTCACATCGACCCGCGATCCCCGCACATTAACACTATCCTACGTACACCAGAGACAATTTACATTTACACCAAGCCAACTAGCCTACAAATCTGCGCGTCTTTGGAGCGTGGGAGGAAACCGAAGATGTGGGAGAAAACCCACGCAGGGCACGGGGAGAACGTGCAAACTCCGTACAGACAGCACCCGTGGTCGGGATCGAACCGTGGTCTCCAGCGAGGTAATGCAGCAGCTCCGCCCTGCCGCCCCCTAATTTTCTTGCCCTTAAGACCCCACAGCACCGTTTACTGAGCACTTTGGAATCGCAACACGAGTGCTACAAGGTTACAGAGTTGAAGGTGAAAGAATTTGAAATGTTAAGCCAAAGTGGTTCGAAGTTCATCGCGTGCCAGTGCAGAGATTGCAGATTTCGAGAGGCCATTTTACAGTCAAAACGCTGAAGGCCACAGGAATTTTTTTTTTTCAGGCAACGGAAAACTGATTAGCCTGGATGTCCTTCCTCGCCCCTCTTCACCACCTGCTCCATGGCTGTGTAATACTTTTCAAGTATCATCCATGTCTCTAATAGATAATTTGTCCTGTGCACAGTGTAGACTGCGAATGGTCAAAACAGTAGCTGCCCCAAATGATTAGGTTTTTATCATGTTTAAGAAAGAACTGCAGATGCTGGAAAAATCGAAGGTAGACAAAAATGCCGGAGAAACTCAGCGGGTGAGGCAGCATCTATGATGCTGCCTCACCCGCTGAGTTTCTCCGGCATTTTTATCATGACACTCACCTTCTGAACATAGATCTCAATGTATTTCTGTAGGTTGTTGCGATACAGGTACAGAACCAGGTCGTGAACAAAATCAAATCGATCACATACGATGATCAGTGGCAGCTGGTCCGTCAACTTGGCTTCCTGGAAGCAAAATACAATTGCTCAACTGAAGGAAGTTTAGTTTAGTTTAGCACGGAAACAGGCCCTTCGGCCCACCGGGTCCGCGCCAACCAGCCATCCCTGCACATTAACACCCACGAGGGATACATTTAAAAAAAAAACATTTAACACGCCAATTAACCTACACCAACCATGTTGATAAGACACAAAAAGCTGGGTTAACTCAGCGGGTCAGGTAGCAAGGATCGGGTGACGTTTTGTGTCAAGACCCTTCTTCGGGTGGAAAGACTAGGCTTGTATTCACTGGAGTTTAGAAGGATGAGGGGGGGGGGATCTAATAGAAACATATAAAATTATAAAAGGACTGGACAAGCTAGATGCAGGAAATATGTTCCCAATGTTGGGCGAGTCCAGAACCAGGGGCCACAGTCTTAGAATAAAGAGGTCATTTAAGACTGAGGTGAGAAAAAACTTTTTCACCCAGAAAGTTGTGAATTTGTGGAATTCCCTGCCACAGAGGGCAGTGGAGGCCAAGTCACTGGATGGAATTAAGAGAGAGTTAGATAGAGCTCTAGTGGCTTGTGGAGTCAAGAGATATGGGGAGAGGGCAGGCACGGGTTATTGATAGGGGACGATCAGCCATGATCACAATGAAAGGCGGTGCTGGCTTGAAGGGCCGAATGGCCTCCTCCTGCACCTATTGTCTATGTTTCTGTGTTTCAGATTGAGAGTTAGGGGAAAGGGAAACGGGAGATATAGGCGGTGATTATAAACACCGAACAAATGAATGAAAGATGGGCAACATGTACGATGATCAAGGAAAGGTGGAGCCTACAATACTCCATTGTGGGCTGTGTGGTGGGTGATAACGAGTTTATGCAGACAGCGAAACTTAACAGGACGACAGTGAAACTAGTACGACGACTGGGGTGGGGGAGGGACAGAGAGAGAGAATAAAAGGCGGAGTAGACTTGATGGGCCGAGTGGCCTAACTCTGCTCCTAGTATGAAAGTATTAAGAATGCATCAGATTCAAATGATGCTAAAAAGGGTTTTAGATCTGTAATGTTAGTTTTCCATAGCCTGACCTGCTGAATTTCTAGCATTTTAAATTTAAAAAAATCACGCATCTCCTCAGCACTGCTAAACACTGTAAGCCCCTACAGCCAAACTGAAGATTGCATTTGGACAATATTTCAATGAATTGTGCTTCAAGATTAATAGAACACAGGGCATTGAATCATTTTACAAGTGTACGATGGCGTATTTAACCTCCAATTTGATACTAAATCTTACACCTCTCACTTGCATGAATATGACCCATCACTGCAGGTCATGGAGCGTTGCCATGGCTCCACAAATCTTCTACTTAGTCCCCCCCCCCCTCTCACCCCTCACTACCTGGAGATTTTCTTAAAAATGGAAACATTCATCCAAATGGCTGATATATATAATTCACAAGTAGCCAGCACAAAGCCCAGAACAGTCATGTTATCCACTTGTGTTTACACAGTGCTGCCCCTGACAACGTTGTTCTCACAGCAGATTCAAATATTAAAATGGCCTGGTCACAGGATTACCCGGGTCAGCCACTTGTCCTGGGATTACCCTGCTCACACACACAGCAATTCCATTCCTTTCTGAAAGGATTTTAATATCCAATAAATCAGCCTCTTACTTTTGGAGGAAAAGAAAATCAGAAAATCCAACAATAGAACAGGACTAGGGGGGGGGGTCTGAGCTATAGGGAGAGGTTGAATAGGCTGGGTCTCAGTGTAGGAAGGAACTGCAGATGCTGGTTTACACCAAAGATAGACAAGAAATGCCGGAGTAACTCAGCGGGACAGGCAGCATCTCTGGGAGAAGGAATGGGTGACATTTCGGGTCTGAAGAAGGGTCTCGACCCGAAGCAGCACCCATTCCTTCTCTCAGGAAATGCTACCTGACCCGCTGAGTTACTCCAGCATTTTGTGTCTACCAGCAGCGTGAATGTTGGTCTCTCAAAACAACCTTACTCATAACATGACATGGTATTTCAAACAACTCCTGCATTCCCTCTCTCCCCCACCCTAGTCGTCCTACCTGTTCTACTGGTCGCATCCTTGTATCCCTCGTCACATCCTCCCCAGCCAACAATGGGCCATTGTGGGCTCCACCCTTCCTGAGGTCATATGTTGTCGGCCCTGATTTGTCCTGGTCTTCCCTCGCCTCCACTTTATTTCACTCTCTGCGGGGTCCCCAATCGGAAAAGTCGCCTGCTCCTTTTCTCCAGAGATGCTGCCGGACCCGCTGAGTTAAGGGCCTGTCCCACTTTCACGACCTAATTCATGACTTTTTTTACTCGTGGACATTTTTCATCAGGCTAGAAAATCGCCCCGACCTACTTGATGCCACGAGTACCTACGACTAGCATCACGGCCTGCTACGACCTACCTACGACCTCGTGACGACCATGCTGCGAGTATGAGTCAGGGGCAAACTCGGCAGAGGTTGTGAATTAGGTCGTGAAAGTGGGACAGGCCCTTTACTCCAACACTTTGTGTCCACCACTGGACACGAACCAGTAATTATTTCCAAAGGCAAAATCACAATCAAGTCCAAAATAGACAATAGGTGCAGGAGTAGGCCATTCGGCCCTTCGAGCCAGCACCACCATTCAATGTGATCATGGCTGATCATCCCCAATCTGTACCCCGTTCCTGCCTTCTCCCCATATTCCCTGACTCCTCAATTTTTAAGTCCTATCTAGCTCTCTCCTGAAAGCATCCAGAGAACCGGCCTCCACCGCCCTCTGAGGCAGAGAATTCCACACTCACCACTCACTGTGAGAAAAAGTGTTTCCTCATCTCCGTTCCAAATGGCTTACTCCTTATTCTTAAACTGTGGCCCCTGGTTCTGGACTCCCCCAACATCAGGAACATGTTTCCTGTCTCAAGTGTGTCCAAGCCCTTAACAATCTTATATGTTTCAATGAGATCCCCTCTCATCCTTCTAAACTCCAGAGTGCACAAGCCCAGCTGCTCCATTCTCTCAGCATATGACAGTCCCGCCATCCCGGGAATTAACCTTGTAAACCTACGCTGCACTCCCTCAATAGCAAGAACGTCCTTCCTCAAATTAGGAGACCAAAACTGCACACAATACTCCAGGTGTGGTCTCACTAGGGCCCTGTACAACTGCAGAAGGACCTCTTTACTCCTATATTCGATTCCAACATGCCATTCGCTTTCTTCACTGCCTGCTGTACCTGAATCTACTATAACAAAATGGGAAAAGAACATTACTCTGTGGAAGAGGTAGTGTCGTGCAAATACCTTGAGGAAGTTTTTCACACGGTCCGAATCGTAACAGTTGCTCTCACGACATATGCGTTCCACCTCCTTAATCTGCCCGGTCTTGCAGGCAGCTTGAATGTACTTGAAGTGAACGTCGGGCTCTTGGCTGAAATTCACAATGGATCCGAGGAAATAAAACAATCCTGAAATGGGAAGACAGCACACATATTGAGGATAGACACAAAACGCTAGGAGTAACTCAGCGGGACCTGATATCTGATATTTTAATAGGAATCTGAGGGGTAACTTTTCCACAGCAAGGGCGGTGGGTGTATGGAACAAGCTGCCAGATGAGGTTGTTCAGGCAGGGACTATCCCATCATTTAAGAAACAGTTAGACAAGTACATGTTTAAGAAAGAAATGCAGATGCTGGAATAATCAAAGGCAGACAAAAATGCTGGAGAAATTCAATGGGTGAGGCAGCGTCTATGGAGCGAAGGAATAGGTGACGTTTCTACGTCACCTATTCCTCCGCTCCATAGATGCTGCCTCACCCGCTGAGTTCCTCCAGCATTTTTGTCATCAGTCTGAAGAAGGGTCTCGACCCGAAACGTCACCTATTCCTTCGCTCCATAGATGCTGCCTCACCCGCTGAGTTTCTCCAGCATTTTTGTCTACCTTAAACAAGTTTGGAGGGGTATGGACCAAGCACAGGCAGGTGGGACTAGTGTAGCTGGGACATGTTGGCCAGTGTGGGCAAGTTGGGCCGAAGGGCCTGTTTCCACACTCTATCACTATGACAGGCAGCATCTCTGGAGGGAAGGAATGGATGTCCTTGCGGGTCAAGACCCTTCTTAAGACTGATGTCAGGGGAGCGGGAGATACATAGATAAGGAAATGTAAGGTGTGAAAACAGGACAAGGGGAATGGAGATCAAAGAAAATGTAGAACATTATTAGCTGGGAGAAGGTAACAACAACAAAAAGAGATAAAATGTAGTCGGAGACAGTAAGACTGGTCTGAGAACTGGGAAGGGGGAGGTGATGGAGAGAGAGGGAAAGCAAGGGTTGCTTGAAGTTAGAGAAGTCAATGTTCATACCGCTGAGGGTGTAAGCTGCCCAAGCGAAATATGAGATGCTGTTCAGACAGATAAATGAGTCCTCAGCCAACAATCACAAATGCAAAATAATGGTAGAAAGCTCATCTCAGCTGTCATGAGAAGTTGAACAGTAGGCTGAATACATACCTTCACTGAATTAAAATTAAGCCTGCTTCCTTTGTATCAAGAACTGGAACTAATCTGAAATGCTTCCTTCAGATAGAGGTTAGTTGCTGCAGTTCATAGCAAACAACTTGACAGCCACTGACAGCAACTTGACAACAACAAGCCACTGCCAGACACAAAGTGCTGGAGTAACTCGGCACGTCAGGATACATCTCTGAAGGAAAAGGCTGGGTGACATTTCGGGTCAGGACCCTTCTCCAGACTAAGAGGTGCTGGAGGGTGGGATGGGGGTGGGTGAAGGGCTGGAGGCGAGAAACTGTTGCCTATTTTAGAATACCGCTGCACTTTAAGTCTTGTGAATTACAAATGGCAGCAAACTTTAATGGATGAACCAAGATTTCTTGATTAAAGCCCACAATTACTTTACTGAGGACCAATTATTTTCAAGCCTGAAATTGGGCAGGTGCACAAGTTAGATACAAGCCAGGACTCAGAGGAGAGAAACAAGCCTTTCGGCTCATCAAGTCTACAACGGCCAAGTGTCCATTGATACCAACCCCATTTCATACTCTCCACATTTCATCAATCCCCAGATCCCACCACTCACCTACTCTCAAGGGGGCAATTTAGCGGCCAATTAAGCAGCATTTGTGGGACGAGGGGAAACGGAAGCATCCAGGGGAAACCCACACAGTCACGGGGAACCGAACTCCACCCCCTCCACTATAGGGCAGCACGGTGGCGCAGCTGTAGAGATGCTGCCTTACAGCGCCGCGACACCCGGGTTCGATCCCGGCTAAGGGTGCTGTCTGTACGGAGTTCGACAGACAACTGGGTTGTCTGGGCTTTCTCCGAGATCTTCGGTTACCTCCCACACGCCAAAGGCCTGCAGGTTTATGGGTTAATTGACATGGTGTAAATGGTGTGTGTAGGATAGTGTTAGTGTGTGGGGACCACTGGTCGGCACGGACTCGGTGGGCCGAAGGGTCCATTCCCGCGCTCTATCTGTAAATTAAACTAAACTGCGCACAAGTCTGGGTTACTGGAGTCAAGTAGGCAGCTTTCCCCTAAAGGGCCTGTCCCACTCACGTGATATTTTCGGCGACTTGCCGCCACCCGTCATAGTCGCAGTGGGTCACCAAAATTTTTCAAAATGTTGAAAATCCAGCGGCGGCCAGAAAAAGGTAAGACTCTTTGGGCGACTACTCACGACCATACAGGCGTCACCCCGCACGGCGATTTTCGGCGACCCGCTGCGACTATGACGGGTGGCGACAAGTCGCCGAAAAAAAAATCACACAAGTGGGACAGGCCCGTAACATTTTATTTAAAACTTAACTATCCATGCAGCAACTAATATAAAACTATAGGATATAAACAGGCAACTGACAAAAAGGATTGACTACCCATTGAGTTACTTTCTTTAAAAGTACGGCTATTATAGGCACTGTCATTCTTGGCCTCTATTTGCCCTCAAAGTCAACTTGGAAGAGGCCAGATATGCGGAAAGTGAGCTGGTTGTGGAAAGAAACAGGACTGCTGATCACTCAACAAATTTGCCTTTTTAAGAAGATTTAAGTTTCAGAACTGTGAGCTGCTGAAAAGTGCATGTCAGCCTTCAAAGAGGCAACAAAGGTCGGTTTCTCCAGGCCTGACCTTGAGCAGTTGAACACTTGCCAAAGATATGGGTTTGAAAAAACTCCAGTTCACACAGTACAAACAGTCTTCCAAAATCATAAAAAGGACAAAGATCAAAACCAAAGGTAACTCAGGCATCACGAGCATTAAGCTCTGATTACTACGAGTGTCAGGGGTTATGGGGCGAAGGCGGGAGAATGGGGTTGAGAGAGAAAGACAGATCAGCCATGTTTGAATGGCGGAGTAGACTTGATGTGCCGAATGGTCCAATTCTGCGGCTAGAAATTATGAACTTATTAACAAATGCAGCACAATCGATAATGTTTTATTATTAATGTTTTATGTGTAATTCCTAGCTGTCACTATGTCATGTTGTCACTTGCGGGCGGAGCACCAAGGCAAATTCCTTGTATGTGAATATACTTGGCCAATAAACCTATTCACTCATTCATTCACAAAGACACAGCGGCAGAGTTGCTGCCTTACTGCGCCAGAGACCCAGGTTCGATCCTGACTACAGGTGCTGTCTGTGCGGAGTGTGTACGTTCTCCCCGCGACTGCGCGGTTTCAACCTACAATCCAAAGGCATACAGGTTTGTAGGTTAATTGGCTTTGGTAAGAAAAATTAAAAATTGTGTAAGAAATAAAATTATAGCGTGTAGGACAGTGCTAGTGTATGGTTATTGCTGGTCGGCAGGAATTTGGTGGGCCGAAGGGCCTGTTTCCGCACGATAACTCTTTTTAAAATAAGTTTTCTCACATGACGTAAATTTTTAAATATCCCCCCCCACCCCCCAGTTTTCGAACGGCCTCTTACCTTCGTAGCTTTTGAAGGATTCAAACAGCTCGACCAGAGACTGGGTGCCGAGCTGCTCGTGGTATTTGGATGCTACTTGCACACAGAGCTGCAGGTTCTGGCGAATGTTCGCTGACAACATGGCACGCAAGCACTCCAGCGAATCTTCCACCGACAGTGCACCAAAGTAGTTCACAAGCCACTGAAAGTGAGAAATGAAACATTTACAACGTGGATTCTTGCAAGACTCACTAAACGAAGAGTATTGAAATTTAGGCTTAGGCTAAAAGCCCTGTCCCACGGTACGAGATCATTCCAAGAGCTCTCCAGAGTTAAAAAAAAATTCAAACTCATGGTAAGCACGGAGAATGAACGTAGCGGGTACATCAGAGCTCGGGGACGTCTCTTAGCGTTAAAGGCAGGTACTCGGGAAGACTCGCTAACGGCAGGTACTCGGGAAGACTCGCTAACGGCAGGTAAGCATGGGAAGACTCGTGTAGATTTTTCAACATGTTGAAAAATGTCCACGAGAGCCGCGAGTACCGACGAGCGGCCAATACCGTAAATCTCTGAGTTCGAATCAGGGCAAACTCGGGAGAGCTCTTGGAATGAACTCGTACCTTTTAGGCCCCCCTCGGTCATGGCTGACCATGGGTGTCTCCAGGGTGCTTTTCCCGATATGTGCGTGACTTTGTTTAACATGGGGAGACTGGTGCACAGACAGCCACCACACGGTCCTTGACAGATCTGGGCCAGGATGCCGTGGCATGTACCCAGGAAGTTCAGTACATGTACCCAGGAAGTTTTAGTTTGGTTTAGAGATACAGCGTGGAAACAGCCCCTTCGGACCATCGAGTTCGTGACAATCAGCGATCACCCGGTCACTAACTCTATCCAACACTCTAGGCACAATTATTAGAAGTTAGTTAACCTGCAAACCATTCCATTCTTGGAATGAGGGGGGAAACCGGAGCATCCAGAGAAAACTGGATTATGTTACCATCCTCCCTCAGATGATGGATTAGTACTCCATGTTTAGTTTAGTAATACAGCATGGAAACAGGCCCTTCGGCCCGCCGAACGTGCGACGACCATCGATCACCCGTTCACACTAGTTCTATGGTATCCCACTTTTCCCACCCACTCCCTACACACCAGGGGAAATTTACAGAGGGACAATTAACCTACAAACTCACACGTCTTTGGGATGTGGCAGGAAACCGGAGCGCCCGGAGTGCGCCCACGCGGTGACAGGGAGAACGTGCAAACTCTGCACAGACAGCACCCAAGGTCAGGATCGAACCCCGGGTCTCGAGTGCTGCGAGGCAGCAGCTCCACCCGCCGCCGGGCCACTGTGCTGTCCTGCCACCAAGGTCCAATGGACGGGGCACCGTCATAAGTCTTACCCTGGGAATTGAACGTGTAAGGTTCAGGTGCACAGCGCCCTTTCAACATCGTACCTCAGGGTTGAGAAGATGTGTGTGCACAACAGCCCGTTTAATGTCGTACGGATCTGTGTAGTGCTCCAAGGCTCTCTGCAACAAGCCTGCCTTCTCACACAGCTGGGCAATGTGGGCCCGGTCGTAGTGAGTGAACATTTGATTGCCAAGGATCGCGTCAGCAACCTGCAAACACAAACCCCATTGATGAAATCACATTAAACATTTGCACACTAATCCTATCAAGCGAATAATGAAAGTCCTGGGTAGAGTGGACGTGGAGAGCATGTTTCCACTAGCCGGAGAGTCTAGGACCAGAAAGCACAGCCTCGGAATCAAAGGACGTACCTTTAGAAAGGAGACGAGGAGGAATCACTTTAGTCAGAGGGTGGTGAATCTGTGGAATTTGTTGCCTCAGACAGCGGTGGAGTCCAAGTCAATTAATATTTTTAAGGCAGAGATAGATAGATTCTTGATTAGTACGGGTGTCAGGGATCATGGGGAGAAGGCAGGAGAATGGGGTTAGGAGGGGGAGATAGATCAGTCATGAGAGAAGGGCGGAGTAAACCCAATGGGCTGAATGGCCTAAATATGCTCTCATCACATGTATCTCTGAACCAGTTTTACAAGTTGCAGAAGTAATTACGTAAAATCCCTCAGTATCGGCACACGGCAGAGGCCGATCTAGTTAACCTCTACAGAAAGGCGCTGAACAACGCTGATGTCTAACCCCCAATGACTCGACAATTCACAGACTATTATTATTCAAGTGGAAGGAATAGTTATTAAACTGTGGTTCCAGTAGGCTCAAGCTTCATCTCAAAACCGGCTGATAAAACCAGGGGTGGCAGCACTGAATTAAATGCTACTGTGCAGCAAGCAAGATTTCCTCAATTTTCAGCAAAATAAATGATTAAAGAATGGCAACGATGGCTTGGGTGAATGCCAGGCCACGCATTAAACCAACCCCAGAAGACACTGTAGCAGAAAAAGGGTAAAAAAACACTTGAAGCACTGAGGTTTCAACGTGCCATTTGATTTGTGTGTCTCTCCCTGGTTGAGCAGGACTCCACTTGAGTAACAAAACCCCATTAGTGCAAGCAATATCATTAGGGTGGTGAATCTGTTGCCACAGAGGGCTGTGGAGGCCAAGTCATTGGGTATTTTTAAATCAGAGATTTTTCAGGTTTTGGATCAGTAACGGTGTCAATGGTTATGGGGAGAAGGCAGGAGAATGAGGTTGAGAGGGAGAAATAGATCAGCCATGAGTGAATGGCGGAGTAGACGTGGGACTTGCCATCGCCCGCCGGGGGCTTTAACATCGGGAGAAGAATGGAATACAGGGGAGAGACCAGACTTTGCCTTCCATCACAGTGAGGAGGAGATTCACGGTGATGGACGTTTGTGTAAATTGTGTTGGGTGTGTGTCTTGGTTCTTTTCTTGCTGTATGACTGCAGAAACCAAATTTCCTTTGAACTTCATTGAGGTTCAAATGACAATAATTGTACAAATAAAATTAAAATGGGCCGAATGGCCTAATACTGCTCCTATGACATGAACTTGCATGTTTTTAAAACACTACCCACATCATTCACTGCAGCCCAATGCTGGCACTGAGAACTAAGCATCTAAATATCACATTTAGTTTAGAGATACAGCCCACTGAGTCCGCGCAGACCAGCGATGCCCGCACACTAACGCTATCCGACACACACCAGGGACAATTTACAATTTCACTGAAGCCAATTAACCTACAAACCTGTACGTCTTTGAGGAGTGGGAGGAAACCGGAGCACCCGGAAAAAACCCACGCAGGTCATGGAGAGAACGTACAAACTCCATACAGACAGCACCCGTGGTCAGGATTGAACCTGGGTCTCTTGCCGCCGGAAGGCAGCAGCTCTACCCGCGCCCAATTGGACCAACTCATGTACTGAATGCTTCTACAAACATTTGGCACATTTAATGTTTGGTACAATTAGTGCCAATAAAGGCTAAAGTTGTCATTAAGTGATAATCACTTGCAAATCAGACTGCACACCATTTGCATCTGGAAAACAAGTTTTCTTCACAAATTTTGGAAATCCAAACCCAGGGGTGGGGAACCTGCGGCCTTAAGGCTGCATGCGGCCTTCTAGACCATTAAGTGCGGCCTTTTGAATGAATCCAACATTTGTAGAACAAATCCTTTTATTTTGATTATATGTTTTTTGTTCGTCTTTTATTATTTTTATTTTAATCTTAAAATGAACGGATTTAAAATACCAAAAAGCAGATTCAACTAAATAATCCTCCCTGACTGACGGCCACAATTAAAACATTAGTAAGTCATGAGGGCTATTTTAACAAAATAATGAACATTTTGAAGTGTAGCGAGTTGAAGTTTCGTGGATGCGGCCTTATTAGATTACAGCGAACTTAATGCGGCCTTCCAACATGAAAAGGTTCCCCACCCCCGGGTTAAACCCCTTAATACCCTGGTAACACCAGAAAGGAGTGCAAAGCAGCAGCTTGCTACCACCTCAAGGGTTGGTAAGGGAATAAGTGAATCAGCTCGGCCCACATCTTGTCATCTGGCATATTTCAACATGGTGTTAAATCAATGTACCCAAACTATTATGTAGGAAAGATGACAACTGCATTAAAAATGCAGCAATGCAAGAAACAAAATGTCAGCAAAGGGACATTAGGAAATCAATGTTCCACCCGACCTAATGTGACGTGCTGAAGGTCACAGTTTTATTGTCCTGCACCAAAGAAATAACTCAAGTATTTCCATCGACCAGTTAAACTCGATTAGTAACGGTGTCAAAGGTTACAGGGAGAAGGCAGGAGAATAGGGTTGTGAGGGGAAGATAGATCAGTCATGATAAAATGGTGGAGTAGACTCGATGGGCCGAATGGTCTAAATCTGCTCTTACAGTTGCAGAAGTATGCAGGAAGACCAATATTAGGCCATACATTAATAGCGCAAACAAAGCGGTCAGCTGGTGTATGCGAGTTCCCACCTGTGGTGCGTGGATCAGATTCATTTCAAGTAGGCGGGTCTGCAAGTGGCCCTCTGAAGGCCTGTTGTTCTTCAGAGCATCCAGAAGGAAGGAAGTACATTGCTGGATCAGGTTGTTCTCCATAAAAATATCCACAATCTGAGAGCGACCAGAGAGAATAGCAACCGTTAAGTAACATTTTGCACTTCAGTATACAAATTCAAATGCTTCAAGTCTTTAAGAATAAGGGGTAAGGCATTTAGAACGGAGATGAGGAAATACTTTTTCCACACACAGAGTTGTGAGTCTGTGGAATTCTCTGCCCCAGAGGACGGTGGAGGCCAGTTCTCTGGATACTTTCAAGAGAGAGCTCTTAAAGATAGCGGAGTCAGGGGATATGGGGAGAAGGCAGGAATGGGGTACTGATTGGGGATGATCAGCCATGATCACATTGAATGGCGGTGCTGGCTTGAAGGGCCGAATGGCCTACTCCTGCACCTATTGTCTATTGTCTTCTTCTGCCTTTTGTACTAGTCCGAGGTTTCAATCTACATCATTGGAGACCCTCGGACTATCTTAGATTGGATTTTATTTTGCACTCAACGTTATTCCCCTTATCATGTATCTGTACACTGTGGGTGGCTCGATTGCAATCATGTAATGTCCTTCTGCTGACTGGTTAGCACGCAACAAAAAGCTTTTCACTGTACCTCGGTAAACATGACAATAAACTCAACTCAAGCTGGGTTTCGCGACGGCAGTTTGTTGACTGCAACCAGGGCAAGTGTTTGGTCAGGAACCTAAGGTTTTCTGAGTCAGTCTCAATCTATAAAAGGGAAAGCAAATGGAACTTCCAGGTTCAACTCGAGCTTACAGAAGCATCTATGTAGAGAGGTCACTGGCGCAACCATAAGTTGCCGATGTGCCGGGAAGTAGTTGTGGGTCAGCTGGTTCAGCCAGTGCATCATCCCCTACATATTCCTCCCTCACCTCCCATTGACCCAATCAATAATCTTAACTGAATGTGTAGGAAGGAACTGCAGACGCTGGTTTAAACCAAAGATAAGGCACAAAAAGCTGGAGTAACTAAGCGGGACAGGCCGCATCTCAGGAGAAAAGGAATGGGTGACGTTTCAGGTCGAGACCCTTCTTCAGACTGCGAGTCAGGGAAAGGGAAACGAGAGATGTAGACGGTAATATAGAGAGATATAGAACAAGTGAATGAAAGAAGTGCAAAGAAGTATCAATGATTAAGGAGCGGACCATCGCGGGCTCCACCTTTCATTGATCATTGTTACTTTTTGCCTCTTTCATTCGCTTTTCATTATGGGGTGGGAGATTGCAACCTTCACGTGGCCCACCCTGTTTCGACGAATGCAATCAACGTGACGTGCACAAACAAACAGATGTAGTGTTTTGGTGTTGACAACTTTAAGCTGTGCACGCCAGACGCAAGAAGATTTGTCCGATATCTCTCCCTCTCTCTCTCCATCGCCGCCTATATCACGCGTTTCCCTTTCCCCCGACTCTCAGTCTGAAGAAGAATCACAACTCAACAGCACGCGATTAGTAACCCAAACTTGACTTCACAATACACATGCTCAGATAATCTCAGAAGGCAGGCCAACAGATAACGTTTAGATTTAAGCACTGAAGCTCGGACTGACCTGACTGATATTGGCTAAAGGTTCCTCATCTTGGACAAGCATCTGTGCAAACTGAAGTCCCTGGTCTGGGCTCACCCGCATTACATTTCTCAGCAGGAAAACCCAGTCTGGAGTGTAGCCGACCTGTAAAATAGATTGGCACAGGTTACCTGTAGGAAGGAACTGCAGATGCTAGTTTAAACAGAAGATAAGGCACAAAACGCTGGGGCAACTCAGCAGGACAGGCAGCAGCAACTCTGGAGAGAAGGAATGGGTGGCGTTTCGGGTCGAGTCTGAAGAAGGGACTGCCTTATAAACCGAAACGTCACCCATTGTTTCTCTCCAGAGATGCTGCCTGTCCCGCTGAGTTACTCCAGCTTTTTGGCACAAGTTATGACTTGATGTATACCCGTTTCATGGGCAAATAACTCCTCCACTTAAACATTTCCTCACAATGAAATTCAAATGATTTTGGGACCATTTTTTTTTAACCAGTCTACCAGTCATTTATGGAATTCCCTTCCACAGAGGGCAGTGGAGGCCAAATCACTGGATGGATTTAAGAGAGAGTTAGATAGAGTTCTAGGGGCTAGTGGAATCAAGGGATATGGGGAGAAGGCAGACATGGGTTATTGATTGGGGACGATCAGCCATGATCACATTGAATGGCGGTGCTGGCTCGAAGGGCCAAATGGCCTCCTCCTGCACCTATATGTTTCTATGTTTCAGACGTCTGCAGGATATTACGCAAAATGTCACAATAGATTGTGGAAATAGAATCAAGCGAGAAAAAGTGAGTTGAATTTCTATTAATTCTAAGACAGCTGTGGCACACCCACGGGATGTGCAGGTTTGTAGGTAACGGGCCGTCATGCATTGCCCTGAGTGTGTGGGGGAGTGGCTGGGAAGGCATCGAGCTGGTGTGGATGGGTGATCAATGGGCCGGCACGGATTTGGTGGGCCAAATGGCTGGTCTCCATGCCATAATCACGAGATAGGTGCAGAATTAGACCATTCGGCCCATCAACTCTGCACCGCTATTCAACCTTCGCTGATCTATCTCTCCCTCCGAACCCCATTCTCCTGCCTTCTCCCCGTAACCTCTAACACCCGTACTAATCAATAAACTATCTATTTCTGCCTTAAATCTATCCACTGGCTTGGCTCCTTCAGCCTTCTGTGGCAAAGAATTCCAGATTCGCCACCCTTTGATTAAAGAAATTCCGCATCAAGAAGGGCCTTTAGTTCTGAGGCTGTGAACTCTAGTCCTAGACTCTCCCACTAGTTGGAAACATCTCTCCACACCAACCCTATCCAAGCCTTTATTTCTTAACTAACAAAAAGGCTTGGATAGAGTGAATGTGGAGAGGATGTTTCCACTAATGGGAGAATCTAGGAACAGAGGCCATAGCCTCAGAATAAAAGGATGTTATTTTAGAAAGGGAATAAGAACACATTTCTTATCAGAGGGTGGTGAATCTGTGCAATTCATTGCCACAGACAACTGTGGAGGCCAAGTAAGTGGATATTTTTAAGGTGGAGATACACAGCCTTTTGATTAGTAAGGGTGTCAGGGGTTATGGGGAGAAGGCAGGAGAATGGGGTTGAGAGGGAAAGATAGATCAGCCATTATTGAATGGCAGAGTAGACGATGGGCCGAATGGCCTTATTCTGCTCCTGGAACATATGAACATTTGGACAAGACATGGCTAGGAGAAAGTTTGGTTGGCATGAAGGAGTTGGGCTGAAGGGCCTGCTTTCATGCTGTATGACTCGATGATGGAATTGGACAGGACATTTTAAAAGTCGACTGGGAGGGTTGATTTCAGGTAAAGGGTCATCTGGTAAGTGGGAGGCTTTTCACTGAGTGTGTGAGAGTTCACGGCCAACGTGTTCCTGCCACAGTGAAGGCCATGGCCAGCAGGGGGAGAGGGAGGGGGAGAGGGAGAAAGAGAGACAGACAGAGAGCCAGACAGAAAGACGGGGGGGGCGCGGAGGGGGAGGCGCGGAGAGGGAGGCACAGAGAGGGAGGCACAGAGAGGGAGGCACAAAGAGAGATTATATATATATTCTGGGCAATAAAAGGAGGCAGCACGGAGCAAGTGAATCAAGGGCCCGTTTTTGTGCTGCACACCAGGGTATAGTTTTGCCTCCCCCTCCCCTCGCCCCCTCAATCATTGTGCATTCTCCAAGCCTTTCCACTCGTCACTTTAATTTCACGTTTCATGTATTTTGTCTTTTTTTATGACCGTTGGCAGAACAATTTATAAATAAAATTCTATCGTATCATGCCATGTGCGGGGGGGGGGGAACAAAAGACACCATTACCACCGCAATAGTCCAGGGAAGAAAGTTAAGGAAAGAACCTTTTTTGCGTAAAGCACAATTTTCTGAAATTGGCCGGTCTCCGCAAAGCACTGTATGACTTTGTTCGGCACGCTGGCCCGCAGATAGACACTCAGGGCAAGTGTGGGATCAGCCGCCTTCACCAGGTCCCCCAGCTCCTCTGAACACTCCAGCTGCGGGGCATGAAGGAGAACGTTATCAGCAGCGCTTGGAAACAAGTGACGGCGCTGCGCACGTTTTAAATCACTATGACATTGAATTTTTAGAATAGGACGAAAAATCGCGTGGCCGGCCTCCGCTGCAGGCCCAGTTTGAGCCGATTACCTTATCTTCCTTCAGCCACTTCTCCAGCAGTTGCTTGCGGCCTTGCTGCAAGACGGGTCGGCACAGCTCCAGGGACTCGTACTTGTTCAGTTGCCCCTGGTCGAGGAGGATTCCAAAATACTGAAGGAGAGGAGAAGCTTGGCCTGGCTGAGCCGGGACCGTCTGGAATTTCCGAATGGTGTCTGGAGTCCTCAGGATACCCTGACAATTGAACAGCAGTTTAGACTCGAGTTTAGAGCGGCACGGTGGCGCAGTTGCTGCCTCGCAGCGCCGGAGACCCGGGATCCATCCCGACTGCGGCCGTTTGTCCGTACGGAGTTCGCACGTTCGCCCCGTGACCTGTGTGGGTTTCCTCCGGGTGCTCCGGTTTCCTCTCACTCTCCAAAGACGTGCAGCTTTGTCGGTTAATTGCCTTCAGTAAAAATTGTAAATTGTCCCTAGTGTGTGTAGAATAGTGTTAATGTGCAGGGATCGCAGGTCGGCGCAGACTCGATGGGCTGAACGGTCTGTTTTCCGCGCTGTACCTCTAAACTAAACTTTACTTACAGCGAGGAAACAGGCCCTTCGGCCCACTGAGTCCTCACCGACCAGCGATCCCCCCGTATACAAACACGCACACACTAGAGATAATTTTACAACTTACTGAACCCAACAAACCTGTACATCTTTGGAGTGTGTGAGGAAACCGGAGCACCCAGAGAAAACCCACGCCGTCATGGGGAAGAATGTACAAACTCCCCACCGACAGCACCTGTGGCCAGGATCGAACCCAGGACTCTGGCGTGTGAGGCAGCAACTACCACTGTGCCATTCCGGCATAACAGCATGTATCAGTTACCATTTTTAATATAGTTCATATCAAAGTTTTTTACAAGCTAGATTAAGATTGTTTAGCAATTCTACACAGAACAGAATTGAATAAATTGTCATGCAAATCTATTCTTTTATTCTAACTCAAAAGGTTATGTGCGAAGGCAGGAGAATGGGGACGAGACAGAAAGGGAGGAAACCAAGCAATGTAGTCAGACAGGATATGCAAGAAATACTAAGAGTCACAAACTACTTAAGGGGTTTAGCATCTTTGCAAATGGAATCAATTGTCAATTCCAGATTAAATCTTCTTCTGGCTGCAAAAAGAGAAGGAAATTGCAAAGCAGCAGACCATTCTTTAATCATCTGCCAGTGGAGACTGGATGGGAAAATGCTAATGACAAAACGATTTAGGTACTGGAAGTACAGGGAAAAGACATGTCTCAGCTACACTAGTCCCGCCAGCCTGCATTAGGTCCACAACCATCCCAACCTGTCCTATCCATGTACCTGTCCAACTGGTTCTTAAACGTTAGGATAGCCATGTGCAGGGAGGGGAATTAGTGTCAATGTGTGATCGATGGCCAGTATGGACCTGGTGGGCCGAAGGGCCTCTTCTCGTGCTGTGTCTTTCAAACATTCAATCCAAAGGTCAAGTTCAGAACAGCGCCAAGATTAACAATGGAAAGATTCACAAAGTGGGATTCAACACCTAAATCACAAATGGTAATAGCATTCTTTGAACACTGTTGTTATCTAAAACATGTGGATCAGAGGTTCCACGAACAAGTCCATCTACTATGTGCCTGCTTTAGGAAGCGACCAACAGAAAACGGTGGACAAAAATGCTGGAGAAACTCAGCGGGCGAGGCAGCATCTATGGAGCGAAGGAAATAGGCGACATTTTGGGTCTCAACCCGAAACGTCACCTATTTCCTTCGCTCCGTAGATGCTGTCTCATCCCGCTAAGTTTCTCCAGCAATTTTGTCTACCTTCGATTTTCCAGCATCTGTAGTTCCTGCCCACGGGTGAACATCGGGGAACATCGGCGAGGAGGTCGACTGGACTTTGGCTCCTTCGCTCACACTGGGGAACTTTGGTGCCGCTGTGGGGATGTTTGTGTTGTGGACTACTGTGTTCTGTGCTTTTGTGTTTTTTTTTAAATTATTTGTATAACTAAGGGAAAAAGAATGTTGTTGTCTCTTAATTGAAGACAACGACAATAAATTAATTCAAATCCTTCTTAAACAAAAAATGGTACACACCTTTGGTGCAGAAGCAGCTACTTTAGCAGCTTCAGCATAGTTGCCTTGGGCAAACAAAGTGTTAAACTTCCTTGCAAAGAGCTCCTCTGCACCAGCGAGGTTGCTTCTTACAGCCATACGCAAAGCCAAGTCAGGGTTTTGGAGCACATTAGTGGTGTAATTAACAATATTTTCTTCTTCCACACAGACAGAAAGAACCTGCAAACAAAAAATGGTATAATTAAGACAACCAGCAGAACGATCTCAGCACACGGTTGACACCTAACAGTATTTATAGTTACGGAATAAATCACTTAAAAGATTTGGATATAGAGGGCAAGAAAGCAGCCAGGGACAAACCTCACCCTCTAAATCACGTGGAAAAAATCGAACGTGCAACGTATAAATTTAATTTAAAGATACTTTTTCTCACAGAGAGTTGTGAGTCTGTGGAATTCTCTGCCTCAGAGGGCGGTGGAGGCCGGTTCTCTGTATGCTTTCAAGGGAGAGCTAGATAAGGCTCTTAAAGAAAGCGGAGTCAGGGGATATGGGGAGAAGGCAGGAACGGGGTACTGATTGGGGATGATCAGCCATGATCACATTGGCTCGAAGGGCCGAATGGCCTACTCCTGAACCTATTGTTTATAGCATGGAAACAGGCCTTTGGGCCAGAGTTCACCCCTGTACACGGGGGGGCAATTTACAGAGGCCAATTAATCTACAAATGCGCACGTCTTTGGGATGTGGTGGAGGGGGGGGAAACTAAAGCACCCAGAGGGCAGGATCGAACCGTGGTCTCCAGCGCTGTGAGGCAGTAGCTCTACCAGTTGTGCCAGAGTGCTGCCCTATCTCCCGCTAATCATCTAACCTCTGAAATAATTCACTTTGGAAAAGACATATACAGCTCCGCAAAAAACCCTCCATGTTAAATTCAATGGGTTTCTGGAAGTTTGCTCAGCTGGCTACATACCAAGATGTGGGTGTCAGGACAACACTTGCCCTTGCAAATTCAGCATCATTCAGGGACGACAGGGAAACAACACAACAACGTACTTTCCAAAATAAAAATAACAGCTTTTAATTCGACGGGCAAAAAAGTTTTAAAATCAGTTCAGTCTAGCCCAGGGGTGGGGAGCCTGCGGCCTTAAGGCTGCCTGCGGCCTTCTAGGCCAGTAAGTGCTTATTAATATGCTTTTGTTCGTTTTTTATTAATTTTTATTTTAATCTTAAAATGAACGTATTTAAAATACCAAAGAGTACAAGAAGATTCAACAAAATAATCCTATATCCAATTGAAGTTTCTTGGATGCGGCCTTGTTAGATTACAGCTAACTTAATGCGGCCTTCCAACATGAAAAGGTTCCCCACCCCAGGTCTAACTTAATGTCATGTGTACCGAGGTACAGTGAAAAGCTTTTGTTGCGTGCTATCCAGTCAGCGGAAAGACAAGACATGATTACATTGGAGCCGTGTACAGATAAGTGATAAGGGGATAGCGTTTAGCGCAAGGTAAAGCCAGTAAATCAACAGATGAAATACCTGGCCTTTTTTATTGACTCCAATAATGCCAGAGGTTGGTTCATGAGGTGCAGTCACAAAGATGGTCTCAGCACTAATACGGTTCATGTAGATGCAAGCACCAGACTCCAGGTCATACAAGTGGATGTACCCATATTTTGTAATCAGATATATAACGCCGTATTTAGCTCCAATCTGCCAAATAAGAAAAACAAATAAATCCACCGTTGACAAGCAAATTGCACAAGTTAATCATTTTATAGTACAGAGCAATAGTAAGAATGATGACACAAAATGCTGGAGTAACGCAGCGGGTCAGGCAGCATCTGTGATGAACATGGATAGGCGACGTTTTGGATTGGATCCACCCCATTACAAGGAGGGAATCAGACACTAGAGAACATTGAGACACAGCCAATGCTCCGGGCAAACTGCTGGGATAACTTGACAGTCTGTGCAGCATATAATTGCTGATCTTGCTCATCCTTGACCATTTCGACATAATGAATTGGTTGGCAAACTGCATTAACTCATCTTACAGATGGTATCAGAACACATTCATCTTCAAATACTATGGCATTGAAGAAGGAGATGGCCGAGATATGCTATTTATTTATATAATAAAGGTGCTAGAATGGTTCGGAAAAGGACACAAAGTGCTGGAGTACCTGCGCTGGTCAGGCTTGCATCTCTGTCGGACATGGGCACATGACGTTTTGGGTCGAAACCCTTCTTCGGATCGAGTTTGAAGGGTCTCAACCCAAAACATCCCCGAGACAGAGTCTGAAGAAGGGTCTTGATCTGAAACATCACCGGCCCATATTCTGTGGAGATAATGCCCGTCCAGCACTGTGTCCCCTGTTGTGTATTAACCCACATCTGAGGTTCTTTATTTTCACAATGGTTCAGGTAGCGTTTGCGAATAGAGAGTAAAGGGCCTGTCCCACGAGCATGCGACCTGCATGCGCCAAGCGCGACCAAACTGGAAGCGGGGGCCGCACGGAGGTCGAGTGATCCCCATACAGGGCCGGCCCCACCAGCATGCGCCTGCATGCGGCGAGCGCGACCAAATCGGCAGCGGGGGCCGCGCGGAGGTCGGGTGAGTGGCGCGAAGTTGGAGCGAAGTCCGCGGTAAGTTTGCAAGGGCAAAGAGGGACACACAGAGAAAGACACAGAGGCACATATAGAAAGGGTCACGGGGGCACACAGAGAGAGGGTCACGGAGTCACACAGAGAGGGTCACGGAGGCACACAGAGAGGGTCACGGAGGCACACAGAGAGAGACAGAGAGGCACACAGAGAGGGACACGGAGGCACACAGAGAGGGTCACGGAGGCACACAGAGAGGGACACGGAGGCACACAGAGAGGGTCACGGAGGCACACAGAGAGGGACACGGAGGCACACAGAGAGGGACACGGAGGCACACAGAGAGGGTCACGGAGGCACACAGAGAGGGTCACGGAGGCACACACAGAGAGGGTCACGGAGTCACACAGAGAGGGGCACGGAGGCACGACGTCGAGGCGGTGTGTAATGTGTTGAGGCGGCTGCGGGCCGTCAGGCCGTTGCCGCGCGGAATTTTTGAACACGGTCAGTTTTTCGGAGCCCCGCGCGATATCGGGACCAGCTCCGCACAACTCCATACGGCTCCGGCGATCGAAGTGGGACCAGCCCCACGAGGCCGGACGGCTCAAGCGACCACGTTAGGTCGCGCTCACCGCACGGAGTCGCATGCTGGTGGGACAGGCCCTTTAATGTTTCATGTCAATTAACATTTTGTTTCTGCTGCTGTTTCGGAGGAAGCAGCGCAAGCAGAATTGATGGGATGGCTTCCTCACGTTACACTAAGAGGGGAGAAGGTTTCGACTGCAACGCCGGTTGCTTACCTGCATTGCCACTGGGAAGTCAGTTTGAGCCTCGGGAGGAAAGAACACATCCACCGCTCTCTTGGTAAAGGGCTGATTCCCAGCAGCAGGCTGGCCTACTTCTATTATGTGCAGCTGCAAGAGATTGTACAAGTTTGTTTGAAGAAGACAGCACATTAATCTTAGCCGCAAAATTCAGGTGCATAGCCGCCGCTGGGTTTGAAAGTATGATACAGATGGGTTCAAAGTCGCATGGAGATTGCAATCAATAAATCGAATGGTTTAGGTTTATTGTTTCCCCGTGCAGCGAGGTGCAGCCAAGTCCTATTTTGCATGCTCTCAAATCAGATATACCACACATGGATGCAATCAGTCTAGTTCAAGTCCAATGCATAGAGCAAAGGGGAAGATACCGAGCGCAGAATATAGTTCTCAGCAGTGTAGCGCATCAGTTCCACAGACAGAGTCCAATCTCCTCAATGGGGTAGAGGTGAATCGGACAGTGCCCTAGATTATGGAAGGGCCGTTCAGAAGCCTAATAACAGAGGGGAAGAAGCTGTTCCTGAGTCTGGTGGTGCGCGCTTTCCAAGCATCCGTACCTTCTGCCGGACGGAAGCGGGATGAAGAAGGAATGGCCGGGGTGACACAAGTCTTTGATTACGTTGGCTGCTTTTCCGAGGCAGCGTGGATGCAGTCAATGGTGGTGCGAGCGGCGGACTGGGCTACGTCTGCAACTCGCTGCAATTTCTCGCGGCTTTGGGCCGAGCTGTGATGCAACCCAACAGGGTGCTTTCCAAGGTGCATTTATGAAGGGACGAGACAAATGCAAGAAGCAGATTGATATGCTGACGCTAGCGCTTACCTTACCCCCGGCTTGACTGCGAACCGCAAAGCAAAAGAGGGTTGATGGCAAAGGATTCTCCTCCAGCTTGAAGTCAGCAAACGCAGCCGCATGGCCTTCAATCGGCTGCGATACCTTCCGGTCCACAGAATACAGCTGCATTGCACCAACCACACGGTTTTGCTAAATGAAGGGGGAAAAAAATCAAAAGGAACCTCCTCAGGTACATCAGCGTGGAAAATAATGAAAAGATCGCAACTAGCAAGGGCACGAGAGAAGATATTGCAATTTCCCCCACGTTAGACTATACTAGCGTGGCCCCTTGTTATCAAACCACAGCTAGCACAAATCAAAATCTTCAGCAGCTCTGCAGTTTGGATATTAAATAGGCATTTAGCATCATATTCCATCATGGGTTGTTAGACAATTGGAACACAACAGAAGGGTCTCAACACAAAATGTCACCTATTCCTTTTCTCCAGAGATGCTGTCTGACCTGCTGAGTAACTCCAGCTTTTTGTATCTGTCTTCAGAATTAATGCTTTTGAGCTGGCTGGGTAGATTCCAATTTACAACAGTTATCCCCCTTCCTTTACTGCCTCACTGAACATTTCACTCATTCAAGCATCGCAGTTGGGAGTCAGGGTGGCGCAGAGGCAGAGACGCCGGATTCGATCCTGACTATGGGGGCAGTCTGCATGGACTTAGTACATTCTTCCTGTGACCTCGTGGGTTTTCACTGGGAGCTTGGGTTTCCACCACAAGGCTAATTGGCTTCTGTAGATTGTCCCTGGTGTGTAGGATTCCAGGAATGAGTGGGCCAGCATACGATGAGCGCTTGACAGCACTGGGCCTGTACTCGCTGGAGTTTACAAGGTTTGGGGGGGGGGGGAGAACCTCATAGAAACTTACAGAATAATGAAAGGCATAGATAGAGTGGATGTGGAGAGGATGTTTCCGCTGGTGGGAGAGTCTAGAACCAGAGGTCATAGCCACAAAATTAAAGGGCACGCTTTTAGAAAGGTGGCGAGGCGGAACTTCTTTAGTCAGAGGGTAGTTAATCTGTGGAACTCATTGCCACAGAGGGCTGTGGAGGCCAAGTCAGTGGATATTTTTAAGACAGAGATAGATAAATTCTTGATTAGAACGGGTGTCAAGAGGTTATGGGGAGAAGGCAGGAAAATGGGATTAGGAGGCAGAGATCAGCCATGATTGAATGGCGACGTAGACTGGATGGGCCGAATGGCCTAATCCTACTATAACTTGTGAACGTGTGATAGTGCTGGTGTACGGGGTGATCGCGGGTCGGCACGGACTCAAGTGCCTATTTCTGCGCTGTATCTCTATAGTCTAATAAAGCATCTATAAAAAGGAAACTATGGGCATGATAAGAGAATCACTTTCTTCTTGACCAGACCCCAGGCACACGTGCCAGTCCTTCATCAATTGAAGATAGCAAGTTGAAGATAGCAAGGCTCAGCTTGGCTGAGAGCACAACCTTACGTTAAGGCACCAACATTAATGCAATGTATGGCAGGAGCTGCTGGCTGGCGATTCAAGTACCTTCCCCCTCTTCAGTGTTGATGTTAGGAAAGCAGCAGTGAAACCAGTTCACAACATCTCCAGGTTAGCAATACGCTGGAGAAAACCGTTTCAAAAAGCTTAAAATGAGAAGGGGCAAGATCAAGTTGTACAGACATGGTCACAATACACTGCTACTAATCCACCTCATAGCTGGTGTTTGGAGATACAGCCCTTTCAGCCCACCGTGTTCGTTAGCATTACAACACCGTGTTCTCAGGTTATCCATCAAGTCAAAAAACTCCTCTCATTAGTGCCGAGGTGCTCCTCAGCATTAACGAGAGCCTTGGAAACAGTGACAGCTTTTGTAAAGTATTGTACAATATGTTTTATTATTAATGTTTAATGTTTTACGTGTCATTCGTAACTGTCACTGTATGTCATGTTGTCACTTACAGGCGGAGCACCAATGCAAATTCCTTGTATGTGAATACTTGGCCAATAAACTTATTCATTCATTCATTCACAAGACATGGTGGAGACTTCAGGAGATTTCACATGTGCAATTTGACCACAAAATATTAAATGTGACTCGGGGAAAAGCCACACCAAACACGCGCATTAACATGGAGCCTTTATCACTTCAGCTATTTAAGTACTTTGGGGGTGGGGGGGGGGGGGGGGGGGGGTGGGAATCGACACAAAGTGCTGGAGTCTCTCAGCAGGTCAGGCAGCATCTCTGGAGAAGACGGATAGAGGTGAAGGTGGACACAAAATGCTGGAGTAACTCAGCGGACAGGCGGCATCGCTGGAGAGAAGGAATGGGTGACGTTTCGGGTCGAGACCCTTCTTCAGACCCATCTCGACCCGAAACGTCACTTATACCGTCTCTCCAGAGATGCTGCCTGTCCCGCTGAGTTACTCCAGCAATTTGTGTCTCCCTTCGATTTAAACCGGCATCTGCAGTTCTTTCCAACACATGGATAGGGGCGATTCTGAAGAAACGTCACCTATCCATGCTTCCCAGAGATGCCAACTGACCCACCGAGTTACTCCAGCGGTGTTTCCAAGTACTTTGGAAAGTTCTCACTGTCGTGGTGCAGAGAAAGCAATGCTAATTTGGTCACACCAAGGTCATCATGAATGAAGAGATAAACTGTTTTAGTGACTGAGATTGATAAGTCTTGGCCTTAACAGCAGAGCACTGAAACAGGGCCAGTACCTTCTCTGCCTCAGAGGGCGGTGGAGGCCGGTTCTCTGGATGCTTTCAAGAGAGAGCTAGATAAGGCTCTTAAAAATAGTGGAGTCAGGGGATATAGGGGAGAAGGCAGGAACGGGGTACTGATTAGGGATGATCAGCCATGATCACATTGAATGGCGGTGCTGGCTCGAAGGGCCAAATGATGCACCTATTGTCTATTGTTCCAATTACTCTGTCAATTCTAAGGTCCATGCTCAGGTCATTGCAGATTAATTTGGGAGTGGGGGGTTAAAATGAACCAACTTGTTCTGGCACGCAGGTCTGGTAGCTTTCCTTCCACGAGGTGGGATCTAAACATGGTGTCTTCCCCTCCAGCTCCAGAACCAAGGAGTGAACCCGGCCAACATCGGGTTCAGCACCCTGACCATGGAGTCGGACAAGTTCATCTGCATCAGGGAGAAGGTGGGAGACCAGGCCCAGGTGGTCGTCACTGACCTGAATGACCCAACAAACCCAATCCGACGTCCTATATCTGCTGACAGCGTCATCATGAACCCAGCGAGCAAGGTGATTTACATTAAGAGCATTTGGTGGGTTTATTTTGCCCCAGAACAATTCAAAGGCAGCAGCGAAGGAGTTCAGGAAGGAACTGCGGATGCCGTAAAATCGAAGGTGGACAAAATGCTGGAGAAACTCAGAGGGTGAGAAGGAAATAGGTGATCTTTCGGGTCGAGACCCAAGGGTCTCGATCCGAAACGTCGCCTATTTCCTTTGCTCCATAGATGCTGCCTCACCCTCTGAGTTTCTCCAGCATTTTTGTCCACCGACAAAGGAGTTCAGTTCGGTTTGGTTTATTGTCACGTGCACCGAGGTACAGTGAAAAACCTTGTCCAGTCAGCAGAAAGACAATGCATGATTACAGATACGCGATAAGGGAGTAACGTTTCAGGAGGAAAATGTTACAAGAACTTACCTGCGCTGAGATCCCAATGAGCAGCAGCCACTTCTGCTGAAGGTCCGTGCGGTAGTTAATGACCTGACAGCCTGCCAGGCTGGCGTGCCTGTCAAACATCTTCTGTGGGTGAGAGTCACCTTCCATGCTCCAGTGGAAGACGGCAGTCTCAGTAACTAGGGCAACTGTGTTCAAGGAGATCCACTTCCAGAACGTCACTTCTTCAGCCATGGTGTGGGCCTTCACTTTGCTCTTCATCTCAATGTTAAATATCTGCAGTGTTTTTCCAGCTATTGTTTGCAAACAGATCAGGTTAATACACTAGTCCCCCTCACTACAATGATCTTAACGGCCCAAATACCACAGCTGTTGGCAGGGAGCGAGAGAGAATAGTGATCCAATCTGATAATAGCACAAACTACACTAGCATCGTCTCTCTGAACGTGTATCTCAGTCTGAAGAAGGGCCTCTATCCAAAATGTCACCTACTTAAGGGCTCTTAAAGATACGGGGATATGGGGAGAAGGCAGGAACGGGGGACTGATTGGGGATGATCAGCCATGATCACATTGAATGGCGGTGCTGGCTCGAAGGGCCGAATGGCCTATTCTTGCACCTATTGTCTGTTATAGACAATAAATAATAGACAATAGGTGCAGGAGTAGGCCATTCGGCCCTTCTAGCCAGCACCGCCATTCAATGTGATCATGGCTGATCATCCCCAGAATATTGTCTATTACCTTTCTCCAGAGATGCTGCCTGACCCGCTGAGTTACTCCAGCTTTTTGTGTCTATCTTCAGAGAGAAAGACGGAACAAGGGAAATTAAAATCAAGTAGGCTGTCTCGGATTAGGATTACTTCAGCTTTTTGTGTCTCTCTCAGATCTAACAAGCTGACTATTAACCGTAGTTGGACGTTAAGTGCATCTGCAAAGTGACCAAGATCTGCATTTTGTATCAGAAAGGTTGGGAGATCCCTTAAACAGTGGTGAACTGGCAATAACAAGGTTCACTTTGAATCCAATTACACTGGTTTAGATTCCAGGCAAAAAATGTCAACAATTTGAATGTAAGAGGATTCACAAATAACATTCCTTACTGAGATGTTTAAGAAGGGAACTGCAGATGCTGGAAAAATTGAAGGTAGACAAAAATGCTGGAGGAACTCAGCGGGTGAGGCAGCATCTATGGAGCAAAGGAATAGGTGTCGTTTCGGGGTCTCGACCATCTTACTGAGATGGTTGCATAAGAGTTGAAGGGTGTATGTGACTAATAAAGAACCTTTGAACCTTTGAAGCGAACAATTTTTCTGATTTCACAATTTCTTTTGCAAACTGAGCCTTCAGAATGTACTACCTCAAGACCTATAAAATGCAATTACTACTGTCTTCCCGCTGACTAGTTAGCATGCAACAAAAGCTTTTCACTGTACCTCGGTACGCGTGACACTAAACTAAACTACTAGTTGATGTTATGGGTTATTATTGGAGTCATTCACTGCTCCAAGAAAAAAAAAAATTGTAATTAATTTTTCTAAATTACTTTTCTAACAGGTCTGCGGTTCAAAAAACTTCCTGCTTCGTCAGTACTTAAATGTCATCACCTGGTTGGTAACTTAAAAGCACCCAAGTGTTTTCAAACGTCAATAAAATAATCATGCAATTATTTCTTAAAGATGTTCTATCTTGGCTGCAGCGAGTGGTGTGAAGCAGCCAATTCACAAAAGAAAGCAGATCTTCAATTTAGGCTGGATTTCAGCTATCACAAAAGGAATGGTGGGACTCTGTAGCCTCACCAGATCACCTCAAGTGTTGCTTAAGCCATTTCACGGGTCGGAATAACTGGGGTTTGGTTGGTAGGTGGCTATAGTTTGGGGTTCCTTGGCACAGCGTCCACTGATATGCACAGGGGTTCTTGGAACAGCAGTCAGCTGGGTTCACAATTATTTTTAAGTTTTTATGGCCATTTAGAACGGAGATGAGGAAACACGTTTTCACACATAGAGTTGAGAGTCTGTGGAATTCTCTGCCTCAAAGGGTGGTGGAGGCTGGTTCTCTGGAAACTTTCAAGAGAGAGCTCAATAGTCCTCTTGAAGATCATGGGAGTCATGGGAGAAGGCAGGAACGGGGTACTGATTGTGGATGATCAGCCATGATCACATTGAATGGCGGTGCTGGTTTGAAGGGCCGTGCGGCCTACTCCTGCACTAATGAAGATGTGACCCAAATTCTCCCTGCAGGCTGAAATATCAAACTATTCACACAGTGGGATGCATACAACAGCAGAATCACTGATTAAAAACCACACATGCCGATTCACCCTCCACACATTATTTACAAAATCACAGTGCAAAACTCGACAAAATGTTGCTCAAGGTATATCCGCTTCTGGACACTGCCAAAGCTACTCCAGAAGAGAACTGCAAGCTTTTTTGCAAAGCACCTTTTCCACAGTACAACGATGGAATAACAGTGCAAAGCCCACCACAGACATTGCATGCATGAATTAAAAAGGTCATTCCCATCACATGGCAAACAATTATCAGCAACTTTTAAAACACATTTCAATCAATTTGGATCACCCACAAAAATAGTCCAAATACTGGGGCCAGAGGCTTAGCTCAGCCACTATTTGCATCAGGTCTGAAGGGATTTGGCATTTGTCTGATTGCGGCAGATTGCCAATGAAGGTTTTCAGAAACAGAGAGGCCACCTAGTTATATGACAGGACAGTTGATCACATGCTGTCTTGTGTACTTGGCCTAAAAGTTTAACCTTACATTAGTTCAGAAGGATCATTTATGTGCTTTTAGAACCGCATTTTAAAATATTTTTACTTTTGGAGGCTGAGCGGTACAGTTGCTGGCTTACAGCTCCAGGGACCCGGGTTCGATCCTGACTACGGGCGCTGTCTGTACGGAGTTTGTACATTCTCCCCGTGACCTGCGTGGGTTTTCCCCGTGTGCTCCGGTTTCCTCCTACACTACAAAGACGTACAGGTTTTTGTACGTAGGCTAATTGACTTGGTAAAATTGTCCCTATTGTGTGTAGGATAGTATAAGTCTGCGGCGATCGCTGGTCGGCGCGGACTCGGTGAGACAATAGGTTTGTTTCCGCACGTATCGCTAAACTAAACTGCACACAAGTCTAATTAAAATGCCAATTAAATAATATAGAATGCAATGAATGAACATTCACAGTTCAAGCTTATAATTACTGGTGAAGTAACCCTGCAAGAATTAATGCAGAGGCACGTTCCACTCACAAGAATGGAAGCAAGTCACCCTCGATGCTGAGGGGATAACTGGCCAACAATAGCAACTGATGTCCCTATAATCACCATACAGTGCACCAGTGTCGGGGTTCACATTCTGTGCTGAAAAAAGAGCTGGGAAGATTTCAGAGGACCATGCCAGGACTCGAGCTTGGGCAGGCCAGGACCTTATTCCTTAGAGAGCAGGAGCTTATAGAGGTGGATAAGATCACAAGGGGAATTGATAGGGTCAATGCATAGTATTTTATCCTAGATGGAGGAAATCAAGAACCAAACGACATAGGTTTAAGGTGAACGGGGAAAGATTTAATAATAACCAGAGAGGCAACTGTTTCACTCAGAGGGGGGTGGGTATATGGAAGGAGCTGCCAGATGCATTTTGGACAGGCAGGTACGTGGACAGGAAGGTTTTGGAACAGGGGGTGTCAAACTAATGTAAGGTCACGGGCCGGATTGGGCAAAATGCGACTTCAGTCGTGCACGAGTCAGCCGGCCCGAGGCCGAATGGAGCGCACTGCCGCCATCTTGTCTGTTTGACAGCGGTTGCCGGGGACAACCGCCCCCTGGCAACCGCGGGAGCGGAGGAGCGCCCCGCCGGCAGCACACACAGTGGTGCGAGAGGGAGCGGCTGCCGTACAGATACGTAATAAATGGTCGTGAATATACCCCCCCCCCCCAAAAATCATCCCAGGGGCCGGTAGTTTAGTACCCCTGTTTTAGAGGGATACGGACCAATTGCAAGCAGACGGAACTAGATTAGATGGGGGGTCATAGTCAGCTGAGACAGGTTGGACACCTTTCAGTGTTGCCAGACTCTCTAACCCTTCAGTTAGCTCATTGCTACATTTCAAGTCTGAAGCAAAAGGCTCCACTGCCATGCCATGCTATGCCAATGGGGCTGTCAAAGTGATGGCCAGGTCGCCCAAACACAATTTCGGGCTACCTGACTGGTAAATTGGGATGCTGGAAATTTATTGCAGCTTAGTATAGATCTTGGAATAGACCAGATCAAGTTTGGGATCCTCCTGCAAATTTCGATGCACGTTTGAGCATTGCTTATTCGCCGATACATTGTTTAGAAAGTGCTTACATTAAGTTGATGAGGTTTGCTTAGAATGAAAAGACCCACAAGAGGATTTACTGCCACAAGAACAAAGAACTCACCATCTGAAATGGAGACAAGAGAGCAGGAAGAAAAATATATCATCAGTAACAAAATAAAAACCAGATGGCAATATCAATAAACAGTACCTAATGTAACGTTGGTAATCTCCTGATAAATAGCTATGCTATTGGAGTGACATGGATTATTGCGGGGTGCTTACCTTTCAGAGCGATCACCTTGCTCGCTGGGTTCATGATGACGCTGTCAGCAGATATAGGACGTCGGATTGGGTTTGTTGGGTCATTCAGGTCAATGACGACCACCTGGGCCTGGTCTCCCACCTTCTCCCTGATGCAGATGAACTTGTCCGACTCCATGGTCAGGGTGCTGAACCCGATGTTGGCCTGGGTTCACTCCTTGGTTCTGGAGCTGGAGGGGAAGACACCATGTTTAGATCCCACCTCGTGGAAGGAAAGCTACCAGACCTGCGTGCCAGAACAAGTTGGTTCATTTTAACCCCCCCCCCCCCCCCCCCACTCCCAAATTAGTCTGCAATGACCTGAGCATGGACCTTAGAATTGACAGAGTAATTGAAACAATAGACAATAGGTGCATCATTTGGCCCTTCGAGCCAGCACCGCCATTCAATGTGATCATGGCTGATCATCCCTAATCAGTACCCCGTTCCTGCCTTCTCCCCATATCCCCTGACTCCGCTATTTTTAAGAGCCCTATCTAGCTCTCTCTTGAAAGTATCCAGAGACCCGGCCTCCACCGCCCTCCAAGGCAGAGAATTCCACAGACTCACCACTCTCTGGGAGAAAAAGTGTTTCCTCGTCTCCGTTCTAAATGGCTTACTCCTTAATCTTAAACTGTGGCCCCTGGTTCTGGACTCCCCCAACATCGGGAACATGCTTCCTGCCTCTCGTGTGTCCAAGCCCTTAACAATCTTATATGTTTCAATGAGATATCCTCTCATCCTTCTAAACTCCAGAGTGTACAAGCCCAGCTGCTCCATTCTCTCAGCATATGACAGTCCCGCCATCCCGGGAATTAACCTTGTAAACCTACGCTGCACTCCCTCAATAGCAGGAACTGCAGCCCTGGTGTTCTATCGCGGAGCGGGGCGATCCCTTGCCGGGGATTGCTCCGACTGCCGGCCTGCGGCCTGTAACATCGTGAAGCTGCGGTCTCCGGTAAGAAAGTGGCCGATTCGGGAACTCCAAGCCGCGTGGTCAGGACTGATCGGAGTGTGTGTTCCGATCAGTCCTGAAGTCGGAGTTTCAACCATCCCGATGAGAGGGATTATACATCGGGCATTCCGTAGCGGCGACTACAGAGGGTTCGTGGCCCCGACCACGGGTGAACAGAGGAGGAGGACTGACTGAACGTTATTGCCTTCCAGCACAGTGAAGAATGTTGATTCCACTGTGGTGGATGTTTATATTAAATTCTATTGTGTACTGTGGTCTTTTTTGATTGTATGGCTGCATGGTAACTCATTTCACTGTACCTTAATTGGTGCATGTGATAAATCAACTTGAACCTTGGTCAAGCAGTTAAAGTGAATGAAATTGTAGGGTGGCACGCTGGCGGTAGAGTGCTGCCTTACAGCGCCAGAGATCCGGCTTCGATCCGACTATGGATGCTGTCTGTATGGAGTTTGTACGTTCTCCCCATGAGCACGTGGGTTTTCTCCTGGTGTTCCGGTTTCCTCCAACGCTCCAATGACGTACAGGTTTGCAGGTTAATTGGCTTTGGTAACATTTTTAATTTGTCCCCAGTGTGTGGGATAGTGCTAAGACGGCGATAGTGGGACGGCGCGGACTCAGTGGGTCGAAGGAACTGTTTCTGCAATGTATTTCTAAAATCTAAAGAGAATACAAGCCTGCCTTGCTACATGGTAAAACGGTACGCCACTCAGATTTGAATTGAAACTCCAATTTAGTTGCTTGCTCATGCTACTAATGCATTTGCTCAAACACCTTATCAAAATACACTACATTGGGGTCAATCCAAGGTATTATCGCACTACAAACTTTATTGCACATTTTACACTTCAGATAAGTTCCAAGTTTGCAATGTTTTCTACAGTGTTTGCATTATCAATGAAGACACTTTTGCTATATGCAAGCACGCATTACTTTATGCGCCAAGGTGAATGCGAAAATTAAACTCGGTACTACACAATTATTTAATGCAGTGTTGGTTTTAGAATATATCCCTTGCCAATAGCTTTATAGGTTTACAGTGAAGGGGAAAAAGATTTCATAGGAATCTGAGGGGTCACTTTTTCACATAATGGGTGGTGGGGTATGGAACGAGCTGCCACAGGAGGTAGTTGAGGCTGGGACTATCCCAACATTTAAGAAACGTTAGACAGGTACATGGATAGGACAGGTTTGGAGGGATGTGGACCAAATGCAGGAATGGTGGGACTAGTGTCGATGAGACATGTTGGCCGGTGTGGGCAAGTTGGGCCGAAGGGCCTGTTTCCAAGCTGTATGACTATAATAGCTTTTGGGAGGAGCTTTACATTGCTGCAGTTCAAGACGGATCATCCAATGTTAAGAGCAATAAGGACTGTTTGATAAAGACAGCAACACCCTGGTAGCAACACCCATATTTCCACGGGAAAAAATCCACCCAAATGTACTTGGTAGGTTTCAATGAGATCCCCACCCCCTCCAATAAGTGCAGGCCCAGAGCTATCAAATGCTCCTCATACGTTAACCCTCCTTGCTTTTATCTTCTAGTCCTCTAGAAATGAATGCTGGCATTACATTTGCCTTCCCTTACTACTGATTAAACCTGCACATTAACCTTTTGGCAATCTTGCACCAGCACAACCAAGTCCCTTTGCACAGCCAGTCTGAAGAAGGGTCTCGACCCGAAACGTCGCCTATCTCCTTCGCTCCTTAGATGCTGCTGCACCCGCTGAGTTTCTCCAACCTTTTGTGTACCCTTGATTCACCGGCATCTGCAGTTCCTTCTTTAACCCTGTGCACCTCTGATTTCAGAATCCTCTCCCCATTTTGAAAAATAGTCTACGCCTCTATTCCTGCTACCAAAGTGCATGACGTACACTTTGCTACGCTGTATTCCAGTTGCCACTTCTTAGTCCATTCTCCCAATCTGTCTAAATCTTTCTGTAGAGTCCCTGTTCACTATTCTGTAGAGCCCCTGTCCCTCATCACTACCTGCCCCTCCACCTACCTTAACTGTCTTTTTTTAGCCCTTTGAAATGTCCATCTTGCTTTGAGAGAAGCAAGCATAGCAAAACAAATTAGCATCGAATAAATAAAACAAAGTGCTGATGTAACTCTGGATGATGTGAACAGGCGCCATTTCGGGTCGGGACCCTACCCGTAGGAGCCAAAACGTTGCCTACTCATGTCCTCCACAGATGCTGCCTGGCCCGCAGAGTTACTCACGCACTTTGTGTCTTCTGTTGTAAACCAGCATCCGCAGTCTCTCATATCAACAAATTAGCACCTCTGCAGGATTTATTGATGACAGCCCGTGACTCAAAGTGGAGTGCTTGAGTCTACAGATACCTTCAACCAGAGCAAGGGTTCCCAACCTGGGATAAATTTACCCCACAGGAGGTAAAGTTCGCCTACCCAGGGGGTAAATTTGTCGATTCTGGATTTGTACATATTTTTTCTCAATAGACAATAGGTGCAGGAGTAGGCCATTCGGCCCTTCAAGCCAGCACCGCCATTCAATGTGATCATGGCTGATCATCCCCAATCAGCCTTCACCCCATATCCCCTGACTCCGCTATCTTTAAGAGCCCTATCTAGCTCTCTCTTGAAAGTATCCAGAGAACCTGCCTCCACCGCTCTCTGAGGCAGAGAACTCCACAGACTCACAACTCTCGTGTGAAAAAGTGTTTCCTCATCTCCGTTCTGAATGGCTTACCCCTTATTCTTAAACTGTGGCCCCTGGTTCTGGACTACCCCAACATCGGGAACATGTTTCCTGCCTCTAGCGACAGACTGGGTGACTGACTCATTGACTGACTGTGTTTGGTTTGGGTGTACCGGTATCTGTTCATAAATATGTAAAATAACATTGTTATGGGCAATTAAAGTTGCCAGGGGTAAACGGGACAAAAAAGTTCGGGAACCCCCTGAACTAGAGCACGCTCGGGTGGAAAACAAACAGGGCTTTCGCATGTAAGCCGATGGCCATCTTTGATAGTTGTTGTATTCGTAGAGATACTCCGTGTTAAAGTTCAAGAAGGAACTGGAGATGCTGGAAAATCGAAGGTAGACCAAAATGCTGGAGAAACTCAGCGGGTGAGGCAGCATCTATGGAGCGAAGGAATAGGTGACGTTTCGGGTCGAGACCCCGAAGGAATAGGTGATGTTTCGGGTCGAGATCGAAAGGGTCTTGACATGAAACGCCACCTATTTCCTTCGCTCCCTAGATGCTGCCTCACCGACTGAGTTTCTCCAGCATTTTTGTCTACCTCCTGTGTTAAAGCTCTCTACTTTGTTGACAAGCCCACAAGCAATATTGAAACTTAATGTACGTCATGTCACCAGACAGATGATACTGCCGTCACAGGACAGTATGCAAAACTGTGTGTTGATCTCACCATTTCGCATAAGTAGTCTTGGTGCCAATTTAAGGGGACATTAGATTCACTCGAGCATGCGTGCTTATATAATGCCCGCAATCAATTTCTGCAGCATTTGTATAAAGCTGTATGATCTCTCTCTCTGGATATGGGGTTGAATACGGCACAAAGAAGATTAGGAAGGATACAATGGCAGCGGACAGATCACAATCTGAATGCAAGAGTAAATACGAGAGTTTGCGAGCTGTACCATTCTCAATCATGAACACAAGGTCAACACAGCTAAAGATTAAACAGCTTGAATGAATACTGACAGTATTTAATCACAATGGATGGAGCTTTGCAGACATGAAACCCCTTAAATGCTATAGCACTGCGAGTCCTTTATCAAGCTACAAATTCCTACCACGGGGCAGTTACGGCAATTCAAGAATCACTTTTGCCTGGTATTAATCTTGAGTGGGATATGCACATCTAGTCTTTGCCCTCAGATAGACACAAAAAGCTGGAGTAAAGCCCCTGTCCCACTCACGTGTCCTTGGCACGCTAATTACGCGACCTCGTGGTCGCGTTGAGGCACGATAGTCCCACGAAGGTCGCGCGTGATTTCATGCGCCCGCACAGCCGTCAGGAGCGCGTGACGTCATTTGAAGATGGACACAAAATGCTGGAGTAACTCAGCGGGACCGGCAGCATCTCTAGAGAGAAGCTATGGGTGATGTTTCGTATGGAGACTCTTCTTCAGTCTGAAAGAAGGGTCTTGACCCGAAACGTCATCCATTCCTTCTCTCCAGAGATGCTGCCAGTCCCGCTGAGTTACTCCAGCATTTTGTGTCTATCTTCAATTTTCTTGGCCCCCCTCTGGGAGTAGAAGTGGGGGCGGATCCGGACCGCAACGGCCGTGAGCCCCAGGCCGAGCTCGGCTATCGTTTGCCTGCTTCTGCTGCTGTTGGAGGTGAGACGTTGCGCCGCGCCAGGGTCTTGGGCCTGTCCCACTTTGGCCGTCAGTTACGCGACAGGCCGTTGGCGCGCAAAGATTTTGTTCGCTACAAAATTTCGGAGCGCCGCGCGATACCGCGCAAAAAACTCCATACCCCTCCGCGCTTCTCAGTGGGACCAGCCCCGCGCGGCCACACGGTGCACGTGCGCCTCAGCGCGATGACGAGGTCGCCCAAGAACACGCAAGTGGGACAGTCCCTTTACTCAGCGGGTCAGACCGCATCTCTGGAGAGGAGGAATAGGTGACATTTCAGGTTGAGACCCTTCTTCAGACCGAGTCGGGGGCAAGGGAAACGAGAGATATAGACGGTGATATAGAACAAATTAATGAAAGACATGCAAAAAAGTAACGACGATAAACGATGATAGTCTTTGTCCTTGTTATCTAGGGAGAACATATTTCTTAAGAAGCCTTGAGACTTTGCAGAAACAATTAAATATTGTTTTTGCTTTCTCCACTGCAAGAACCTCAGCTTCTCTGGTCTACCCAGTAAAGTTCTTCAAGTTCTAGAGGAAATTTCTCCTGCTTCCTCAAAGGGGTTCCCCTGCATACAACTCAACAGCAGGCAACAGAGACTGATTGTAGAAGGGCCCAGACCCAAAACATCGCCTGTCCACGTCCTCCAGGGATGCTGTCTCACCTGCCAAGTCACTCTAATTCTTTGTGTGTGTTTCTTTGTCAATCAACATCTGCAGTTCCAATAGGTTCCTAAGTGATTGGAGCAGAATTAGGCCATTCGGCCCATTAAGTCTACTCCAGCATGTAATCATGGCTATCTATCGTTCCCCCTCAACCCCATTCTCCTGCCTTCTCCCCATAAACCCTGACACCTGTACTAATCAAGAATCTATCTATCTTTGCCACAAAAATATCCACTGACGTGGCCACCACAGCATTCTGCAGCAATGAATTCCACAGATTCACCACCCTCTGACTAAAGAAATTTCTCCTCATCTCCTTCCTAAATGAACGTCCTTTAATTCTGAGGCTATGACCTCTGGTCCTAGACTCTCCTAATAGTGGAAACATCCTCTCCACATCCATTCTGTCCAGACCCAGTTCCCCGTCTTTCTTAACAGTGTTGTCTCTAGCATGGCGAGGATTGATTTTGTATCTGAGGGTACAACTTCAACTGATTAAAAACTCATTTAACAATTCATCCAAGAGTTACTAGAAGGTTTGTGTTTTAACTGGAAGAGCATTAAAGCTCCAAACATAACCAGCTGACCGGTTTGCTTGATGAAATCAAATGTAATCTGGTTGCCCGCATCACCTTCTGAAACAGGTTTCTCAACAATTCCAAAAGCAGAATTTCATGAAGACCTCAGACAGCCAAGACAGAAAACATCGGCAAGCAGCAAGAATAAACAAAAACTAAAGGCATTCATTTGTTGCCACAGAAGGCTGTGGAGGCCAAGTCAATGGATATTTTACAGCAGGGATAGATAGATTCCCGATTAGTACGGATTTCAAGGGTTATGGGGAGAAGGCAGGAGACTGGGGTTAGGAGGGAGAGATAGATCAGCCACGATTGAATGGCGGAGTAGACTGGATGGGCCGAATGGCCTAATTCTGCTCCTATCACTTATGATCTTATCAGGGACATTATGGGAGGATGACTAATCACGAGAGACAAGCTGATTCTGCGCCATGTTTTGCCTGTTGTTAGTTAAAGCATGTCATTTGAGTGTAAAAGTATTCTATTGCCTTCTGAGTTCGAGGAATCAAACAGGGCAAAACAGAGAAGGGATCTTTGTTCAGTTCCAGGAAAACCACAAATTTACTCCAAGCACAGAACAAGGGCAGTGTGGAACACATGCTGGAAGACCAGAGCAGCTTCACCAATACCCACTATTTACACAAATTGAACAATCATATTTTTGACGTAGAATGTGGAACCCTGTTGCATTTACTCTTAGTCGCTTCCCGCAAACCAATTTACAAAACCTCAAACCACAGCCAAGGAACAAAAATGCTGAAGATGGTGCCACAATTAGCAACGTCCGTCACGAGACATGGATCGTCCCTGCAAAGCGGTTGCTCACTATTCCCAACACTAACCAGATTATCACTGCCTGCTGTCTCCCCATCCACTGCCACTTAGAAATGTCAACAGAACAATCTGCCTCGCATTGAAGCCTCAAGCCTGTCCGGCTGGTAAACAAGGCCTTCCCACTCAAAAGAAGAGCAAGCTCACACTGGGTGAAGCCAAGAACAGCAAGATACTTGCAGGAAAGATACTGAATTCCCAAAAACCTTTGGTTAACTCGTTGTCACACACAGGGTGGTGGGTGTATGGAACGACCTGTCAGAGGAGGTAATTGAGGCAGGGAATATCCACACATTTAAGACAGTTAATGACAGGCATATGGATAGGACAGGTTTGGAGGAATATGGACCAAATTCTGGCAGATGGGACAGGTGTAGCTGGGACATGTTGGCTGGTGTGAGCAAGTTGGGCCGAAGGGCCTGTTTCCATACTGTATCACTTTATGACTCAATAACTCCTCCATCCAGAGTGAAGGAGCCCTGTTTCTGGCTGTGACCGTGATCTGGCAGTCTAGGTAGAGGCGATGTTTCAGGTCGAGACCCTTCTTCCGAACCGTCACCTATTTCTTTTTGCCAAAGATGTTGCCTGACCCGGCATTTTGTGTCCAGCATTTTGTTGCCTTTTTCCAGCATTTTGTGTCCAGTTTAGTTTAGAGATACAGCGCTGAAACAGGCCCTTTTGGCCCACCGAGTCCACACACATTAACACTACCCTACGCGCACCAGGGACAATTTTACACTTACACCAAGACAATTACCTACAAACATGTACGTCTTTGGAGTGTGGGAGGAAACCGTAGATCTCGGAGAGAACCAACGCATGTCACGGGGAGAAAGTACAAACTCCGTACAGACAAGCACCCGTATTCAGGATCGAACCCGGGTCTCTGGTGCTGTAAGGCAGTAGCTCTACCGTTAAGCCACCGTGTCACCCATCTTTGGTTTAAACCACCACCTGCAGTGCCTGCCTACACTGTTTGGATAAAGATTCAAGATTGATCCCTTCCTCCTCCATGATTTAAAAGGTAGTGGAAGGAGTCTTCAATATGCCAGGCAGAGACTCAATCTCCACTATAAATTCATGAGGACAGCTCTTCTCTTGCAAGTGATCACACACTGCTTGCCTGCCACCTTGGTTGCTACAATCACACATTTTCAGTGCTTTGCTACAAGTACCTTCTGAGCAACAGCACGTCTCAATCTATTTTAAAAGTCCTCTACTTTAATACCGTCAGAGGGGGAAAAAAAGACACATCCACATTTTGGCAGGCGGATCCTGAAACTGAAAAGTCACCTATCCATGTCCTCCAGAGATGCTGCCTGACCTGCTGAGTTATTCCAGCACTGTTTATTTTAAGCATTTTAAGGTACTGCCAGGGTATACAGCAAATCAGAATTCTTCATGAAACTTGTGACTCACAATTACAGTAAATGCAGTAACATGTTAGATGTATTAATCTGTTGCCTCACGATTGCAAACTACACTGCCAATAAAAAATAATGTAACTGACACAGGTGCACTGCAGAAAGCCTCCTAATGGTATGCATCACGTTGATTTGGCAACTGCTCAGCCCAAGACCACAAGACGTTGCGGAGTTGATCACGCAAACCAGCCGCCTCCATCTGCACTTCACTCTACCTCGGGAAATCCGGCAACATAATCAAGGACCATTTATTCCCTGGCCATTCCCTCTTCTCCCCTCGGCTTGAAAGCATGTACTAAGAAAATCAGGAACAGCTTCTTCCCTGCTGTTAAGACACCTGAACAGTCCTCCTATGTAATAGGTGGTAGACAAAAATGCTGGAGAAACTTAGCGGGTGAGGCAGCATCTATGGAGCGAGGGAAATAGGCGACGTTTCAGGTTGAGACACTTCTTCAGACTGATGTGGGGGTGGGGGGGGGGGAAGAAGAAAGGAAGAGGCGGAGACTGTGGGCTGTGAGTGAGCTGGGAAGGGGAGGGGAAAGAGGGAGAAAGCAGGGACTACCTGAAACTGGAGGTCAATGTTCATACCGCTGGGGTGTAAACTACCCAAGCGAAATATGAGGTGCTGCTCCTCCAATTTACGGTAAGACTCACTCTGGCCATCCTATATAATAGGGATCTGTGATCTCCCAACCTACTGCATCGAGACACTTGCATTACCTGTTGTAGTTCTCAGACCCGCAAACACTCACCATAGGAGCACCGCAAGGCTGCGTACTCTCTCCTCTCCTCCACACCAACGACTGCACCTCCACAGACACCTGTCAAGTTTCTCAAGTTTGCGGATGACACAACCCTGATTGGACTGATCCAGGATGGGGAGGAGTCTGCCTGGGAACCATCTCTCCAAGGACCTTAAGTGGGGGGCTACCATCGACTCAACAGTCAAAAAGGCACAACAGAGGATGTACCTCCTGCGGCAGCTGAGGAAGCACAATCTGCCACAGGCAATGATGGTCCAATTCTACACGGCCATCGTAGAGTCTGTCCTCACCTTCTCCATCATGGTCTGGTTTGGCTCAGCCACCAAGCACGACACCCGGAGGCTGCAGCGAATCGTCCTATCAGCTGAGAAGGTTATTGGCTGCAACCTTCCCTCCATTGATGAACCGTACATTGCAAGGGCCAGGAAGCGAGCGGTCAAGATCATCTCTGACCCCTCTCACCCTGGCCACAAACTCTTTGAATCACTTCCCTCTGGAAGGCGACTCCGGACCGTCAAAGCTGACACAATATGCTTGATCAATAGTGTTTTATCATTAATGTTTTATTATTATTAATGTTTAGTGTTTTCTGAGTCATTTGTAACTGTAACTGTATGTCATGTTGTTACTTCTGGGCGGAGCACCAAGGCAAATTCCTTGTATTTGAATACTTGGCCAATAAACGTCCTTACTTACTTGTGCATGGTTATACTAATGCATGGAATAATTTGAATGGACAGCATGCAAAACAAAGCTGTTCCACTGTCTCTCAGTGCGTACAATGACAGACCAATACTAAATTTACAGAACAGCATTTACAATTCATTGAGTTTATGGACCTTGCCTCTAACCCAAATGGAGGTTACAATGAAAAGAATCCACACGTGTCAACACAAAAAGTTAGAGTAACTCCACAGGTCAGACAACATCTCTAGAGAAACAGAATAGGTGGCGTCACCCATTCCTTTTCTACAGAGATGCTGTCAGACCTGCTAAGTTACTCCAGCATTTTGTGTCTACCTACACAGGGATAGTGAGCAGATCTGGAGCAATGAAAATTGGCCAAGTGTTGCTGTGCACAAACTGAGGGAGAGGGGTGGGAGACTGCAACCTTCACGTGGACCGCCCTGTTTCGACTAATGCAATCAACTCGACGTGCACAACCGGAAGATCAAATAGAACAAGTTGTCCAACAACTTTAGGCTGTGCACGCCACACAAAAGAAGAAGAACTGAGGGAGACACAGGAGCCCAAGGGAGTGTGACAGAGCTGATGTGGAGACGTTTCCAACATCTGTTCTCTCCATGAAAGTAGTGGGAAAGTCTTTAACAAGGTAAAGGGATGGTCATTAAAACTGAATAATGCAGGAATTTTGTTCCTGAGAGGTTAGTGAATCTCCAGCCCAGGAAATGTGGAACAGATGCAGCAGAACTGAGCTCTGGAGTAGATCAGTCATGATCACAATGAATGGCTAAGCAAGCTTGAGGGGCCAGATACCTGCTCCAATTTCCAATGCTCCAAAACTCAAAGTGCGAGGCTCATCTACATGGTCAATCCGATTCAGTTAATGTGCTGGTGATTGAAGCACAAGTTTGTTTCACTCATAGGACACTCAACTTAAACCCCTGTCCCACGGTACGAGTTCATTCCAAGAGTTCTCCCGAGTTTGCCCAGATTCAAACTCAGAGATTTACGGTAATGGCCACTCTTCGGTACTCGAGGCTCTCGTGAACATTTTTCATCATGTTGAAAAATCTTCACAAGTCTTCCTGTGCTTACCTGCCTATAGCGAGTCTTCCCGAGTACCTGCCGTTAGGGCTAAGAGACGTCCCCGAGCTCCGATATACCCGCTACGTTCATTCTCCCTGCTTACCACGAGTTTGATTTTTTTTTAACTCGGGAGAGCTCTTGGAATGAACTCATACCGTGGGACAGGGCTTTTACTCGGTAATAGTACTTGGTAAGTGTCTGAAGGTCTCAATCCGAAACGTCACCTTCTCTAACCTTCTCTCCAGAGATACTGCCTGTCCCGCTGAGTTACTCCAGCATTTTGTGTCATATTTGGTAATATATATTTTCTTTCAAAGATAGACACAAAGTGCCGGAGTAACTCAGCGGATCAGGCAACAATCTGGAGAAAGGGAATAGGATCGGAACCCTTCTTCAGACTTTGCTGAAGTCCAGAAAAACAGCCCGAAGACTAGTCTGAAGAAGGGTTCCAACCTGAAATGTGACCTATTCCTTTTCTCCAGAGATGCTGCCTGACCCGCTGAGTTACTCCAGTATTTTGTGACTATCTTCCATTCACCAGCATGGTCTGAACACCTCCTTGTCTCAGCAATTCTGCCTCCACCACCCCATCAAGCAACATTCTGGTTTGCAACCACCCTCTGGACAAAAACAAAATCTACAGATCCCCTCTTACTCTTTCCCCAAAATTATAGCCTGTTTTAGACATCTCTGCTATTGAGAACATTTCCTTCAGATACACCTATCTGCAAAATCTACCCACCTTATAGATTGGTGCAGATTTCCTATCTACAAAAGATAAGACACAAAAAGCTGGAGTAATTCAGCGGGTCTGGAGTAAAGGAATAGGTGACGTTTTGAGTCGAGACCCTTCTTCAGATGGAGAGTCGGGGAAAGGGAAACAAAAGGTAGAGACGGTGATATCGAGAGATATAGAACCAATGAATGAAAGATATGCAAAAAAGTAATGATGATAAAGGAAACTGGCCATTGTTAGCTGTAGAATCACAGAGTGGGTGCAGGGAGGGAGGACGTCGCTGAACTCTCGGAGAGAGGAGGAGAACTTTTCCTATCTACACCCCAATCGTGTATATGTCCACCAGATTCTTCCCTCTCCTACCCCCCTTGCCTTCCTCCCCTAAGTTTCTCCTACGCCAAGGAAAATAAACCCAAGTTGTCTAGATCCTCTAACCTTCTGAATGAAATATTACAGCTAGGTCACAACTCAACTGTTCTTGAGTAATGGGATGAATCATTTCACTGCCCGTATCAAAGTCTATAATTCCCCCAATTACTTCACCCTTTCTCAGAATCTTGTTCCACCAAAGCCTACAAATACTATTTACCAAGCAGCATTAATAATCAACATAACTGCACTGATACCATTTAACGACAGGACTGTACTTCTTGTACCAGGGAGTTCTGTATGCAGATTACACTGTCGGAGAAATATGTCTCACCGGCCCATCAACCTATCCGATCTACATCGTTCATCGACTACCCGTTGTAGAGACAAGGAACAGCAGATGCTGGAATCTTGAGTAAAACACAAAGTGCTTGAGTAACTCAGCAGGTCACGTAGCATCAATGGAGGGAATGAACAGGCAGCGGTCTGGTCTGGACATTGTGCATTGTAGTTTGCTCCAGTTGAAATCTAAAATGTACAATGTTTCTAGGTTCTCAATATTCTGAACCTTGGTCTAATTGCCCCAATTACCTACAAGAGGCGTCCCCTCCATGATCTTTCAACAGGACCAGCTGATAACTATTCACTTTAAGTAGTTTATTAGTTTGTAAGCTTGTTAAGGTCACACGATAACTTGCTCAAGATATAGCAAGGATGGACTATAGCAAGGCTGAGCTTTTGATAATGAACAAAGAATGTTTATAAAACATGAGGACTGAAATTTTTTTTAATTGGATTTGTGAAGAAAATAAAACACTTGCAATTGTGCAATTAGAATTCAATTCACCCAACAGATGCTGATCATTTAGACGCTCAGGACATCTTGTAACCCAATCAATAAATGCAGCAGTAGATGCACAGGAGGGCTGTGACAAGCGGCAGATGGAATACTAAAGGCTTAGTGTTTGGCAGATACCAGCAAAAATATGTGGTGAGCACCCAATGTCTTGCATTTCAAAACTAAGTACCAGAGAATGGGAAATCAATTATAATATTGCAGGGCAGAACTTGGAAGTCCCAGGACTGAGTAACTATGGAGGCTGGCATGACATGGCAAACCTGAGATCTGAAATTAAGATGTCTGGTTGTACCAGCTGAATAAGCAAGAGGGCGAGCAGACTGTTCTAGGCTGGGCATTGCACACTAACACCACCACTGGGCAGCATGGTGGCGCAATAATAGAGTTGCTGCATCACGGTGCCAGGGGCCCAAGTTCGATCCCGACAATGGGTGCTTGTCTGTACGGAGTTTGTACTTTCTCCCCGTGCCCGCGTGGGCTTTCTCCGAGATCATCGCATTCATATTTCATTACTCCATTAAGGACGACAGAGTGGCGCAGCGGTAGAGTTGCTGCCTTACAGTGCCAGAGACCCGGGTTCGGTCCTGACTGCTGTTTGTACGGAGTTTGTACGCTCTCCCCGTGGGGTTTTTTCCGGGGGCTCCTGTTTCCTCCCACTCTCCAAAGACATACAGGTTTGTAGGTTAATTGACTTGGTATAAATGTAAATTGTCCTGTGTGCGTGTAGGATAGTGTTAATGTGCGGGGATCGTTAGTCGGTGAGGACTCGGTGGGCCGAAGGCCTGTGTCTGCACTGTATCACTAAACTGAGCTAAACATGCAGATTCCCTAGTTTGCAAGTTTTTTTCACAAGGAGTAAGAGGGTGACCAACACTGACTGGGATATAAATCCTACCATGGTTGCACATATGTACAAGCTTTTCACTGTACCTCGGTACACATGACAATAAACCAAGTTCTAACAGCAAGGCTAAGGAAAATCAAACTTTGTTCGAATGACCACACAGGAAACAGCTGCTTTTAGGCAGGGTCAAAGCAATCTTTAGCCAAGTTTAAAATCTGCTGCGAATATATCGACCGCCATTTCGACCTCAATCTGCTTAATATTTAAAATCAAATGGTGGATATGAAGATTGACCCACTGAATTTACTTTTAAAATCAATATAAACAGCCTGTTTGCCAAGAAAAGATGCTTGTTATGCTACTGAAGCAATTTAAGTCTCACTGCAGTGGTGCAGAATCTTGACTGAAGGGTCCCGACCCAAAATACCGCCTGCTGATCCCTCCACGGATGCTGCCCAATCTGCTATGTTTGTCCAGCAATTTATTTGCTCAAGATTGCAGCATCTGCAGTTCCTTGTGTCTCCTTAATGCGTGACTGGTGGGTTGTACTGGTTATTTGAAGTCATTCAATCAAGGCTAGTTCGAAGAAGCAGCCAGACTAACAGTCTGCCACTGAAGAGAAACTGCAGATGCCCAGTCTCCACTAGCCATCGATGGGAAGTTCATAAGTGACAGGAACAGAATTAGGCCATTCGGCCCATCAAGTCTACTCCATCATTCAACCATGGCTGATCAATCATTCCCTCTCAACCTCATTCTCCTGCCTTCACCCCATAATCCCTGTCACCCGCACTAATCAAGAATCAATCTATCTCTGCCTTAATTGACTTGGCCTCCACAGCCTTCCATGGAAAAGAATTCCACCGATTCACCACCCTCTGACTAAAGAAATTCCTCCTCATCTCCTTCCTAAAGGAAACGTCTTTTAATTCTGAGGCTGTGACCCCTGGCCCTAGACTTGGACGGGTACATGGATTAGGAAAGGTTTACAGGGAAATGGACCTAATGGGACTAGTATAGATGTCCCATTAGATCCCCCACCTCTCCCCACAGTCTCAGACACCCCCACAACACTTATCCAATGATTTGGAGAAGGGGATTGAAGGCTTTGTGGCCAGGTTTGCAGATGATGCTAAGGTAGGTGGAGGGGAAGGCAATGCGGAGGAAGCATCGACTCTGCAGAAGGACTTGGACAGGCTGGGAGAGTGGGCAGAGAAGTGGCAGATTAAATCCAGTTTTGCAAAGTGCAGAGTCATGCATCTTGGTAATAAGAAAGATTATTTTCTAAATGGAGAGAGAATCCAGAATCGGAAGTGCAAAGGGACTTGGGAGTGAGTGCTGGTGCAGGACTCCCAAAAAGTTAATTTGCAAGTCGAATCGGTAGTAAGGAAGGCAAAGTCAATGCTAGCATTTATATCAAGAGGATTGGAATACAAGAACAGGGATGCAATGCTGAGGCTCTATAAGGTGTTGGTTGGGCTGCATTTGGAGTATCTGAGGAAGGATGTGCTGGCTCTGGAAAGGGTCCAGAGGAATGTTTACAAGAATGATTCCTGATGAGCATATGATGAGCGGTTGTCGATACTGGGCCTGTACTCGCTGGAGTTTAAAAGGTTGAGGGGGGAACCCGTTGAAACTCAGAGTAACGAAATAACGAAAGGCATAGAGTGGATGTGGGCTGGTGGGAGAGTCGAGGACCAGAGGTCACAGCCTCAGAATTAAAGGGCACTCTTTTAGAAAGGAAGTGAGGAGGAACTTCTTTAGTCAGATGGTGGTGAATCTGTGGAACTCATTGCCACAGAGGGCTGTGGAGGCCAAGTCAGTGGATATTTTTAAGGCAGAGATGGACAAATTCTTGATTAGAACGGGTGTCAAGGATTATGGGGCGAAGGCAGGAAAATGGGATTAGATCAGCTATGATTGAATGGTGGAGTGGGTTAGATGGGCCAAACAGCCTAATTCTACTCCTTAAATTTGTGAATGTCAGTCTCTCGCTCCTTACCCTGACTGCCCCAGTCTCACCCCCTCCCCTGACATTATCTCCCTTCCAACAAAGACTCAATCTCCCCCCACCATCCCCTCTGCTTCCCCCAGATCTGTCTCTCTCTCCCACCACAGCCCCAGTCTGCCCCCACATCCCCTTGTCCCCACCCCCCCCTCCACAGGCCCGGTCACCCCCCCCCCCCCACACATGCAAACCATTCTCACCCCTCCCCCCGACACCAATCACAGCCTCAGTATCCCCCCATCCAGTCTCTCTATACAAACCCCCCCCCCCCTCCCGTCTGCTCCCACAGATCTTCGCTTCCCCCCCACAACCCCAGTCTCCCCCAGCCCAATATCGTCTTAACTCCCATTGTCTCCCCCCCCACACTATCCTCCTCCACTCCTTTGTCCCTCTCTATATCCCCCCCCCCACCAATCTCCCCCATTAACCCCAGTCTACCCCCCCTTCCTTACAGCCCCCCCTCAGACCCAGTCTCCCATCGCCCTCACCCCCCCCCCCCCCCACACACACACACACACCACAGCCGCCCCCCACCCCCGCCGGTCCATTTGTCCCCACCCAGTCTCTCCCCCCCCCCCCCCCACACAGCCAGTCTCCCCCCCCCCACACACAGCCAGTCTCCCCCCCCCACACACAGCCAGTCTCCCCCCCCACACAGCCATCTCTCCCCCCCCACACAGCCAGTCTCCCCCCCCCACACAGCCAGTCTCCCCCCCCCCCCCACACACAGCCAGGCTCCCCACACAGCCAGTCTCCCCCCCCCCCCCCCTCCCCCCCCCACACCCCCCCCCCCCCACACAGCCAGGCTCCCCCCCCATACCCTCTCCTCCCCCCCACCCCCACCGGTCCATCTGTCCCCTCCCCCCCCCCCCCCCCCCCAGGCCGGGCTGCGGCCACAACTAGGCCGCGGTTGCTACACAACCGCCCGTCCGTCCTTCACTCTGTCTCCCCCCCCCCCCCCCCCCCCACCCACTCCCCCTCCCCCCTCCCCCCTCCCCCCTCCCCTCCCCCCTCCGCCGCCGCTGTGCCGACCTGCAGGTGCTCCTGAAGCGGATGGGCAGGATCTGCGCCATGATGCGGTGCCGGTGCCGGTTGCGGTGCCGTTCTCGCCCCCTGCCCCTCAGATCCCGGCAAACCCGCCGCCGCCGGCCAAGCCCGCCCCTCCCCCTGCCCCTGCCCCTCCCCCTCCTCACCGCGCAGGCGCCCACCCGGCAACCCGGCCACCCGGCCGGCACCGCACTCGCCGCGCGTGCGCCACCACGCCGATCCGCCGGCGTCCGACTCACTGCGCAGGCGCCCCGAGCCGCCGGACTGCCGGCTCCCTCCTCACCGCGCAGGCGTGCGCAGACGCCCCGCCCTGCCGGCGACGTCACCCGAGGTGACGGACGGGCCTCCCGCCCAATCGCGGTGCGATCCGGGCGCTCTAGACCCCGCCCACGGACCGAGATCCCCGCCAATGGGCGCCCGAGGTGGGCGGGACCCCGGGCCGCCTCACTCCCTCACCTCCACCCTGCCCATCCGCCTACTGAAAATAGTCCCCCCCTCTATCATCGCTTTCTCCATCGCAACGCGGGCAGTTTCTGCCGGACGGAGAGCAACATCGCAAAATGCAGTTGTGCTAGATTTTCGGTGGTGTGTTCTCCTGCCGGCAGTTGCATTTAGCGTTCTTTGTTTGTTATTGCAGTATTGTGTCTCCGTCCGCCTACTGCACCGACCGCTGCACGGGGGAGGAGGATGATGCAGCAGCTGCAGCAGCTTTGGCTGCAACCTCCCTGAAGTTGCAATGCTGCTCCTGCTGAGTCTGCTCTGCCCCGGCGTTGCAAAAAACACTCCTGAAGCGACTTAGAAAATTCTGCAAAGGTGCAGCGCACTCTGCAGTACAATTTAAAACATGAAACATTCGTTCCCATGTAGAACTGCAAATGCACCTAACGAGAGGAATAGATCAGGGCAGACGCACTGAGCATCTTGCACATCTTACTGCATCTTGCACATCTTACTAACTGCTCAGAGTAGGGGGATCAAGAAACAGAGGACATAGGTTTCAGGTGAAGGGGGAAAGATTTAATAGGAATCTGAAGGGTAACCTTTTCACACAAAGGGTGGTGGGTGGGTGTATAGAACAAGGTTGTTGAGGCTGGGATTATCGCAACCTTCAAAAAATGTTGGAAGGTACATGGATAGGGTAGGTTTAGAGGGATGAGGGTACACAAAAAGCTGGAGAAACTCAGCGGGTGCAGCAGCATCTAAGGAGCAAAGGAGATAGGCGATGTTTCGGGTCGAGACCCTTCTTCAGACCCTTCTTTAGAGGGATAATGGCCAAACGCAGGCAGGTGGGACTAGTGTAGATGTTGGTCAAGTTGGGCTGAAGGGCCTGTTCCCACAGTGCATGTCTCTTCGACTATGCTGGTTAATACACAAAAAGGACACAAAATACTCAGGTAACTCAGCGGGTCGAGCAGCATCACCGGAGAACATGGATAAGTGACGTTTTGGGACGAGACCCATCTTCAAGACTGCACTAGGAAAAGAAAGGTCCCGACCCGAAACGTCATCTATTCATGGAGAGGGTAAGAAGCTGTTCCCGAGTCTGGTGGTGCGCGCTTTCAAGCTTCTATACCGTGGCCCGATGGGAGCAGAGAGAAGAGTATAGGAGTAAATAGGTCCTTCTGCAGTTGTACAGGGCCCTAGTGAGACCACATCTGGAGTCTTGTGTGCAGTTTTGGTCTCCTAATTTGAGGAACGAAATCCTTGATATTGAGGCAGTGCACCTGACGAGGTTAATCCTCGGGATGGTGGGGACTGTCATATGAGGAAAGATTGGAAGGACTGGGCTTGTATTCACTAGAATTTAGAAGGATGAGAGGTTATCTTATAGAAACATATAAAAAATATAAAAGGACTGGATAAGCTAGATGCAGGAAAAATGTTCCCAATGCTGGGGGAGTGGGGGGGGGGGGGGGGAGTCCACAGGGGCCACAGTCTAAGAATAAAGGGGTGGCCATTTAAAACTGAGATGATAAAAAACCTTTTCACCCAGAGAGTTGTGAATTGGTGGAATTCTCTGCCACAGAAGGCAGCAGAGACCAATTCACTGGATTAATTTAAAAGAGAGTTAGATAGAGCCCTAGGGGTTTGCGGAATCAAGGGATATGGGGAGAAGGCAGGCACGGGTTACTGATTGTGGATGATCAGCCACGGTCACAATGAATGGTGGTGCTGATTCGAAGGGCCAAATGGCCTCCTCCTGCACCTATTTTCTATGTTTATATATGTTTCCAAGAAGGAGTGGCCTCCGTTACCCCAGTTTCTCACCCACTCGCGACACACTAGGGGCAATTTACAGAGGGCCAATTAACCTACAAACCCGCACGTCTTTGGATGTGGAAGGAAACCGGAGCGCCCGGAAAAAACCCACGCGGTCACTGTGAGAAGGTGTAAACTCTGTCCAGACAGAACCCAGCATCAGGAATGAACCCATGTCTATGGGCGCTGGGAGGCAGTAGTTCTACCCGCTGCACCACGGGTAGAAACCATAAATCATGCCAACATCTAGTGAAAATGTCTGGGCGGCACGGTGTCGCAGCAGTAGAGTTGCTGCCTCACAGCGCCAATCCTGACTCCTGAATGGAGTTTGCACGTTCTCCCTGGGGCTGCGTGTGGGTTTTTCGCCGGTTTCCTCCCACATCCCAAAGACGTGCGGGTTTGTAGGTTAATTGCCTTCTGAGAATTGTCCCGAATGTGTGCCCGGACAGAACTAGCGCAGGGGTTGATGCCCGAGAAGTCCGGCTTGTGTCCGAACTGGGAGATCTGGAACCGGAGCTGGAATCCACGAGGTAAAAGATGGAGGCGCAGGCAAGTCCCGAGAAATCCGGGTTGGGTCCGAACTGGGAGATCTGGAAACTTCATGTATTCCTCATTTTCCCTCTTCATCCCCCACCCCCCCCCCCCCTTCCAGCTGTCCCCCACTAGTCTTACTGTCTCCGCACTACATTCTTTCTTGTCCTACCCACCCCTCCCCCCCCCTCGACATCATCGACAAAAACTTCACCCCATTCCATCTCTCCACCACCCCATCGCCTCATCCGCTGAGTACTCCAGCAGTTTTTCTGTCTACCTGCATCGTTGTTTGTTGGTTCTCATGGACTCATGGGGCAAAGGGCCTTTCTGGATGCTTTCAAGAAGAGCTAGATAGGGCCCTTAAAGATACGGAGTCAGGGGATATGGGGAGAAGGAAGGCAGGAACGGTCACTGATTGGGGATGAACATAACCGCGTGCACATCGAAATGGCGTGCTGCTCGAAAGGCCGAATGGCCTACACTCCTGCATCTATCGTCTATTGTGACAAAAGTTCGGGAGAAACTCAGTGGGTGCAGCAAGCAGCAACTATGGAGACGAAAGGAAATAGGGCGACTTTCGGTGTGACGAAACCAAAGGAAATAGGGTAACCTTTCGGGCCCAAACCCGAAAGGTTTCGGGCCGAAACGTTGCCTATTTCCGTCGCTCCATAGATGCTGCTGCACCCGCTGAGTTTCTCCATACTCAGTTTGTCTACCTTTCGATTTTCCAGCATCTGCAGTTCCTTCTTTAAAAACACCTATTGTCTATTGTTTATTTCGCAAACTAAGACTCTGTGGGGCTGTGTATCTGTAAACTAAACTCAGATCAGTATGAGATTTGATCAACTGTACACAAAAAGCTGGAGAAACTCAGCGCAGGTGAACATGGCCAGCTTCCGTCCAGCAGCCGATAAGGAGATCGAAGGAGCAGGAGCGACGGCGACTGTTCAGGGTCATTTCGTGCTTCAGACCATTGGGGGTTGTCAGGGATCAGGTAATTCAATTCTTCAGACTGGTCCACCAAGCCCACAGATTTAATCAATTCTGTTAACCCTTGCTGTCTCCTCCCCTTCCCCCCGCCTCTCCCTCAGCCCTCGGCCCTGCGCATTCCCTCCTCTCTCCTATCTCTCTCCCCCACCCTATCGCAGCAGCTTCTCATTTTCACACGCACAAACAGCTTACAATGGCTTGTACCCTTTATCATCGATACTTTTTTTGCATATCTTTCATTCATTGTTCTTTTATCTCTCCACATCACCGTCTAATTCTCTCGTTTCCCTGATTCCTGACCAGTCGGAAGAAGGGTCTCGACCCGAAACGTCGCCCGTCTCCTTCGCTCCTTAGTTGCCGCTGCACCCGCTGAGTTTCCTCCAGCCTTCTGTTACCCTCGATTCTCCACTCATCTGCAGTTTCCTTCTTTGAACACCATTGTGCGGGCATGTTTTTAATGAGTTAAATTCTTTCCTATGTTTGTGTTGTATCTTTATTGGTGACTGCAGATGCTCTGGAGGCGCGAGAGTGTAAAACGCACTGGCGTATTGCTGCCGCACTACTCACTCTCCGAACTTGTATAGATTGTGGCTGGTATATGTCGTTTTATATTTTTACGCTTGTGTTAATTGTAGAGTTGTCCCTTGAGAGTCTTGAAAAAGAGGGCGCCCTTAATCAATTAAATGTATTATTATTATTATTATTATTATTATTTATCATATTTATTATTATTTCGAAAATTATTTGGCATAAACAAGTCCGCAGCAACTAATTAGGAGCAAACCATTCATCTTGGCAGTAATTGAGTTGATCAGTATGTGCAGTTATAAATAGCATGTTTGTAACCAGAACTCTGAACAACATACATCTGACGGTGCATGACCGTGGAGTGGGACATGAAGATTACTGTGCATGGTGCGTGGTATAGGAGTTGAAGAGATGCGCTAATCTTCACCATTACTGACTCAGCTTCAAGAAATTCCTCCCCCTCCCTCCCTCCCTCTCCCTATGTTACCCTCCCCTCCCTCCCTCCTCCCTGCCGCCGCGCTTTCTTTCTTCTCCTACGCCCACCACCCCCGTCCCATCCTGAAGCGTCCCCCGTTTTCCCCGATGAAAGATGTGGGAAAAACTTTTTTGTCACACAGAGAGTTGTGAATCTGTGGAATTCACTGCCTCAGAAGGCGGTGGAGGCCAATTCACTCTGGAGTGTATCGAGGGTTTCGATTTAGCTCTAGGGCAAACGGAATCAAAGACAACTATGGGGATGAAGGCAGGAACGAATTGTTCCCGATGTATGGGGAACCTCCAGAACAAGGGAGGTTTTTACATACAGTTTAAGGATAGAGGGGGAAGTCTTTTAGTTGACCGAAGATGAGAAGATCATTTTTCACACAGAGAGTGGTGAGTCTGTGGAATTCTCTGCCACAGAAGGTAGTTGAGGCCAGTTCATTGGCTATATTTAAGAGGGAGTTAGATGTGGCCCCTGTGGCTAAAGGGATCAGGGGGTATGGAGAGAAGGCAGGTACAGGATACTGAGTTGGATGATCAGCCATGATCATATTGACATGGCTGGTGCAGGCTCGAGAGGGCCGAATGGCCTACTCACTGCACCTATTTTCTATATTTCTAACATGGACTTTTTGCTCAGGTTATTCATTTAATTCACATGCTTAATCAATAATGTTTTATTATTAATGTTTACTATTTTATGTGTCATTCTTAACTGTCACTGTATGTCATGTTGTCACTTGTGGGCGGAGCACCAAGGCAAATTCCTTGTATGTGAATACTTGGCCAATAAACGTATTCATTCATATTGTGAAGGAGGGTGGAGAGAAAAGGGAGGGGGGTGGTGGGGTTGGATAAAGAGAGAAATAGGGGACTCGGTGATGGGAGATGAGTGTGTGAGGGGGGGAAAAGGAACAGGCTGGAGGATCAGGATCAGAATCAGATTCTAACTTTATTCACCAAGTATGTTTTGCAACATACGAGGAATTTCATTGGCCAGGTCAGTCATACAATTAAAAGCAACAGACCACTCAAAAAGACATTTTAACATGAACATCCCCCACAGTGACTCCTACACATTCCTCACTGTGATGGAAGGCAAAATGAAGTTCAAGTCCTTCCCTTAGTTCTTCCTTGGTCGAGGGCCTCGAGCCCCCGTTGATGGGACGGTCTTAACTCCCGTAGCCGGCGGCGTTCGAGGCCCTCCGTGTCGAGGCGATCCGCTCCCGCATTGAGGGGATGTCAGCGCCCCCGCACCGGGCGATCAAACCTCGCGTCAGGGCTGGACAACCCTTCAGCGATGTTGGAGCTCCCGACTCGGCCTCGCCCGAGACTGCGAGCCCTTGTTGTTGGTTCCGCAGTGGGAGCGATCCCAGGCAAGGGATCCGCTCCGATGTTAAAGTCCGCGCCCCGCGGTGGGGCTCACGGCAGTCAGAGGCGGCTTCCAGCACCAGCGATGGTAGGCCGCAGAGCCCGGAGAATGCGATCCGAAACATAATCCCATCTCCGGCAAGGTAGGAACTTGAAAAAAAGTTTCCCCCGATCCCCCCCCCCCCCCCCTCCCCCCCACATTAAACAAACCGAAGAACATTAAAACAAAAACTTTTAACAAACTAAAAAATTAACAAAAAGAGTGAATAGACATACAGACTGACGACAGTCTGGTTCTGGACTCCCCCAACATCGGGAACATTTTTTTCTGCATCCAGCCTATTCAATCCCTTAATAATTTTATATGTTTCTCTAAGATCCCCTCTCATCCTTCTAAATTGCAGTGACTCCAAGCCCAGTCGCTCCATTCTTACATCATATGACAGTCCCACCATCCCTTGTTCTAAAACTGTGGCCCCTGGTTCTGGACTCCCCCAGCATCGGGAACATGTTTCCTGCCTCTAGCGTGTCCAAACCCTCAATAATCTTACATGTTTCTATAAGATCCCCTCTCATCCTTCTAAATTCCAGTGCATACAAGCCCAGCCGCTCCATCCTATCAGCATATGACGAGCGAATTAACCTGGTGAATCTACGCTGCCCTCCCACAATAGCAAGAATGTCCTTCCTCAAATTCGGAGACCAAAACTGCACACAATACTCCAGGTGTGGCCTCAACAGGGCCCTGTACAACTGCAGAAGGACCTCTTTGCTCCTATGCTCAACTCCTCATTATGAAGGCCAACATGCCATCAGCTTTCTTCACTGCCTGCTGTACCTGCATGTTTACTTTCAGTGACTGATGTACTAGGACACCCAGGTGCGAGGTGCATAGAGGTTGATATTGATGCATGATGCCAGTGTAGTGAGCATCCCGCGGTCTAGGCGTAAGCTCAGGAGCGACCGTGCCTTTGCGGCTGCAGCCTCTAGACTGTGGAACAGCATCCCTCTTCCCATCAGAACTGCCCCCTCCATCGACTCCTTTAAGTCGAGACTTAAAACTCACCTTTACTCTCAAGCCTTTCTTGACGTCCTCTGAGTGAGTGCTATATGTATGTATTTATGTATGTACTTAATCTATGAACCACTGTTGTATAACGTTAGTACCTCCACCGATGTAAAGCACTTTGGCCAACGAGAGTTGTTTTTTAAATGTGCCATAGAAATAAAAGTGTGTGTGTGCGCGTAAGAGCAGGATGCTCACCGTTCAAACAGCCAGGGGGCAGAGGCTGTTTCACATGCTGTGGTGCTGGCCTTGATGCTCTGGTACCTCATGGCCAGACAGCAGAGGGGGCAAAGAGTCCATGGGAGAGGGTGGGAGGCGTCCTTTATAACATTGGGGGATTTCCAGAGGCACCTGTCCAACACTCATCTAGTGCCCACCACGTCCTGCCTCGCCGCTCCCAGCTTTCTTCCCCTTCCCCCTACAAGCAGCCCAAGGAAGGAAACCGAAGATCTCGGAGAAAACCCAGGCAGGTCAATTTAAGAGAGAGTTAGATAGAGCTCTAGGGGCTAGTGGAGTCAAGGGATATGGGGAGAAGGCAGGCACGGGTTATTGATTGGGGACGATCAGCCATGATCATAATGAATGGCGGTGCTGGCTCGAAGGGCCGAATGGCCTCCTCCTGCACCTATTTTCTATGTTTCTATGTCACGGGGAGAACGTACAAACTCCGTACAGACAGCACCCGTAGTCGGGATTGAACCCGGGTCTCTGGCGCTGCATTCACTGTAAGGCAGCAACTCTATGTATCTATGTACCTCAGCCCCGGGAGGAACAACATTTTGTTCAAATGTACACTTACATGTTCGAATGACAAATAAAATTATTAACAATGAAGGCAGATGTTCATAGGTGTCCAGTATGTAGTTTGCTGGGGTACACAAAAAGCTGGAGAAACTCAGCGGGTGCAGCAGCATCTAAGGAGCGAAGGAGATAGGCGACGTTTCGGGTCGAGACCCTTCTTCAGACTGGGTGTAGTTTGCTGGTCTCTTTGTAAGATGCAAATATTTAAGGTACACGCCTGCCATCTATTGGCTGTACTCTGCACTGCAGTCAGTCGCCACCATTCAATCCATCCGCGCACTCATAGAAACATAGACAATAGGTGCAGGAGCAGGCCATTCGGCCCTTCGACCCTGCACCGCCATTCAATATGATCATGGCTGATCATCCAACTCAGTATCCTGTACCTGCCTTCTCTCCATACCCCCTGATCCCTTTAGCCACAAGGGCCACATCTAACTCCCTCTTAAATATAGCCAATGAACTGGCCTCAACTACCTTCTGTGGCAGAGAATTTCAGAGACTCGCCACTCTCTGTGTGAAAAATGTTTTTCTCATCTCGGTCCTAAAAGACTTCCCCCTTATCCTTAAACTTGTTCTGGACTTCCCAACATCGGGAACTATCTTCCTGCATCTAGCCCGTCCAACCCCTTAAGAATTTTGTAAGTCTCTATAAGATCCCCCCTCAATCTCCTAAATTCCAGCGAGTACAAGCCGAGTCTATCCAGTCTTTCTTCATATGGAAGTCCTGCCATCCCACTCAAAACCAATCGCTGCTCTTTAAACTTTAGACTTCTCGAGTCCAAGTCCGCACTGACCAGCCATCCCCCGCACACTAGCACTATCCCACACACGATTTTACTGAAGCCAATTACCCTACAAACCTGTTCGTCGAAGTAGATGGGAGGTCAGGACTCCAGTTGGTGAGAGGACGGTTCAGATACAGCTGGGAAGAAACTGTCCCTGAATTGTCCCACAATTATTTTTATCCCCCCTCCCAAAATAATCTTTATTCAGAATAATAAAAAATATATACAACACAACAGTGCAAAAACTCTGCCGATATTCTAAAGCAACTGTACCTACATTCATTTTATTTGGTGGTGCACACAAAACTATCATTATACCAGGTTTGTGTAGGAAGGAACTGCAGATGCTGGCTTAAACAGAAGATAGACGCAAATTGCTGGAGTAACTCAGCAGTAACAGGCAGCATCTCTGGAGAAAAGGAGTGTTTGATGTTTCGGGTTGAGACCATTCTCCAGGTACCCTGGCTCCATCCTGCTCCTTCTGCCCCTCTCCCCCTCTCTCTCTCATCTCTCTCTCTCTCTCTCTGTCCCTCCCTTTCCCTCTCTCCTCTCTCCACTCCTCTCTCTCTCTCCCCTTCCCTCTTTCCATTTCCCCCTCTCTCCTCTCTCTCCCTCTCCCTCTCTCTTTCTCCCTCTCTAGAGGCAGGAAACATGTTCCAGTACCAGGGGCCACAGTTTAAGAATAAGGAGTAAGCCATTTAGAATGGAGACGAGGAAAAACGTCTTCACACAGAGAGTTGTGAGTCTGTGGAATTCTCTGCCTCAGAGGGCAGTGGAGGCAGGTTCTCTGGATGCTTTCAATAGACAATAGACAATCAAAGCAGGAGTAGGCCATTCAAGAGAGTGTTAGATAGAGCTCGTAAAGTTCTCTGGATGCTTTCAAGAGAGAGTTAGATAGGGCTCTTAAAAAAGTCTGGGGATATGGGGAGAAGGCAGGGTGCTGATTGTGAATGATCAGCCATGATCATAGTGAATGGCAGTGTTGGCTCGAAGGGCTGAATAGCCTCCTCCTGAACCTATTGTCTATTGTCTCCCTCTCTCTACTCTCCCCTCGCTCTCATCTCTCTCTCTCTCTCATCTCTCTCACACACACACACACCACACACACACACACACACACACACACACACACACACACACACACACACACACACACACACACACACTCTCCCCCACATCCCCCTCCCCCTCTCTCTCATGTGACCCCCTTGTTTGAGGGGTGACCCCACTGGACTCTGCCCCTCAATGCCCAGCAGCAGAAGGATACTAGACTGTGTTCCTGGAGTGCATGGAGGAGTTGGGCCGAATGGCCTGTCTCCGTGCTGTACGATTCTATTACCTACACGGTGGCGCAGCGGTAGAGTTGCTGCCTTACAGCGAATGCAGCGCCGGAGTCCCGGGTTCCATCCCGTCTATGGGCGCTGACTGCGCGGAGTTTGCACGTTCTCCCCGTGGCCTGCGTGGGTTTTCTCCGAGATCTTCGGTTTCATCCCACACTCCAAAGACGTGCGGGTTTGTAGGTTAATTGGCTCGGTAAATGTAAAAATTGTCCTGGTGTGTGTAGGATAGTGTTAGTGTGCGGGGATCGCTGGTTGGCAGCGTGGTTTCCGCGCTGTATCTCCAAATCGACCCCGGAATGACACACAGAAGGGTATAAAGGAATGAAAGACGAGCATCCAACATTAATCTGGGTCCTTTTGTTGGGATAACCCATTTAAAATCCCAATATTCTGCCATGATGGGTTAATTGTAAGTGTTCTTGCAGTACCACAGCCATCCAGGAAGGGGTGATGTGTGGCCACAGTGGGGAGCCAGGGTTTCAGGTTGTGGTGCAGGAAGGAACTGCGGACGCTGGTTTAAACCAAAGATAGACACAAAATGCTGGAGTAACTCAGCGGGACCGGCAGCGACACTGGAGAAAAGGAATGGGTGACGTTTCGGGTCAAGGAATGGGTGACGTTACAATTATCCCTTGACTCCATTAACTTTAAGAGCTCTATCTAACTCTCTCTTGAAAGTATTCAGAAAATCGGCCTCCACCGCCCTCTGAGGCAGAGAATTCCACAGATTCACAACTCTTTGGGTGAAAAAGTGTTTCCTCGTCTCCGTTCTCCCTTATTCTTAAGCTGTGGCCCCTGGTTCTGGACTCCCCCAACATCGGGAACATGTTTCCTGCCTCTAGCGTGTCCAATGTCTTAATAATCTTATATATGTTTCAATAAGTTCCCCTCTCGTCCTTCTAAACTCCAGAGTGTACAAGCCCAGCCGCTCCATTCTTTCAACATATGACAGTCCCGCCATCCCGGGGATTAGTGATAGCGTTAATGTGCGGGGGAACGCTGGTCGACACGGACTCAGCGGATCGGATGGTTTGTTTCCACGCTGTGTCTACATACTAAACAAAACTAAAACGTATATGGGCCAAACGTGGGCAAATGGAACTAATTTTAAATAGATACCTCAGTTGGCATTGGCTTGACCCTCACTACCGGTTTCTGCGGCCTAGAAGGCACTCAGTGACGGTGCAGACGTTTTGAGATGTAGTTTAGTTTATTATCACGTGTTTCCCGAGGTACAGCGAAAAGCTTCTTTGTCGCGCGCTAACCAGTCAGCGGACAGACTATACGTGATTACAATCGAGCCGTCCACGGTGTACAGATACAGGATAAAGGGAATAGCGTGAATGACGATTAGTGCAAGGTAAAGCCAGCAAAGTCCGATCAAGGATTGTCCGAGGGTCTCCAGTGAGGTAGGCAGTAGTTCAGGACCGCTCTCTGGTTGTGGTAGGACGGTTCAGTTGCCTGACAACAGCCGGGAAGAAACTGTCCCTGAATCTGGACGTGTGCGTTTTCTCGCTTCTGTACCTCTTGCCCGATGGGAGAGGGGAGAAGGAGGAATGGCCACGGTGCGACTTGTCCTTGAATTTGCTGCCCGTATTCAAGATCTCTTGCTGCAGCTGCCTGACTGTGTTATATATCTAAACCTTGTCTGTAAAATCTAGACAAAAGGAACGCACAACGTGCCGCTATATTCCTAAACAATTTATTCTAAAAGCTGCAATTAAACCTCCCTTTAGAAGACAAAATAGGACTAACCTACAGGGGCGGTGGCGCAGCGGTAGAGTCGCTGCCTCACAGCGCCAGAGTCCCGGGTTTGATCCCGACCGCGGGTGCTGTCTGTACGGAGTTTGCACGTTCTCCCCGTGACCTGCGTGCGTTTTCTCCGGGTGCTCCGGTTTCCTCCCACACTAGCCGTACAGGTTTGTAGGTTAACTGACTTCAGTAAAGTTTATAACTTGTCCCTGGTGAGTGTAGGATAGTGCTCGTCAAGGAGTGATACAGCGTGGAAACAGGCCCTTTGGCCCAAGTAGCCCACACCGGCCAACATGTCCCATCTACACTAGTCCCACCTGCCTGCGCTTGGTCCATATCCCTCCAAACCTGTCCTATCCATGAACCTGTCCAAGTGCTTCTTAAACATTGTGATAGTCCCAGCCTCAACTACCTCCTCCGGCAGCTCGTTCCATGCGCCCACCACCCTTTGTGTGTAGAAGTGACCACTCAGATTCCTATTAAATCTTTTCCCCCTTCACCTTGAACCTATGTCCCCCGGCTCTCGATTCCCCTACTCTGGGCAAGAGACACTGCATCCGTGGCTAGTGTGCGGGGTGATCACTGGCCGGCACGGGCTCGGAGGGCCGAAGGGCCTGCTTCCGCGCTGTATCTGAACTAAACTAAACTACAAACGTGCAGGAGTGAACTGCGGATGCTGGTTTAAGCCGAAGATAGAGGCACAAAAAGCTGGAGTAACTCAGCGGGACAGGTAGCATCTCTGGAGGGAAGGAATGGGTGACTTTGCGGGTCGAGACCCTTGTTCGGACTGAAACCGTTTTTGGGACATGATCTTTGGCGGGTGTGGATTACGCGATGGTTCAGGCACGTGACTGGTTGAGATGTCGATGCAGATGCAGCTGCAAGCTGCTCACTGTTCTGGCCACGGCAACGGGGCCTAGTCACGATGACAAATGAACCCTTCAGTTGAAGTGGCGTATATACGCAACAGTGTCCCGCCACAGAGTAGCAGAAGCCCCTCGACAAACAGAACTCCCTGCCGGAGGCCAGCAGGCTTTGATTAATATGCCCTGCTCCACCCGCCCTCAACCTTCTGAAGGCTAAATATAAGCAGCGAGGCCCGAGACAAGGGAACGGGGGTGAAAGCATCGCTGCACTGGAAATAAATCCAGGAACATTGACCGAAACCAGACAACATGAAAAATAAATAACTTTTCCAACAGGGGCTTTCCCTGTCGAAAGGGGGAATGTTTTTGTTTAAGGCTGCCACTGGAAAGGCCTTTGGTGCTCACTCTAATACACCAAGGATACAGAACATATAACAGCAGCTGCACATGCAGGCTTCAGACTGTGGACATGCAGTGTGGAAACAGGCCCTACGGCCCACCGAGACCGCGCTGACCAGCGATCACCCCGTACACGAGCACTATCACACACACACACACACACACACACACACTCACACACGTTTAACATTTCTCTTTTTTTTGCTAAGCCAATTAACCTACAAACCCGCACGTCTTTGGAGTGCGGGAGGAAACCCACGCGGTCACGTTGAGAACGTGCAAACTCTGTATGGACAGCACCCGGGGTCAGGATTGAACCTGGGTCTCTACCGCTGCGCCGCCAGATGCTGGGATCTCGAGCAGGAGACGCAGAGTGCTGGACTAACTCAGCGGGCTAGGGTTGCCAGCGTTACTTTCTCACTCCCAAATAAGGGACAAAATGTCAAAATAAGGGACAAATTCCCGACGGCAATTCGTTGACCGACTCGGCCGTGGCTGGGTGAATGATGAGTCGGCCCGGGTGCTGGACTGCACACAAAGCCCAGCCGGCGGGCCAGCTGAGGGAGTTTTGGCCCGGGCCGCGCGACGTCGCGCGCAAAGTCCGGCGCCCCATCCAACTCATGAACCGACGATCGGCCATGGGGTGGTGGTGTTGGTGGTAAGCGAAGGTCCGGAGGTCGGACGGCTGGCTGGACTGCCGACCGACGGGGCCAAGGGCGAGGCGCTGCTGCTGCACTCCATGGGCTGCACTACGTCGGGACGGGTGAAGCGGGGCCGGATCCAAAAATGTGACCCAGGTTCCTGCAGGGCCTTCAGCCATTACCTTCCACCATCTTGGCCCTCTCCTCTCGAAGATAGACACAAAAAGCCGGAGTAACTCAGCGGGTCAGGCAGCACGCCTGGAGAGAAGGAATGGGTGACGTTTCGAGGTTGGGTTGAGTGTGCGAGGAAACCGAAGATCTCGGAGAAAAACCCACGCAGGTCACGGGGAGAACGTACAAACTCTGTACAGACAGCACCCATGGTCAGGATTGAACCCGGGACCCGGGTCTCTGACGCTGCGAGACATTGCTTTAGATACATTGGAGATACAGCACAGAAACAGGCCCTTCGGCCCACCGAGTCCAGCCCGACCAGCGATCACCTCGTGCACTACCACTATCCTTGACCACACACACATGGGACGATTTACAATTTTTACCGAAGCCAATTAGACTACAAAGTTGTATGTCTTTACAGTGTGGGAGGGAACTTAGATCCACAGATGTTGAAGCATCTTCAACCATTGGTCGTCTTGGCAGAGGCTTTCCCGAGGCGATGCGGCTACAGAACCGGAGAAAACCCACGCAGGTCACGGGGAAAACCCACGCAGAACGTGCAAACCCCACACAGACAGCACCCGTGACCTGCATGCGTTTTTCTTCGAGATCTTTGGTTTCCTTCCACACGGCAAAGATGTGCAGGTTTGTAGGTTAATTGGCTTGGTGTAAATATGTAAATTGTCCCGACTGTGTGCAGGATAGTGTTAGTGTGCGCGGATCGCTGGTCTGCGCGTATTCAGTGGGCCGAAGGGCCTGTTTCCTCGCCATATCTCTAGAACTAAACTAAACAAGACATAGCTAGGTGCAAGTGACAATAAAGTATTATCATCATCAGAAACTTATCCCAAGGTAAACACGCTGGATTAAAGGCCCAATCACTTCAAAACTCTGCCTTTCGGATCACCTCAGAACAGATGGCTGCCTGAAAGCTAAATATTTAATTCCTGATTTTATTCCAAAGTCCTTTTAAAGAAGACCAGATTGTAGCTGCTTTGAGAAATGGATTGGGGTGAAGTTTACCACCCTTGGGATAAGGAGAATGATTTATAAGCTGCCTCGGACCCATTTACAACTCTTGGAGTTGAAATTAATTATGATGAACGGCACGGCACATTTTTCGCCCGGCCCCCTTCCCCGCACAACATCTCAAGTTAAAACTCAGCAAATGATTATAGCTAACAACAGCTTTTCGCCCGTAATTGCAGCTTGCAGCTTGCCAGGGGTACATTAAGCTCTTACGTTGATTGGCAGCACCTTAAAACCAGGGAAACAGTTCTGGGCCTAGTCTGCTGCAAAAGCCTGGGCTCTTGGTGGGTCGCCATGGTTACGGCAACACCATTACCTGAGAGAGAGACTTTAAGCCGAGGCATCTTTCAACACCGATGTCTGCTAACACCCACACATGTCACACTTTGATGGATCGGCAGGGAGCGAAGCAGTGATTTTAATTTTAATAAGTTGTTAAAACTCCAGGTTAAGGCTCGGAGCGGAGTAGTTAAGCAAAAGGGCTTCAACGTTTTACACAGGGCATTAGCGTCTCTTCAGGGAGAATTTACAAACGTGAAGAGCAGTTCCGTGCAGTCTCGACACTATTGAAAATTGCATCATGTTTTTTATTTAAATTTGGTTTAGTTCAGCGATACAGCGCGGCAACAGGCCCTTCGGCCCACCGAGTCCGCGCAGACCAGCGATCCCCCGCACATTAACACTATCCCACACACACTAGGGACAATTTACACTTACACCAAGCCAATTGTGGATAAATGTAAGGTTATCCACTTTGGTGACAAAAACAGATTATTATCTAAATGGTGTCAAGTTGGGAAAAGGGGAAGTACAACGGGATCTGGGGGGTCCTTGTTCATCAGTCAATGAAAGTAAGCATGCAGGTACAGCAGGCAGTGAAGAAAGCGAATGGCATGTTGGCCTTCATAACAAGAGGAGTTGAGTATAGGAGCAAAGAGGTCCTTCTCCAGTTGTACAGAGCCCAGGTGAGACCACACCTGGAGTATTGTGTGCAGTTTTGGTCTCCAAACTTGAGGAAGGACATTCTAGCTATTGAGGGAGTGCAGCGTAGGTTCACGAGGTTAATTCCCTGGTTGGCAGGACTGTCATATGTTGATGGATTGGAGCGGCTGGGCTTGTATACTCCGGAATTTAGAAAGATGAGAGGGGATCTTATTGAAACATATAAGATTATTAAGGGTTGGACACGCTAGAGGCAGGAAACATGTTCACAATGTTGGGGGAGTCCAGAACCAGGGGCCATAGTTTAAGAATAAGTGGTAAGCCATTTAGAACGGAGATGAGGAAACACTTTTTCACACAGAGAGTTGTGAGTCCGTGGAATTCTCTGCCTCAGAGGGCGGTGGAGGCCGTTTCTCTGGACACTTTCAAGAGAGAGCTAGATAGGGCTCTTAAAGATAGCGGAGTCAGGGGATATGGGGAGAAGGCAGGAACAGGGTACTGATTGAGGATGAACAGCCATGATCACATTGAATGGCGATGCTGGCTCGAAGGGCTGAATGGCCTACTCCTGCACCTAGTGTCTATTGTCTATAATTAACCTACAAACCTGCACGTCTTTGGAGTGCGGGAGGAAACCCGCGCAGGTCACCGGGAGAACGTGCAAACTCCGTACAGACAGCACCGAACCCGGGTCTCCAGATTCAGCTGTTATCAGGCAATGGTCCTGAGCTATCACCTACCTCATTGGAGACCCGAGGATCGAACCCGCAATTCTAGCGCTACGCCACCGCCCCGCCTTGCTTTAATTCAGTATATTATTGTCACATGTGCTGAGGTGCAGTGAAAAGCTTTTTGTAGCGTGCTAACCAGCCAGTGAAAAAACTACACATGATTACAATCACATCAGTGTGCAGGTACTTGATAAAGGAAATAATGTTTAGTGCAAGATAAAGTCCACTTAAAGATAGTCCTAGGGGTCTTCCAATGGAGGTAGATGATAGTTCAGGACCGTTGCCTAATACCAGCTGAATCTGGAGGTGTGCGTTTTCACACTTCTGTACCTCTTGCCTGATGGGAGAGGGGAGAAGATGGGGTGAGACTGGTCCTTGGTGATGCTGCTGGCCTTGCCGAGGCAGCGTGAGGTGTAGATGGAGTCGATGGAAGGGAGGTTGGTTTGTGTGAGGGTCTGGGCTGGGTTCACAACCCTCTGCGATTTTCTTACAGTCTTGGAGTGAGCTAATGAAGAGATATTGAATCATTCAGCTCGTTGAGTACGCTCAAGCCACAAGTTAACTCCACACTAATCTCACTTTAATAATAATTGTCCTGTCTGTACTTTTATACGTGGCTGGGGCAGCACGGGGGCGCAGCGGTAGAGTAGCTGCCTCACCGCGCCAGAGACCCGGGTTCGATCCTGACCATGGCCGCTGTCTGTACGGAGTTTGCTCGTCGTCCCCGTGACCTGCGTGGGTTTTCTCCGGGTGCTCCGGTTTCCTCCCACACTCCAAAGACGTGCAGGTTTGTAGGTTAATTGGTTTTGGTAAAATTGTAAATTGTCCCCAGTATGTGTGTAGGATAGTGCTTAGTGTTAGGGTGAGAGTGGAGAGGAAGAGGGGAGCGAGGGGGGGGGGGGGGGAGAGAGAGGGAGGGTGAGAGTGGAGGGGTGACAGAGAGAGGGAGAGAGAAAGAGAGAGTGGAGAGGGAGAGGGAGGGGGGAGAGGCAGTGGAGAGGGGAGAGAGGGTGAGAGAGGGCAAAAGAATGGGGGGGGGGGAGAGTGGGGGGGGGAGAGTGGGGGGGGGGAAGAGTGAGAGGGGAGGGAATGAGTGAGAGATGGAGAGAGGGAGTGAGAGAGTGGAGAGGGGGAGGGAGAGTGAGAGGGCGACAGAGGGAGTGAGAGGGGAAGAGAGGGGCAGAGGGGGATAGGGGAGGGGGGAGAGATTGAGAGAAGGAGGGAGAGTGGGAGAGAGAGAGAGGGAGGGGGAGAGGCAGTGGAGAGGGGGGAGAGGGGAGAGAGGGAGATAGAATGGAGGGGGAGAGTGAGGGGGAGAGAGGGAGAGGGGGGAGAGAGGGAGGGAGAGGAGAGAGGGGGAGAGAGGGAGGGAGAGGGGAGAGTCAGAGAGGGGGAGAGGGGAGAGACAGAGAGGGGGAGTGGAGAGAGGGAGTGAGAAAGTGGAGAGGGGGGCGAGAGGGAGAGACGGACTAAAGCGTACACTGGGGAAGTGGTACACTGTGTGGGCTGGTGAGGTGAGGTGAGGTGAGGTGAGGAGGGGGGGTGAGAGGCCCCTCACTGTGTCTCTGCTGGCCGTATCCCGGTGGATATCTGCCTGGAGGGGGTGCGACCACCCCGACCGACAGCTGCTTTGTGCTCTCCCATGATTGATGAGAGAGTGTCCTGGGTGCGATCATTGTACCTGCCTGTCCCCCACCCCCCCCCCCCCCCCAGTTCCCGTCCCCCTCTCTCTGCCGTCCTGATCTTATCTGTGGAGCCAGTACACCTTGTTGCCCTGGACTACAGAGGCCGACCCCCCCCCCCCCCCCCCCCGGGCGTGAGGTGGTCCCGACACCGTTGGGCCGTGACCTACTCTGCCTAGTGTTGCCACCTACCCCCCCCATCCAGTGCCCCCCAGCCCCAACCTCACCTGTTGCTTTGTGAATGTAACACTATTCCCTTATCTCTGAAGGCGAGTGGAGATAGGAAGCATCTCGTTCCACAAGCTCGACGGGCTGAGCTATTTCTCAACGTTCCCTCCTTCGCTGCAATCTCCGATCTTCAATTACCAGCGCCCTATCTTGTCCATCGGCGGACAATCAATCATCATTAGATCCGCCTGCCAAGGAGGGCCTCGACCCGAAACGGTCGCCCGTTCCTCCCCTCCGGAGATGCTGCCTGCCCCGCTGAGTTACTCCAGCATTTGGTGTCCGTCTTAAGATTTACGCTCCTCAGTCCAGTTCAGGCCCAGATCCCAGCCGGCTGCTCGTCACACAAGTGTGGAAACGCACGCACACACCTCCAGATTCAGCGACAGTTTCTTCCCCGCTGTTATCAGGCAACTGAACCGTCCTACCACAACCAGAGAGCGGTCCTGAACTGCTATCTACCTCATCGGTGACCCTCAGACAATCCTTGATCGGACTTTGCTGGCTTTACCTGGCACTAAACGTTCCCTTATCGTGTATCTGTACACTGTGAACGGCTCGATTGTAATCGTGTAGTGGCTTTCCCCTGACTGGTTAGCTCGCAACAAAAGCTTTCACTGTACCTCGATACCTTGGACAAAGTCAGCATGGATTTACGAAAGGTAAATCATGTCTGACGAATCTTGTGGAATTTTTCGAGGATGTAACTAGTAGCGTGGATAAGGGATAACCAGCGGATGTGTTATATCTGGACTTCCAGAAGGCTTTCGACAAGGTCCCACATAAGAGATTAGTATACAAACTTAAAGCACACGGTATTGGGGGTTCAGTATTGATGTGGATATAGAACTGGCTGGCAAACAGGAAGCAAAGAGTAGGAGTAAACGGGTCCTTTTCACAATGGCAGGCAGTGACTAGTGGGGTACCGCAGGGCTCAGTGCTGGGACCCCAGCTATTTACAATATATATTAATGATCTGGATGAGGGAATTGAAGGCAATATCTCCAAGTTTGCAGATGACACTAAGCTGGGGGGCAGTGTTAGCTGTGAGGAGGATGCTAGGAGGCTGCAGGATGACTTGGATAGACTGGGTGAGTGGGCAAATGTTTGGCAGATGCAGTATAATGTGGATAAATGTGAGGTTATCCACTTTGGTGGCAAAAACAGGAAAGCAGACTATTATTTAAATGGTGGCCGATTAGGAAAAGGGGAGATGCAGCGAGACCTGGGTGTCATGGTACACCAGTCATTGAAAGTAGGCATGCAGGTGCAGCAGGCAGTGAAAAAAGCGAATGGTATGTTAGCTTTCATAGCAAAAGGATTTGAGTACAGGAGCAGGGAGGTTCTACTTCAGTTGTACAGGGTCTTGGTGAGACCACACCTGGAGTATTGCGTACAGTTTTGGTCTCCAAATCTGAGGAAAGACATTATTGCCATAGAGGGAGTGCAGAGAAGGTTCACCAGACTGATTCCTGGGATGTCAGGACTGCCTTATGAAGAAAGACTGGATAGACTTGGTTTATACTCTCTGGAATTTAGGAGATTGAGAGGGGATCTTATAGAAACTTACAAAATTCTTAAGGGGTTGGACAGGCGAGATGCAGGAAGATTGTTCCCGATGTTGGGGAAGTCCAGGACAAGGGGTCACAGCTTAAGGATAAGGGGGGAAATCCTTTAAGAGATGAGAAATACTTTTTTCACACAGAGAGTGGTGAGTCTCTGGAACTCTCTGCCACAGAAGGTAGTTGAGGCCAGTTCATTGGCCATATTTAAGAGTGAGTTAGATGTGGCCCTTGTGGCTAAGGGGATCAGGGGGTATGGAGAGAAGGCAGGTACAGGATACTGAGTTGGATGATCAGCCATGATCATATTGAATGGCGGTGCAGGCTCGAAGGGCCGAATGGCCTACTCCTGCACCTAATTTCTATGTTTCTAAGAAACTAAACTTAATCTCAAAACTTCTGTACCGTCGGTGACAATAAACTAAACTAATCTCAGTGGGCCGAAAAGCCTGTTTCCACACTGTACCTCTAAAGTCTAGAGTTGGCATGGTGGCGTAAACTGAATTAACAGATCAAATCCTTTTTTTCTTCACTCAAAAGCTACCAGGTGGCCCAGAGTGAAGGTGTGCTTCCTCCGAGTTCACGAACGTAACTTCAAAAACGTCAAGCTTATTTTCCCTTGTAGATTAGTTATTAGTTTTAGAGATACAGCCGGGAAACAGGCCCTTCGGCCCACCAAGTCCGCACTGACCAGCGATCCCTGCACGCTCACACTGCCCCACCCACAGGATTTTACACTTATACCAAAGCCAATTAACCTACAAACCTGTACTTCTTCGGAGTGTGGGAGGAAACTGAAGATCCCGGAGAAAACCCACGCAGGTCACGGGGAGAACGGGCAAACTCCATGCAGACAGCACCCGTAGAAACATAGAAACAAAGAAATTAGGTGCAGGAGCAGGCCATTCGGCCCTTCGAGCCTGCACCGCCATTCAATATGATCACAGTGAATGCAGCGCCGGAGACCCGGGTTCGATCCCGACTACGGGCGCTGTCTGCGCGGAGTTTGTACGTTCTCCCCGTGACCCGCGTGGGTTTTCTCTGAGATCTCCGGTTTCCTCCCACGCTCCAGACAAACAGTTGTACAGGTTAACTGGCTTGGTGTAAATGTAAATCGTCCCTAGTGTGTGTAGCAGAGCGTTAGTGTGCGGGGATCGCTGGTCGGCGCGGACTCCAGATCCGTACTGTATCTCTGAAACTAAAATTAAAAATTATAAAAACTAGTCCCTGCCTCAACTACTTCTTCTGTTCCATCAGCTCGTTCCATACACCCACCACCCTTTGTGTGAAAAAGTTACCCCTCAGGTTCCTATTAAATCTTTTCCCCTTCATCATAAACTTATGTCCTCTGGTCCTCGATTCCGCTATTCTGGGCAAGAGACTCTGTGCATCTACCCAATCTCGTGATTTTATACACCTCTATAAGATCACCCCTCATCCTCCTGCGCTCCAAGGAATAGAGACCCAGCCTGCTCATCCTCTCCCTGTAGCTCACACCCTCTCATCCCGGCAACATTCTCATAAATCTTCACTGCACCCTTTCCAGCTTGACCAGGTCTTTCCAGAACGGAACACTATACTCCAAACGTGGCCTCACCGACGTTTTCTACAACTGCAGCTTGACCTCCCAATGTCTGGACGGCCACAGACTGCTGGAGTAACTCAGCGGGTCCGGCAGCGTCACAGGAGTAAAGGAATAGGCGAACGTTTCGGGTCGAGACCCTTCTTCAGACTGAGAGTCAGGGGAGCGGGAAACGAGAGATAGAGACGGTGATGTAGTGAGATAGAGAACAAATGAATGAAAGATACGCAAAAAAGTAACGATGATAAAGGAGATAGGCCATCGTTAGCTGTGGGCGGCTAGGTGAAAACGAGTCACAGACAATGAGACTCAACACGACGACTTTGAAGCTGGTACAGTGAAGAAGATGGGGGAGGTGGAGAGAGAGGGGGGAAGCAAGGGTTACTTGAAGTTAGAAAAGTCAATGTTCATACCGCTGGGGTGTAAGCTGCCCAAGCGAAATATGAGGTGCTGTTCCTCCAATTTGCGCTGGGCCTCACTCTGACAGTGGAGGAGGCCCAGGCCAGAGAGGTCAGTGTGGGAATGGGAGGGGGAGTTAAAGGGTTTGGCAGCTGGGAGATCAGGTAGGCCTAGGCCCCAACTTCTGACTGATGAAGGCTAATGTGCCAAAAGCCCTTTTGACCACCATATCTTGTTTTTTTATATTTTTATATTTTATATTTTCACCTGCAGGATGGGGGGGTGTGGAGCCGAGGATCGTATCGTGGTGTGTGGGAACAACTCCAGGCCGAAGGTCAGTCGAGGCTTGGTCGCTTTGCCCGCACATTAAGGCCTCTTTGAGGTTGAAAGCAATTCACCTGTAGCCTGAGTACATCACCAGGTGCTGTCATCACCCTGTGTGATGTGGGCCGTGTGAAGCAGATCCCAGAACCCACACAAACACCTCACCTTTCAGCACAGGTATCAGTGCAGGGCCTGCAACTAAGCAGCTGGGCCTGGCTGCAACTCTGCAGATGCTGGTAATCTACACCATTCTCCTGTGAGTTATCCGTGCTGGAGCCTCCCAGTTCTTCAGATTTTAGGGCCTACAGACTACAGGCTGATGTCTACGGACATTAGTTTAGTTTAAGATAGACAATAAAGTTTTGCTTTTTATTTAGTTTTTGGAGAGACAGCGCGGCAACAGACCCTTCGGCCCGCTGAGTCCGTGCCGACCAGCGATCCCCCTTAAGGGCCTGTCCCACTTTCACGACCTAATTCACGTCCTCTGCCGAGTTTGCCCTTGACTCATACTCGCAGCACGGTCGTCACGAGGTCGTAGGTAGATCGTAGGTAGGTCATGATGCTTGTCATAGCTACTCGTGGCATCAAGTAGGTCGGGGCGTTTTTCTAGCCTGATGAAAAATGTCCATGAGTAAAAAAGGTTGTGAATTAGGTCGTGAAAGTGGGACAGGCCCTTTAAACTAGCACACATTATGTACTGGTGAATATTGGGGATCTGAAGAAGGGTCTCGACCCGAAACGTTGCCTACTCCTTTCTTCTTGCAATATGGGCTCAGTCTGAAGAAGGGTCTCGACCCGAAACGTCACCCATTCCTTCGCTCCAGAGATGCTGCCTGTCCCGCTGAGTTACTCCAGCATTTTGTGTCGGTGTTGGGATCATAGAAACATAGAAAATAGGTGCAGGAGGAGGCCATTCGGCCCTTCGAGCCAGCACCGCCATTCACTGTGATCATGGCTGATTGTCCCCAATCAATAACCCGTGCCTGCCATCTCCCCATATCCCTTGACTCCACTAGCCCCTAGAGCTCTATCTAACTCTCTCTTAAATCCATCCAGTGATTTGGCCCCCACTGCCCTCTGTGGCAGGGAATTCCACAAATTCACAACTCTCTGGGTAAAAAAGTTTTTCCTCACCTCAGTCTTAAATGGCCTCCCCTTTATTCTAAGACAGTGGCCCCTGGTTCTGTACTCACCCAATATTGGGAACATTTTTTCTGCATCTAGCCTGTCCAGTCCTTTTATAATTTTATATGCTTCTATAAGATCCCCCCCCTCATCAGTGGGATGGTTCCAGGCATTCTGTACACCACTTGTACTTGAGTTTTGAGTTTGAATTTGAGTTCAGTTTATTGTGGCCTTTAATGTACTTATTTACGCGAGCTACTAATTTACTGAGCTGAAAGCAAAAGAATAAAGGATGTCACGGTACATCGGTCCAGGTGACAATACAGAACTGTTGACCCATCCACTGTCCTCATCGCCACAGTTTAAAAACCAGTGACCCCATCAGTGCACCGGTAAGCAGGAAGTGACAAACCCCGCTCTTATCACACCCTGTTCTTGTGTAAAATTAGCCACTCGCTCGATTATCAGAGCAAGGCTCCTTATCACTCAGTAAATCGCAAGTCAAATAGTCGTTACTTGTTTTCACCCCTGTCTGAACACAGATTGAACCCTGGGCTTCTGCTAATCCCCTTCCATTCCATTCAGGGCCGAGAAGAAATCAATGGGTTGCAGCCCCTCCAGCCAGCCCCGATCAACGCAAATAGTTGCTAAAGGGCTTTTAACTGGCGCTGCTTAACCGCTCATTGAAAACCAAAATGCGGACAACAGTCTGAAGGAGGGTCTCGACCCGAAACGTCACCTATTCCTTCTCTCCAGAGATGCTGCCTGAGCCGCTGAGCTACTCCAGCATTTGTTTGTGCCTGTCTTCGGTTTAAACCAGCACCTGTGTCCAGAGAAGGGTCTCGACCCGAAACGTCACCCATTCCGTCTCTCCAGAGATGCTGCCTGTCCCGCTGAGTTACTCCAGCTTTTTGTGACCAACTTTGGTTCCTTCCTCCAACATGTGGGCACCAATGTAGAGACAAAGAACCGCGGACGCTGGTTAATACAAAAGGAGAGCAGGGTGGCGTGCAGTAGCGTCGTTGTCTTACAGCGCCAGAGTCCTGGGTTCGATCCTGACCTCGGGTGCTGACTGCACGGAGTTTGCATGTTCTCTCAGAGCCGTGTATGTGGCGACTCTTTGCAAATTATGCAAAATAAAGAATCTCACTGTGACAATAGACAATAGACAATAGGTGCAGGAGTAGGCCATTCGGCCCTTCGACCCAGCACCGCCATTCAATGTGATCATGGCTGATCATCCACAATCAGTACCCCGTTCCTACCTTCTCCCCATATCCCCTGACTCCGCTATCTTCAAGAGCCCTAGCTCTCTCTTGAAAGCATCCAGAGAACCGGCCTCCACCGGCCTCTGAGGCAGAGAATTCCACAGACTCATAACTCTCTGTGAGAAAAATTCTTTCAGAATATGACAGTCCCGTCAATTAATCTTGTAAACCTACGCTGCACTCCCTCAATAGCAAGAATGTCCTTCCTCAAATTAGGGGACCAAAACTGCACACAATACTCCAGGTGTGGTCTCACTAGGGGCTCTGTACAACTGCAGAATGACATCTTTGCTCCTGTACTATTTTCCTCTTGTTATGAAGGCCAACATGCCATTCGCTTTCTTCACTGCCTGCTGATCTCCCACATCGACTGTTTTGGACCTTCCCTGCTACCGTATCTGCTGCATCTGCCGCAACTTAACAAACCTCCAAAGGCATCTTATTTCCAGTCCCATTCGCGGCACACACTGCCCTATTAATGGCGTGTGAACGGCGGGGGCCAGGCACGAAGGGCCTGTTTCCGCGCAGCATCTCCGCAGTCGAAGGTCTAAAGAGGGTAACATGTTGTGCGCTGCCTGCATAATCCGATAAGTAATTTATCAGGAACAAGATATATAAACTGCAGCAAGGCAAATAAGCAATAGATACCTTCTACTGAAAGAAGGTAAACATGGAAATAATGGCGACCTTCAGAAAGATTGGATATTCCAGACCACATTAAACCAACAAGCTGCTACTCTGAATGCCGCCATTATCTTTGCCATTGCCCTGTTGTTGCCAACTGCTTTTTGTATTTTCCATACATCGAAATTATTTTTTTAATCCCCTCACATGCACTAATAATGGCCGATCTTAAAGGGGAAGGCAGATCCTCCGGCAGTTTAGTTTGGTTTGGAGAGACACAGCGCGGAAACAGGCCCTTCAGCCCACCGAGTGCCCGCACCGACCAGCGATCCCCGCACAGTAACACTTAAGGGCTGTTCCATTTTCCCGACCTAATTCACGACCTCTGCCGAGTTTGCCCTTGACTCATACTCACAGCATGGTCATCACAAGCTCCTAGGAGGTCGTGGGCAGGTCGTGATGCTAGTCGTAGGTAGGCCTGGCATCGAGTAGGCCGGGCCGTTTTTCTAGCCTGATGAAAAATGTCCACGAGTAAAAAAGGTGGTGAATTCGGTCGTGAAAGTGGGACAGGCCCTTAACACTTTTCCCCAGCTGTTATCAGGCAACAGAACCATCCTACCGCCAACTAGTGAGAGGTATTGACCAACCATCTACCTCGTTGGAGACCTTCAGGCTATTTTTAATTAGACTTTACTGGTCTTAGAAACATAGAAATTAGGTGCAGGAGTAGGCCATTCGGCCCTTCGAGCCTGCACCGCCATTCAATATGATCATGGCTGATCATCCAACTCAGTATCCTGTACCTGCCTTCTCTCCATACCCTCTGATCCCCTTAGCCACAAGGGCCACATCTAACTCCCTCTTAAATATAGCCAACGAACTGGCCTCAACTACCCTCTGTGGCAGAGAGTTCCAGAGACTCACCACTCTCTGTGTGAAAAAAGTCTTTCTCATCTCGGTCTTAAATGATTTCCCCCTTATCCTTAAGCTGTGACCCCTTGTCCTGGACTTCCCCAACATCGGGAACAATCTTCCTGCATCTAGCCTGTCCAACCGCTTAAGAATTTTGTAAGTTTCTATAAGATCCCCTCTCAATCTCCTAAATTCCAGAGAGTATAAACCGAGTCTATCCAGTCTTTCTTCATAAGACAGTCCTGACATCCCAGGAATCAGTCTGGTGAACCTTCTCTGCACTCCCTCTATGGCAGTAATGTCCTTCCTCAGATTTGGAGACCGGAACTTCATCTTGCACTATACGGGGCGGCCCGGAGGCGCAGCGGGTAGAGTTGCCGCCTCACAGCGCCGGAGACCCGTGCCCGACCCCGACCACGGGCGCTGTCTGTACGCAGTTTGCACGTTCTCCCCGTGACCTGCGTGGGTTTTCTCCGGGCGCTCCGGTTTCCTCCCACACTCCAAAGACGTGCAGGTTTGTAGGTTAATTGGCTTGGCGTAAGTGTAAAGTGTCCCTAGTGTGTGTGGGATAGTGCTAGTGTACGGGGTGATCGCTGGTCAGCGTGGGCTGAAGGGGCCTGTTTCCGTGCTGTATCTCTAAAGTAAAGTCTAGAAGTCCAAACATTATACCTTCTACCCCGTATCTGGACATTGCGGATTGTAATCATATATTGCCTTCCCGCAGACTGGATAGAACTACAATAAAACAACTACTGTATGTATGCCCATCAATAAACTAAACTAAACGACGTTCTTTGTCTTCAGAAGTAGGCCAACACGTAAATCTTGGCATAAATCTGAAGGGTCTCGATCTGAAACGTCGCCCATTCCTTCTCTCCAGAGATGCTGCCTCACCCGCTGAGTTACTCCAGCGTTTTGATACTGGCTATGGAGTGGGCATTATTTAGTTTAGAGATACAGGTGTGAGGGTTACCATTTACAGAAGCCAATTGATAGACGCCGAACATAGAAAAAAACAAAAATAGGTGGTCAGGAGGAGGCCGCCTGCCCATTCAGCCCTAACGCCCTCGAGCCATGGCAGGACCTCACACTGTTATCCCACTTTCTCACCCACACCCTACACGTTAAGAGCAATTTAACAAAGGCTAATGATCCTACAAACCTGCACGTCTTTGGAGTGTCGGAGGAAACTCACGCGGTGACTGGGAGGACGTGCAAACTCCGTACAGACAGCAGCCGTGGTCAGGATCAAACCCGGGTCACTGGCGCTGTGAGGCAGCAACTCTACCAGCTACGCCTCATACATAATCCATATATTCTTTGGAGTTTGGAAGAATGGGGGGGGAAGGGGGGGGGATCTTATTGAAACATATCAGTGTAGTTTAGTTTGGAGATGCAGCAGCCCACAGTGTACAGATACAGGATAACTGGAATAACATTCAGTGCAAGATAAAGTCCAGTAAAGTCCGATTAAAGATAGTCCGAGGGTCTCCAATGAGGTAGATGGGAGCTGAGGACCACTCTCTAGTTGGTGAGGGGACGGTTCAGTTGACTGATAACAGCCGTGAAGAAACTGTCTGTGAATCTGGAGGTGTGTGTTTGTTTTCACACTTCTGTACCTCTTGCCCGATGTGAGAGGGGAGAAGAGGGAGTGGCCGGGGATGAGACCGGCCCTTGATGATGCTGCTGGCCTTGCCGAGGCAGCGTGAGGTGTAGATGGAGTCGGTGGGAGGGAGGTTGGTTTGTGCGTGTGACGGTCTGGGCTGCGTCCACATCTCTCCGTGACTCCGTGCCGTCTTGGATGGAGTTGTCCGCCATGCATGCTGGGATGCCTCCAGATAAAAATGCTGTCTCCGGCGCATCTGTAGGAATATCGATCGGGGGGCAGATATTGACCAGGTAGCCAAACGCTCCTTGTCTTTGAAGAGTTGTCCTAGGTTTGCTGATTGAGTCATAGAGTGATACAGTGTGGAGCCAGGCCCTTTGGCCCAACTTGGCCACACCGGCCAACAGACACCTACGGTGACAAAGTACGCCTGTTCCCACTTTGTCCTCCCCGCCCCTCTCCACCCACCCCCCCCACAGCGGTTACCCCAAGCCGAGTCCTCCATTGTTCTTCCCCTCTTCCCCTCACGGCAGTTCCGCCGTACCCTTGTCGACCGGGTCGACCCTCGAGGCTCACCACCGCCGAGGCTCCACCGCTGCTGCCGAGGCTCCACCGCTGCTGCCGAGGCTCCACCGCAACTGCCGAGGCTCCACTGCTGCTGCCGAGGCTCCACCGCAACTGCCGAGGCTCCACTGCTGCTGCCGAGGCTCCACCGCAACTGCCGAGGCTCCACCGCAACTGCCGAGGCTCCACTGCTGAGGCTCCACTGCTGCCACCGAGGCTCCACCACAACTGCCGAGGCTCCACTGCTGCTGCCGAGGCTCCACCGCTGCTGCCGAGGCTCCACTGCCGCTTTTCCTAGCCTCTCTCCCTGGCTGTCAGACACGACAGGTCCACCCTCACCCAGGCTTGTCATAAAGTGATACAGTATGGAAACAGGCCCCTCGGCCCAACTTGGCCACACCGACCAACACGTCCCAGCTACACTAGTTTTGTGCCGTAAACCATTTACCATTTCTGTGGTGTCTCCCTTCCCTTGATGCCCTAAGCACGTGCTTATTTTGCTTAATGGTTGATCCAGCCCTGCCCGTTGGGTTGCTCCAGCACCTTGTGTTGCGCCTGTCCACGTTGCCCAGAGATGCCACCTGACACTCTGAGTCACTCCAGCACTTTGTGTCAGTTCCCGTCAACCAGCACCTGCGGTTCCTTGACTTCCAGAGAGTCGGGAGGTTGCCGTGTGCCCGTCGGGGGCAGATCAGCGGGGGAAGGGACCGGGCGATAAATCCGTGGTCAGGATCGAACCCGGGTCACTGGCGCTGTGAGGTAGCAACTCTACCAGCTACGCCTCATATATATTCCATATATTCTTTGGAGGCTCCACCGCAACTGCCGAGGCTCCACCGCAACTGCTGAGGCTCCACCGCTGCTGCCGAGGCTCCTCCACTGCCGTGTTTCCTAGCCTCTCTCCCTGCCTGTCACACATCACAGGTCCACCCTCACCCAGGGTTGTCATAGAGTGATACAGTATGGAAACAGGCCCTTCAGCCCAACTTGCCCATACCGGCCAACATGTCCCAGTTACATTAGTCCCACCTGCCCGCGTTTGGTCCACATCCCTCCAAACCTGTCCGACCCATGGTATCTACCCATGGAAGAAGACAGGACCTTGGATCGATGCCTCATCTGAAAGATGTGTTGAATGAGAACGTGGCTCTCTGGGTCTGAAGAATGCCCGTTTTTATAAACTACATTCCATTGGTTATTTTTCCTGCCTTCGGAACAAGGTCTTATTCAATGGATATAATGTACCGTGGGTTCCTCGCTCTGGTTTTTACGCTGAGGAACTATTTCCTTGGTAAATCTGTGAATTGTTTTTGTTGGCCGTCTCAGGGGTTCAATGGGCCAGCACTGGTTCAGGTTCTGCAGAGTTCAGAAGGTCGGGACCCCAGGAGTTTGGTTCGGTTTAGAGATGCAGCGCGCAAACAGGCCCTTCGGCCCACCGAGTCCGCGCCGACCAGTAATCACTTGTTCACATTAGTCCCATGTTATCCCACTTTCTCATCCACACTAGGGGGGCAATTTCACAGTTTGTGGGACGATTAACTTACAAACCAAGACAAAAATGCCTGAGAAACTCAGCGGGTGAGGCAGCATCTATGGAGCGAAGGAATAGGTGACGTTTCGGGTCAAGACCGTTCTTCAGACTGATGTGGGGTGGGGGGGGGGGGGGGCAGGAAGAAGAAATCTAACTCATTCTTGAAAACAGGTGTCAGGAGTTGTGGGGAGAAGACAGGAGAATGGAGGTGAGAGCGAGATATAGAACAGCCATGATTGAATGGCAGAGTGGATTCGATGGGCCAAATGGCCTAATTCTACTCCTATAACTCGTGAACTTATGACCCGTTGCACATGAACTCCAGCACCTTGTGTCGCGCTTGTCCACGTTGCCCAGAGATGCCACCTGACACGCTGAGTCACTCCAGCACTTTGTGTCTTTTCCCGTCAACCAGCACCTGCGGTTCCTTGAGTTCCAGAGAGTCGGGATGTTGCCGTGTGCCCGTCGGGGGCAGATCGCCGTGGGGAAGGGACGGGCCGATAAATCCGTCAGCCCTTCCAGCTGTTGGGGTGCCCAGACGGGGCCAGGCCAGACGGCTGGGAAGGCAGACGTCTGCTTCCATGTGGTGAACGCCTAACCTGGCCGTCTGCGATGCCAGTGTCAGGATGTCTAACGCCGGGCCAGTTCTGTTACACTGGATTACAGCTGCTCTGGAAGAACCTGATACTGGATGGAGTCAGGTTACCTGTGGGGGTGGGATAGAACATAGAAACATTGAAAATAGGTGCAGGAGGAGGCCATTCGGCCCTTCGAGCCTGCACCGCCATTCAATATGATCATGGCTGATCATCCAACTCAGTATCCTGTACCTGCCTTCTCTCCATACCCCCTGATCCCTTTAGCCACAAGGGCCACATCTAACTCCCTCTTAAATATAGCCAATGAACTGGCCTCAACTACCTTCTGTGGCAGAGAATTTCACAGACTCACCACTCTCTGTGTGATTTTTTTTTTTCCCATCTCGGTCCTAAAAGACTTCCCCCTTATCCTTAAACTGTGACCCCTTGTTCTGGAGTTCCCCAAAATCAGGAACAATAGTCCTGCATCCAGCCTGTCCAACCCATTAAGAATTTTGTAAGTTTCTATAAGGTTCCCTCTCAATCTCCTAAATTCCAGCGAGTACAAGCCGAGTCTACCCAGTCTTTCTTCATATTCACCACTCATTTTTCACACAGAGAGTGGTGAATCTGTGGAACTCTCTGCCACAGAAGGTAGTTGAGGCCAGTTCATTGGCTATATTTAAGAGGGAGTTAGATGTGGCCCTTGTGGCTAAAGGGATCAGGGGGTATGGAGAGAAGGCAGGTACTGAGTTGGATGATCAGCCATGATCATATTAAATGGCGGTGCAGGCTCGAAGGGCCGAATGGCCTACTCCTGCACCTATTTTCTATGTTTCTATGTTTCTATGTTTCTATATGGAAGTCCTGCCAGTCTGGTGATCGGGGGGGGGGGGGGGGGGGGGGGGGGCGGGCGGTCGACTCTGTTTGGGTCGGGATGGCGCTGAGTGTCTCCTGGGCACGGGCGCGACGGCACGTCAGATATGACCAGACACGTCTGGTACCTGAGACGTCCCACCAGACGGGGGGGGGGGGGGGGGTTGGGATAATCAGAAACCCCCTTGTCTACCTCGACACGCGGCCCAGGTGTCCCTTACCTGCCCCAGGGCGACCGGTCACGTCCCTGTATACTCCGGCCCAGTCCCATCGCACACATACCATTTGTCACAAGTTGCCAATGTCTGCTGGCAAGATTCGGAGCATAAAGCACTTGTCAACATGACGGATGGAGTTAAAATAATTCCACAACAAAGGAGGAGTTGAAAGACTTGACTTGTAAGTGTCTTTCTCGCTCGCATGCAGGCGGGGTTTAAAAAGCGATCTCTCACTGAGGCGCTCACTCCACACACCTCCCACACACTTCCGCTTTTCCGTTCGGTTCAGTTTTGTTCATTGCCACGGTGAGAGGCACGTATTTATTGTCACGTGCACCGAGGTACGGTGAACAAGCATTTTAAGAAGGAACTGCAGATGCTGGAAAATCAAAGTGCTGGAGAAACCCAGCACTTTTGTCCACAGAGAATTCCACAGACTCGCCACTCTCTGTGTGAAAAATGTTTTTCTCATCTTGGTCCATTCGGCCCTTCGAGCCTGCACCGCCATTCAATACGATCATGGCTGATCATCCAACTCAGTATCCCGTACCTGCCTTCTCTCCATACCCCCTGATCCCTTTAGCCACAAGGGCCACATCTAACTCCCTCTTAAATATAGCCAATGAACTGGCCTCAACTACTTTCTGTGGCAGAGAATTTCACAGACTCACCACTCTCTGTGTGAATTTTCTTTTTCTCATCTCGGTCCTAAAAGACTTCCCCCTTATCCTTAAACTGTGACCCCTTGTTCTGGGCCTCCCTAACATCGGGAACAATCTTCCTGCATCTAGCCTGTCCAACCCCTTAAGAATTTTGTATGTTTTTCAGATCGTTCAGGAACGCACCCTAGTTGGTGATAGGATGGTTCAGTTGCCTGATAACAGCTGGGAAGAAACTGTACTTCCAGTGCCCAGGATTCAGTTCAGTGACACTTTTTTGTCTAAACTATATTCTGTTCGACTCAGCGGGTCAGGCAGCATCTCTGGAGAGAGGGAATGGGTGACATGTCCGGTTGAGACTCTTCTGAAGAAGGATCTTGAGTCGAAACGTCACCTATTTCTTTTCTCCAGATATATAGTATGCTGTCTGTACCGATGAGCTACTCCAGCTTTTTTTTTGCCTGTCTTAAGAATTTAAGAATAAGGGGTAAGCCATTTAGAACGGAGATGAGGAAACACTTTTTCACACAGAGAGTTGTGAGTCTGTGGAATTCTCTGCCTCAGAGGGCGGTGGTGGAGGCCGGTTCTCTGGATGTTTTCAAGAGAGAGCTAGATAGGGCTCTTAACGATAGCGGAGTCAGGGGATATGGGGAGAAGGCAGGAACGGGGTACTGATTGGGGATGATCAGCCATGATCACATTGAATGGTGGTGCTGGCTCGAAGGGCCGAATGGCCTACTCCTGCACCTATTGTCTATTGTCTATTGTCTATTGTCTAAACAAACTCAATGTACCTAAAATCCACACCTTTCAGAGAAGGATGTAACTGCACTCCGAGACCACTGTGCTCCCCAGGGTCCTGTCTTTCACCGTGTCCTGACTGGCACCTGAAAAAGGGGCCACACCACCCCGATCCTGGCCTCTCTCCCCAGGCTCCCTGCGCGGTTCCGAATTAATTTCAAGATCCTCCTCTTTGTCTACAAAGCCCTTAACGGGTTTGCCCCCACCTACATCACAAGTCTGCTCACCCACCACACCACCTCCAGGTCCCTCAGATCGGCCGGCTTGGGGTTACTGAGCATCCCGCGGTCTGGGCATAAGCTCAGGGGCGACCGACCGCGCCTTTGCGGTTGCAGCCTCTAGACTGTGGAACAGCATCCCTCTTCCCATCAGAACTGCCCCCTCCATCGACTCAAAGGTCGAGACTTAAAACTCACCTTTACTCTCAAGCCTTTCTTGATATCCTCTGAGTGAGGGCTATATGTATGTATTTATGTATGTACTTAATCTATGAACCACTGTTGTATAACGTTAGCACCTCCACCAATGTAAAGCACTTTGGCCAACGAGAGTTGTTTTTTAAATGTGCGATAGAAATAAAAGTGACTTGACTTGTCTCGCTCTCGGAGAGGTAGTGAGCCGTGGCGTGGGAAGGAACTGCAGATGCAAGTTTACACCGAAGATAGACACAAAAATGCTGGAGTGACTCAGCGGGACAGGCAGCGTCCCTGGGGAGAAGGAATGGGCGACGTTTCTGGTTCGAGACCCTCCTCCGGACGGGCGACTGCTCGTAAAGATGTCTGCGGAGCCCATGTGCGCGATCCCGTCTCTCCGCAAGGAGAGCTCCTGTCGGGCAAGTGTTTATCCCGGGGGCGTGCCGGGCAGGAATTCCACATTGCTGCACGCCGCCGGGATTTCAGCGCCGGCGGCCAGATGGCATCGTAAAGCACGGCTCAGTCCACGGGATAGTGTTACCGTCCCCTCTCAGGGCAGCCACTCACACTGCTCACAACGCCTGCCCCCTCTCGCCGAGTTATCAACGTGAAATATCCTTTCAGTCACGGTGCCCGACCCAGCCGACTCCCTGCCTGCTAATAGTTTAGACATACTGCGCGGAAACCGGCCCTTCGGCCCTACGGGTCCGCGCCGGCCAGCGACCCCCGCACAACCGACGCCCACTCGGGACAATTTTTACATCTTACACCAATCCAATTAACCTACAAACCCTTGCGTCTTTGGAGTGTGGGAGGAAACCGGAGATCCCGGAGAAAACCCACGCAGGTCACGGGTTGAAATGGCTTACCCAGTAAGAATAAGGAGTAAGCCATTTAGAACGGATGAGGAAACACTTTTTCTCACACAGAGTTGTGAGTCTGTGGAATTCTCTGCCTCAGAGGGCGGTGGAGGCCGGTTCTCTGGATGCTTTCAAGAGAGAGCTAGATAGGGCTCTTAAAGATAGCGGAGTCAGGGGATATGGGGAGAAGGCAGGAACGGGGTACTGATTGGGGATGATCAGCCATGATCACATTGAATGGCGGTGCTGGCTCGAAGGGCCGAATGGCCTACTCCTGCATCTATTGTCAAACTCCACACAGACAGCACCCGTAGTCAGGATCGAACCGGGGTCTCTTGCGCCGTGAGGCGGCAACTCCACTGCTGCGCCATCGTGCCTTGCCGGCATGGGATCGGTGGGCCGAATGGCCTGTTTCCGTGCTGTATCTCTAAACTAGACGAGATGCTGCGGACCCATCGGGTTCCTCCAGCAGTTTGTGTTTTGCTCAGGATTCCAGCATCTGCAGTTTTCTCGTTCCTCCCTTAATCAGGTATCTTTTAACAAAGCTCTGTGAGAACCCGTTATTAAAAACTCACTCAAATATTAATTTCGAAGCAATCTTAACTTTGGAGTTAAAACAGATTCTGACAGCATCTCCTTTCCAACGCTGTACAAATGTTAACAGGCACGCAGGTTATTTTTTAACTTACAAGAGTCAGTGATGGTCGGTCGATAAATCCCTCTTATTCCCGCCTTGTGTTTCTTCCCTTCGGCAGTTCGACCACGAGATTCCCGAAAGGATTTTCAACAGATTCCCCGTCGGGGGCTTTATTTCCAGAAGAAAATTCATCGCGCCCTCGGGGAAAAATAACTAATTGCAAAAACTTTGATAAGCATCTTCCGTACGACTCTCTCGAGGGTCAAAGAGTTATGTTTTAGTGCGCGGTGGGGCTCAATATTGTGATTATATTCTGGGTGGTCCACCAAGCTACGAGAGTAATGATACAATAAATCTCTCCGATTTACACACTCTTATCCCGTTCGTAGGGCTACATGAAACACTGCTCGTTAATACCTTGCCTGGCAATTAAAACATAACTGCTTCTTAAATGGGTTTCTCAGCAAGGCGCAGCGGGTAAACATTGAAACACAGACATTAGGTGCAGGAGGAGGCCATTCGGTCCTTCGAGCCAGCACCGCCATTCAATGTGATCATGGCTGATCGTCCACAATCAGTACCCCGTTCCTGCCTTCTCCCCGTATCCCCTGACTCTGCTGGCCCCTAGAGCTCGATCTAACGGCCCTGTCCCACTTTCCCGAGTTACTCACGAACTCTCCTGAGTTTCCCCTTTGTTCGAACTCGGAGAATTACGGTAATAGCCGCTCGTAGGTACTCGGGGCTATTTATTTTTTTACTCGTAGACATTTTTCAACGTTGAAAAAACGTCCTGACTTACCTGATGCCCCGGGTTCCTACGGCTGGCATTACGAGCCGCTACGAAACATCTACGGACTCCTACGGGCTCGCTACCGACAATCCCCCGACGTTCCCCGACATTCCCCGAGTTGGAATCAAGGGGAAAACCCGGGAGAGTTCGTGAGTAACCTGGGAAAGTGGGACAGGGGCTTTACTCTATTTTAAATCCATCCAGTGACTTGGCCTCCACTGCCCTCTGTGGCAGATAATTCCACAGATTCACAACTCTCTGGGTGAAAAAGTTTTTCTTCATCTCAGTTTTAAATGGCCTCCCCTTTATCCTTAGACTGTGGCCCCTGGTTCTGGACTTCCCCCAACATTGGGAACCTTTTTCCTGCAAGTTTGTCCAGTCGTTGTACGTTTCAATAAGATTCCCTCTCATCCTTCTAAATTCCAGTGAATACAAGCCCAGTCTTTCCAATCTTTCCTCATATGACAGTCCCGCCATCCCGGGGATTAGCCTACACTGCACTGCCTCAATAGCAAGGATGCCCTTCCTCAAATTAGGAGACCAGAACTGCACACAATACTCCAGATGTGGTCTCACCAGAGCCCTATACAACTGCAGAATGACCTCTTTACTCCTATACTCAAATCCCCTTGTTATGTAGGCTAACATGCCATTAGCTTTCTTCACTGCCTGCTGTACCTGCATGTTTACTTTCAGTGACTGGTGTACAAGGACCCCCAGGTCTCGTTGCACTTCCCTTTTTCCTAATCTGATACCATTGAGGTAATTATCTGCCCCCTTGTTTTTGCGACCAATGTGGATAACTCGCATTTACCTACATAATACTGCATCTGCCATGCATCAGCCCACTCACTCAACCTGTCCAAGCCACCCTGCATCCTCGTAGCATCCTCTTTGCAGTTCACACTGCCACCCAGCTTTGTGTCATCTGCAAATCTGCTAGTGTTACTTTGAATTCCATCATCTAAATCATTAATATATATTGTAAATCGTTGCGGCCCCAGGCACCGAGCCTTGCGGCACTCCGCTCGCCACTCTGCCATTCTAACAGGGACCCGTTTATTCCTACTCTCTGTTTCCTGTCTGCCAACCAATTCTCTATCCATGTCAACACCCTACCCCCAATACCATGTGCTCTAATTATGCCCACTAATCTCCTGTGCGGGACCTTATCAAAGGCTTTCTGAAAGTCCAGATACACTACATCCACTGGCTCTCCTTCATCCATTTTACTTGTCACATCCTCAAAAAATTAGTCAAGCAGGATTTCCCCTTCATAAATCAATGCTGACTTGGACCAATCCTTTTACTGCTATCCAAATGGCTGTTATTATTTATTTAATAATTGACTCCAGCATCTTCCCCACCACAGAAGTCAGGCTAACGGGTCTGTAATTCCCCGTTTTCTCTCTCGCTCCTTTCTAGAAAAGTGGGATAACATTAGCTACCCTCCAATCCACAGGAACTGATCCAGAATCTATAGAACATTGGAAAATGATCACCAATGCATCCATTATTTCTAGAGCCACCTCCTTGAGCACCCTGGGATGCAGTCCATCAGGCCCTGGGGATTTATCAACCTTCAGTCCCATCAGTCTACCCAATACTATTTCACGACTAATGTAAATTTATTTTGGTTCCTCTGTCTCCCTAGATCCTCTGTCCCCTAGTACATCTGGGAGATTGTTTGTGTCTTCCTTAGTGAAGACAGAACCAAAGTACCTGTTCAACACTTAATAACCATAATAATTTCACCCGTGTCTGCCTTCAAGGGACCCACATTTGTCTTTACTAATCTTTTTCTCTTAACATATCTCAAGAAGCTTTCACTATCCTTCTTTATATTTGTGGCCAGCTTCCCCTCGTACTTCATCTTTTCAGCCCGTTTTGTTTCCTTCTGTTGTCCTTTGAAAGTTTCCCAATCCCCTGGCTTCCCACTACTCTTTGCTTTTAGTCTTATTCCATCCCTAGCTTCCCTTGTCAGCCACAGTTGCCTCTTATTCCTCTTAGAATCCTTCTTCCTCTTTGGAATGAAATGATCCTGCATCTTCTGGATCATGCCCAGAGATCCCTGCCGTTCTAGAGCCGCTGCACCACGCGCCAGAGACCCCGATTCAATCCTGACCTCGGGTGCTGTCTGTGTGGAGCTTGCACGTTCTCCCTGTGACCGCGTGGGTTTCCTCCTGGTGCTCCGGGTTTGTTAATCGTGCGGGTTTGTTAATCGGCCCCCTGTAAATTGCCCCCTATCGTGTGTAGGGAGTGGATGAGGAAGTGGGATAATATAGAACTCTTGTGTGTGAACGGGTGATGGCTGGGCAGCATGGACTCGGTGGGCCGAAGGGCCTGTTTCCACGCAGTGTCTCTCACACAATCGGCGCACCAGCTCCTTGCTTTCTTGGAGCTTTGCCACGAGATTAGTCGAGGGAACTTTGGAAGGTTCGTACGATGCAAACGTAATCTTTAGACTTGTGGGGGTGGCGAGGGGAGAAGGGAGAGAGGAGAGAGGGTGAGAGAGAGAGGGAAGAGTGGGTGAGAGGGGGAGGGAGAGAGGGAGAGGGGGAGATAGGAGGAGAGAGTGGGAAAGAGAGAGGGAGAGAGAGGAGGGAGAGGGGAGAGAGAGAGGAGGAGAGGGGGAGGAGAGAGAGGGGGAAGAGAAAGTGGGAGAGAGAGAGAGAGAGAGAGAGAGGGGAAGAAGAGAGGGGGAGAGGGGGAGAGGGGAAGAGAGTGGAGGAGAGAGGAGTGGAGGGAGAGAGGGAGAGGGGAGAAGAGGGGGAGAGAGGGAGAGGAGAGAGGGGGGAGAGAGAGAGAGAGACAGAGAGAGAGGAAGATAGGGGCGAGGGGGAGAGAGGGGAGATAGGGGAAGAGAGTGGAAAAGAGAGAGGGAGAGAGGGAGAGAGGAGAGAGGGAAAGAGGGGGGAGAGAGGGAGGGAGAGAGGGGGAGAGAGAGGGGGTGGGAGAGAGAGAGGGGGAGAGAGAGGGGAAGATAGAGAGGGGCGAGGGGGAGAGGGGGAGATAGGGGAAGAGAGTGGAAAAGAGAGAGGGAGAGAGGGAGGAGAGAGGGAGAGGGAAAGAGGGGGAGGGAGGGAGGGAGAGAGGGGGAGAGAGAGAGAGAGAGAGAGAGAGAGAGAGGGGAAGATAGAGAGGGGCAAGGGGGAGAGGGGGAGATAGGGGAAGAGAGTGGAAAAGAGAGAGGGAGAGAGGGAGAGGGAGAGAGGGGGAGAGAGGAAGGGAGAGAGGGGGAGAGAGAGAAAGGGGAAAAAAAATCACCCTTATGAAAAACGATAGTCTGCATTTTTCACTTCAGGGCTGTGTGATTAATGATGGGGGGGGTTGTTGGAACATTGGGAAAGAATTGGAATAATGTGCAGTGCAGAATGAGCCATGTGTCGGAATGTAAACAGTGAGCTGTGTGTGACTGTACAACAATGACATGAGACAGATATCCCAACAGCTGTTTGTGCCCAGATTCCACAGCTCCAACCTCTGGGCATTGCAAAGTGCGCACGTCTATTTTAGTTGGCTCTCGCCGGGTATTTATATTTATATTTCTACATATAACAAAGCCAGAAGGAGCCGCTGCCTGCTTTGACTGGGAGCCCACGTACAATTCTCATCCATCAAACAACTCTTGGAAGAATGCATGAGTGATGTGAGGCCGAGGCTAGCACAAGGCGCTGGTCAGGCCGCATTTGGAGTATTGTCAGCAATTGTGAGTCCCATATCTGAGGAGGGATGTGCGGGCTCTGCAGAGGGTCCAGAGGAGGTTTACGAGAATGGTCCCAGGAATGAGTGGGTTAACCTACGATGAGCCTTTGGCGGCGCTGGGCCTGCCTGTGGCCCTTGTGGCTCAAGGGATCAGGGGGTGTGGAGAGAGGGCAGGTACGGGATACTGAGTTGGATGATCAGCCATGATCATATTGAATGGCGGTGCAGGCTCGAAGGGCCGAATGGCCTCCTCCTGCACCTATTGTCTATGTCTATGTTTCTATGTACTCGCTGGAGTTTTGAAGAATGAGGGGGGGGGGGGGGGACCTCATTGAAACGTACCGAAATGTGAAAGGCCTGGATAGAGTGGATGTGGAGAGGATGTTTCCACTGGTGGGAGAGTCCAGGGCCAGAGGTCACAGCCTCAGAATTCAAGGGCGTTCCTTTAGGAAAGAGATGAGGAGGAATTTCTTTAGTTAGAGGGTGGTGAATCTGTGGAATGCTTTGCCACAGATGGCTGTGGGGGCCAAGCCGATGGATATTTTTAAGGTAGATTCTTGATTAGTGCAGGTGTCAGGGGTTATGGGGAGAAGGCAGGAGAATGGGGTTAGGAGGGGGAGGTAGATCAGCCATGATTGAATGGCAGAGTAGACTGGATGGGCCGAATGGCCTAATTCTCCTATCGCTTAGAAACGTATGATTCACTAACATCTCGGTGACTTCTTCACCCAGAGGGTGATAGCGGTAGAGTTGCTGCCTCACAGCGCCAGTCCCGGGTTCAATCCTGACCTGAGGTGCTGTCTGTACGGAGTTTGTCCCCTGTCACCCGCGTGGGTTTTCTCCGGGTGCTCCGGTTTCCTCCCACACTCCAAAGACGAGAAGATCTGTGGGTTAATGGGCATCGATAAAATTGTAAATTGTCCCTAGTGTGTGCAGCACAGTGCTAGTGTGCGGGGGTCGCTGGTCGACACGGCGCAGTGGTCCGAAGGGCCTGTTTCTGCTCTGTAGCTCTAAACTAAACTAAGGATTTAACCGACACTTGGGG
>CM069155.1:39524771-39532271 GCA_035221665.1 Okamejei kenojei
ACGGGCGCTGTCTGTACGGAGTTTGCACGTTCTCCCCGTGACCTGCGTGGGTTTTCTCCGAGATCTCCGGTTTCCTTCCCGCACTCCAAAGACGTGCAGGTTTGTAGGTTAATTGGCTCGGTGTAAATGTAAAAATTGTCCCTAGTGGGTGTAGGATAGTGTTAAGGGCGATTTTTTTGGCGACTGCCGGCATCATTGACTGACGTATCAGGTCACCGAAGAATTTGCGGCGTGACTGCGTATTGACGCGCGGTGGGTTTTTTCAAGTGTCGCAACATTTTTTTTGTCGCCGCTGGATTTTGAAATGTTCAAAATCCTTTGGCGACCCTGACATGACGCCGGCAGTCGCCGAAAAAATCGGCAAGTGGGACAGGCCCTTTAATGTGCGGGGATCGCTGGTCGGCACGGCAACAGTGGGCCGAAAGGGCCTGCTTCTGCGAGGTATCTAAACTAAACTAAAATCTGCACTTCACCTCAACGCTGAATCCCAGGAATAACTAAAATCCTGAAATGTAGAATATTACATTATTGATTCAGTCAATAATATTTCACAGATATCAAAGTCTAATTTAAAATGAATGTCAGACAGAAGCCTTAAGTTATGGACAGACTCTAATTATCTTTTAGAGATAGCAAAACCTCGAGCAGTGACTTTAGACCTCAGGGGATACAGCGCGGTAACAGGCCCTTCAGCCCACCGAGTCTGCGCCGGTCAGCGATCCCCGTACACACGTCCTATCCCACACACACGAGGGACACGTTACAATTTACACCAAGCCAATTAACCTACAGACCTGCGCGTCTTTGGAGTGTGGGGGGAAACCGGAGCGCCCGGAGAAAGCCCACACAGGTCACGGGGAGAACGTGCAAACTCCGTACGGACAGCGCCCGTGGTCAGGATGGAACCCGGGTCTCTGGCGCCGCGAGGCAGCGACTCTGCCGCTGCGCCACCGTGCCGCCCAGTGATCGATGGTCAGTGCGGACTCGGTGGGCCGAAGGGCCTGTGTCCGAGCTGCATCTCCCCATCAGAACATCGGGGAGCGGGTGTGCGGAAGGTGGGCACCAAATGCTGGAGTCACCCGGCGGGACAGGCAGCATCGCTGGAGCGGGGGAACCGGGGACGTTTCGGGGCGAGACCCTTCCTCAGACCGAGAGAGACTTCATTCCTACTCTCCAGAGACGCTGCCTGTCCCGCCAAGTTACTCCAGCATTTTAGACAATAGACAATAGACAATAGGTGCAGGAGTAGGCCATTCGGCCCTTTGAGCCGGCACCGCCATTCAATGTGATCACGGCTGATCATCCCCAATCAGTACCCCGTTCCTGCCTTCTCCCCATATCCCCTGACTCCGCTATCTTTAAGAGCCCTATCTAGCTCTCTCTTGAAAGCATCCAGAGAACCGGCCTCCACCGCCCTCTGAGGCAGAGAATTCCACAGACTCTCCACTCTCTGTGAGAAAAAGTGTTTCCTCGTCTCCGTTCCAAATGGCTTACCCCTTATTCTTAAACTGATGCCCCTGGTGTGGCCCCATTTTGCGCTTACCTCTGATGTAAACCAGCATCTGCAGTTCCTTCCTACACAGTAGGTGTGTGCACGTGGTTTATAGGTAGGTCCCTACAAGAAGAGGATCACAGGCACTTCAATGGGACGCGCAGGCAGGAAAGCTCGGCTAGACCTGTCGTAACCCGATCACTTCTCCTGGGTAGACAATGCGTGTCCTTGAGCAAGTCCTAGTCTTTACCTGGAGACCCAGCTGATGGCGGGCCCACATTAACTAATAGCGATGGAATTATGAGAAACCCGTTGCAGTTCAGGTTGTAAATGAAAAGGATAATATTTCACAGATCTGAGGCAATGAAATCAAGATTAGACAGAAGTGAGACTGAGCAGCCATGCCTGGAGCTGGGGCCGTGATCAAACGCACTCACTTCTCCCTCCTTCCCCGCCGATATATCCCTCAGATCCAGCACCAAATGGACTTGTTTTGTTTTATCTCCAAATGGGACGTGTGCCGTTACGCTCAAAGCATGGATCAATAGACAATAGGTGCAGGAGTAGGCCAGCACCGCCATTCAATGTGATCATGGCTGATCATCCACAATCAGTACCCCGTTCCTGCCTTCTCCCCATATCCCCTGACTCCACTTTTTTTAAGAGCCCTATCTAGCTCTCTCTAGCAGGTATCCAAAGAGCCGGCCTCCACCGCCCTCTGAGGCAGAGAATTCCACAGACTCACCACGCTCTGTGAGAAAAAGTGTTTCCTCGTCTCCGTTCTAAATGGCTTACCCCTTATTCTTAATAGCCCCATTCTCCTGCCTTCTCCCCGTAACCCCTGACACCTGCACCAATCAAGATGCGGCCTGACCCGCTGAGTTACTCCAGCATTTTGTGTCTTTGCTTGTCGACATTGATTTAAAACGACAAAAAAAACTATCATCAAACACGCGAAAGTCACAATTTATGCATTCTTGCAATATTTTATTAAGCGTATTACCCAAATGGCTTGGCATTCTATCAGAGGTTTAAGGTGAGGGGGAGAAAAGCTGGGGAAACTCAGCGGGTGAGGCAGCATCTACTGAGCGAAGGAATAGGCGACTATTCCCGAAGGAATAGGCGACGTTTCGGGTCGAGACCCCGAAGGAATAGGCGACGTTTGGGGTCAAGACCGTTCCGGGTCTCGACCCGAAACATCGCCTATTCCTTCCCTCCATAGATGCTGCCTCACCCGCTGAGTTCCTCCGGCATTTCTGTCTACCTTCGATTTTTTTCCAGCATCTGCAGCTCTTTCTTCAGCATAGGAATCTGAGCAGTAACTTTTCCACACAAAGGGTGGTGGATGAATGGAACGAGCTGCCGGAGGAGGTCGTTGAGGCTGGGACCATGTCTGTGGAATTCTCTGCCTCAGAGGGCGGTGGAGGCAGGTTCTCTGGAAGCTTTCAAGAGAGAGCTAGATAGGGCTCTTAGGGATAGCGGAGTCATGGGGATGTGGGGAGAAGGCAGGAACGGGTACTGATTGCGGATGATCAGCCATGATCACATTGAATGGCGGTGCTGGCTCGAAGGGCCAAATGGCCTACTCCTGCACCTATTGTCTATTGTCTATTGTCTATTGACCATCCCGACGTTTAAGAAACAGATAGGCAGGTACATGGGTAGGACAGGTTTGGAGGGACAGGGGCCAAACGCGGGCAGGTGGGACGAGCGTAGCTGGGACAAGTTGGGCCTGTTTCCACACTGTACGATTCTATAACTCCATGTAAATATTGGCACTGTTGTCAAAGGCCTTTTAATGTACCCAGACCACACAATATGGGATATTAAGTTTATCGACTGCACTAAATCATAGCTTAGTGTCGCTGCTCACAATAGGCACTGACAGTCATGTTACCACAGCCACCTGCTGCCTCTCTCTTGCACCTATCTCCATTTCAGACCCTATATGCCAACTCCGCCTCACTGATAACTGCGGGCTGCTTTAAACACTCGCTCCCTGACCCCTGAATCTTGCACTGTAACAATGATATAACGATATCTTTGTACCCCTCTCCGCTATAAAGATTTACCAAAAACTTGATATCCCGAAAGTTGGCTCCCAGCCCAGTTGCCTAGCAACTGATTATGCTAAATGATTTTTCAAGGTGCTCTTTCTGAATTTTTGACAATCGAAAATGGTTTAAGATTCCCCCCCCTGATAGGTTCCTCCTCGCAGTCAAGGGGAAATAATCTCAGGCACGGATCAGATGAAAGTTTAATACCTCAGCGCTGTACTGAAACTATATCTTAAACTCTAATATAACTTGAGAGGGTGCACTGGAGTTAAAAGTGGATTTAAGTTACATGTCGGTGGCTCGAAGGTAAACTCAAGTTACGTTATGTTCCCGATGTTGGGCGAGTCCAGAACCAGGGGCCACAGTTTAAGAATAAAGGGGAGGCCATTTAAAACTGAGATGAGGAAAAAGATTCACCCAGAGTGTTGTGGTTTTGTGGAATTCTCTGCCACAGAAGGCAGCGGAGGCCAGTTGACTGGATGAATTGAAAAGAAAATGAGTTCGATAGAGCTCTAGGGGCTAGCGGAATCAAGGGTTACGGGGAGAAGGCAGGCACGGCTTACTGATTGTGGATGATTAGCCATGATCACGCTTCGACCCAGCACCGCCATTCAATGTGATCATGGCTGATCATCCCCAATCAGTACCCCGTTCCTGCCTTCTCCCCATATCCCCTGACTCTGCTATCTTTAAGAGCCCTATCTAGCTCTCTCTTGAAAGCATCCAGAGAACCGGCCTCCACCGCCCTCTGAGGCAGAGAATTCCACAGACTCACCACTCTCTGTGAGAAAAAGTGTTTCCTCGTCTCCGTTCTAAATGGCTTACTCCTTATTCTTAAACTGAATTCTTACTCCTATTCTTAAAGAGATGAGGTCTATGTGCATCTACCCGATCTATGCCTCTAAGGGGGGAGGAATGTCGAGGGAGGGTTACTTGAAGTTGGAGCAGCCAAAAGCAATGTTTACCATTGGAGCGTAACTTGGAGAACAAGATGAGCGTAATAGCACGTTAGAGGTTAAGACTTTCTGAAAATTAAATCATGTATTTCCCAATGTTGGTGTATTTGTAATGAATGATGTATTGATGGCTGGTTGGTGGGTTGGTCCAGTGAGGACCTGTGTCTGTGGGGCAGGTGTATTGAAGCAGGCGTAGGTTCCCCATCACACACCTGTCCGCTCAAGAACAGCTCATGTGTTTTGTTCAGTTTATTGCCATTCGTCATTGCTCCATCCTCACCCCCTTCAGGCTGCCTCCTCCCCCTCCCACACATTTCCACACAAAGGGTGGTGGGTGCACGGAACGAGCTGCCGGAGGAGGCCGTTGAGGCTGGGACTGTCCCATCGTTTAAGAAACAGTTAGACGGGGACATGGATAGGACGGGTTTGGAGGGATGTGGACCAAACGCGGGCAGGTGGGGCTAGTGTAGCCGGGGCATGTTGGCGGTACGGGCAAGTTGGGCCGAAGGGCCTGTTTCCACACTGTGTCACTCTATCACTCTATGATACGGCCTCACAGCGCCAGAGACCCGGGTTCGATCCTGACTACGGGCGCTGTCAGTACGGAGTTTGTACGTTCTCCCCGTGACCTGCGCGGGCTTTCTCCGAGATCTCCGGTTTCCTCCCCCACTCCAAAGACGTGCAGGGTTGCAGGTTAATTGGCTTGGTGTAAGTGTAAAATCGGGGCGGGAGGTTGCAACCTTCACGTGGTCCGCCCTGTTTCGACTAATGCAATCAACTCGACGTGCACAGACGGACGATCAAACAGAACAAGTTGTCCGACAACTTTAGGCTGTGCACGCCACACGAAAGAAGAAGTGTAAATTTGCCCCTAGTGTGTGCAGGATGGTGTTCCTGTGCGGGGATCGCCGGTCGGCACGGACCCGGTGGGCCGAAGGGCCTGTTTCCGCGCTGTATCTCTAAACTGAACCAAACTAAAAACGAAATGACTCCAATATCAAGAGTGCGGTTTTAAGTTACTGAAATGTCAGACCCATTCTTACTCAGTCCATTAGGGAGATTTATGTTGAAGCAATTAGTACATAGTGAAATATTTTTATGACACATTGGCGGATTCAATTTAATCCCCCTTGCTTTGTGGCCCAGGACGCTGAATGAGAAACAAATTAGAGACATATCTGACTTGTCATTGTAAATACTTTTCAAACCGTGCCCACCTCACCCCGATTAATGCGGAACCTCTGAACGCTCTGGAGATATTTCACAAACGGCAAGGGTAAAATCAGCCAGCTAATCTTTGCTCCGTTGTCCTCTATTGAATTTGGGGAAGGACATCCTTGTGATTGAGGCAGTGCAGCAGCGTAGGTTCACCAGATTGATCCCTGGGATGGCGGGATTGTCATATGAGGAAATTTGAAAAGACTCGGCTTGTATTCACTGGAGTTTAGAAGGATGAGGGGGGATCTTATAGAAACATATAAAATTATAAAACGACTGGACAAGCTAGATGCAGGAAACATGTTCCCAATGTTGGGCGAGTCCAGAACCAGGGGCCACAGTCTTAGAATAAAGGGGAGGCCATTTAAGACTGAGGTGAGAAAATACTTTTTCACCCAGAGAGTTGTGAATTTGTGGAATTCCCTGCCACAGAGGGCAGTGGAGGCCAAATCACTGGATGGATTTAAGAGAGAGTTTGATAGAGCTCTCGGGGCTAGTGGAGTCAAGGGATATGGGGAGAAGGCAGGCACGGGTTATTGATTGGGGACGATCAGCCATGATCACAATGAATGGCGGTGCTGGCTGGAAGGGCCGAATGGCCTCCTCCTGCACCTGTTTCTATGTTTCTATGAATTCCACTGGAGATGGGGTCTCTCTTGCGACAAAGCTCTGGGGTGGCATGGTGGCGCAGCGGGTAGAGCTGCTGCTTCACAGCGCCAGGGAACCAGGTTCGATCCTGACCAGGGGTGCTGTCTGCATGGAGTTTGCGCGTTCTCCCCGTGACCGCGTGGTTGTCCTGCGGGTGCGCCTCTGCTTTCCTCCCACACTCCACAAAGACGTGCATGTTAGACGGCTCAATAAAGAACCGCAGATGCTGGAAAAATCCAAGGTAGGCAAAAATGCTGGAGAAACTCAGCGGGTGAGGCAGCATCTGTGGAGCGAAGGAACAGGCGACGTTTCGGGTCGAGACCCTTCTTCAGACTGATGTGGGGATGAGGGGAGGGGGGGAAGAAGAAAGGAAGAGGCGGAGACAGTGGGCTGTGGGAGCGCTGGGAAGGGGAGGGGAAGGAGGGAGAAAGCAAGGACTACCTGAAATTGGAGAAGTCAATGTTCATACCCCTGGGGTGTAAACTACCCAAGCGAAATATGGGGTGCTGCTCCTCCAATCTGCGGTGGGACTCACTCTGGCCACGGCCTACTGTGTCTGCCTCTTCCTTTCTTCTTCCCGCCCCACCCCCAGACCAGTCTGAAGAAAGGTCTCGAACCGAAACGTCGCCTATTCCTTCTCTCCAGAGATGCTGCCTGAGCTCCCGCTGAGTTACTCCAGCTATTTGTAACTATCCTCGGTGCTATAAAAAATTGCAAATTGTCCCTAGTGTGTGTGTGTAGTGTGCGGGCATCGCTGGTCAGCACGGACTCGACGGGCCGAAGGGCATGTTTCCGCGCTGTATCTCTAAACTGGAATTAAAACCTTAGCTGTCTCTAAATGGAATTGGTTAAATCGCTCCAGGGTCAGGGGTCGGCGATGGAATGTTCCGGCCTGATTGTGGAATTGGTCAATTCTTTTATCTTCCACATCACTGGCACAAACCCTGCCGGTTGTTTTTTTCTGATCTGTCAAAATGAAAAATCGCTCAGTCTTCTCTCAACGAAGTGTCGCGAACGAGGACTCAGGCACTGAAGGGTGGTCTGAAAATGGCCGGAGAAAAGAATGTAACCAGCAGAAGAAATGAAGCCAGGCAGCACAGAGACAGGCCGGGGAGACCTTCAACCAATG
>CM069155.1:39544771-39547271 GCA_035221665.1 Okamejei kenojei
CTGGAATTTAGGAGATTGAGAGGGGGATCTTATAGAAACGTACAAAATTCTTAAGGGGTTGGACAGGCTAGATGCAGGAAGATTGTTCCCGATGTTGGGGAAGTCCAGGACAAGGGGTCACTGCTTAAGGATAAGGGGGAAATCCTTTAAGACCGAGATGAGAAAGACTTTTTTCACACAGAGAGTGGTGAGTCTCTGGAACTCTCTGCCACAGAGGGTAGTTGAGGCCAGTTCATTGGCTATATTTAAGAGTGAGTTGGATGTGGCCCTTGTGGCTAAGGGGATCAGAGGGTATGGAGAGAAGGCAGGTACGGGATACTGAGTTGGATGATCAGCCATGATCATATTGAATGGCGGTGCAGGCTCGAAGGGCTGAATGGCCTACTCCTGCACCTAATTTCTATGTTTCTATGTTTCTCCGTGGGATTTCCCCGAGACCTTCTGTGTCCTCCCACAGACGGACAGGTTTGTCGGCAAGTGACCAGTGCGGGGTCACCTTCTCCCGAGCCAGCAGGCCGACCAGCGGACACCTTCTCCTCTCCTCTCCTCGCTCGTCCACCTTTGACTGACCCGAGACCTGGGAAACTGTGGTGCGTTGGCCAAAATACCTCAGCAATAATACCAGTTCATCACCGGCTTTGACCTCCCAACCGTCGAAGGGAGCCGCCTCAAGAAAAGCAGCCAAAATTATCAAAGACCCACACCATCCTGGCCACACACCACTGCCATCAGGAAGAAGGTACAGGAGCCTGAAAAATGTAACGTCCAGGTTCAGGAATAGCACCTTCCCCACAGCCATTAGGCTGTGAAACATGACAACTAATAAGCTCTGAGCTCTGAACTGCAAAAGACTAACCATATAACAATTACAGCACGGAAACAGGCCCTCTCGGCCCTTCCAGTCCAGTTATTATTTGTTACTTGCACTATATTTGTTATTTATTGATTTTTTTTTTCTCTTCCCCCCTCTATGTACTATGTTTACATGTTCACATATTCTGTCGTGCTGCAGCAGGTAAGAATGTCATTGTCCCATCCGGGACATACGACAATAAAGCCGTCGTGACTCTTGACTAATCCACGTGAAACTGGGCGTGACTCTGAGAATGAACGCAGAGTAGCCGTGCTCTGGGGGAATGGACTCTCATCAACAGAAGGTACAGGAAATGGAAACATAGAAACATAGAAATTAGGTGCAGGAGCAGGCCATTCGGCCCTTCGAGCCTGCACCGCCATTCAATATGATCATGGCTGATCATCCAACTCAGTATCCCGTACCTGCCTTCTCTCCATACCCCCTGATCCCTTCAGCCACAAGGGCCACATCTAACTCCCTCTTAAATATGGCCAACGAACTGGCCTCAACTACCTTCTGTGGCAGAGAATTCCACAGACTCACCACTCTCTGTGTGAAAAACGATTTTCTCATCTCGGTCCTAAAAGACCTCCCCCTTATCCTTAAACTGTGTGACCCCTTGTCCTGGACTTCCCCAACATCGGGAACAATCTTCCTGCATCTAGCCTGTCCAACCCCTTAAGAATTTTGTAAGTCTCTATGAGATCACCCCTCAATCTACTAAATTCCAGCGAGTACAAGCCGAGTCTATCCAGTCTGAAATGGCACTCACTTGTACAGAACCCATCGTTTCCCCGATTCGCTGATCAGAAGACTGTTGGAGTAATCTTCTCGCGTTTAATGGATTCTTCATGGTTTAACTTGATACAATATACAATAGACAATAGACAATAGGGGCAGGTGGGACTAGTTTAGATGGGGCATGTTGGTCAGGGTGGACAAGTTGGGCTGAAGGGCCTGTTTGCTCTCTGCATCACTCCATAACTCTATCTCTGTTCTAGATCCATGTCCGCTACAGGGGTAAACTATTAATTTTAAAGACTTTTTCCATCCGCCTGCAGCTTGTTCATGGATGCAGTGAGGAAGAACGAGGTAGTCAAAAGGTCGTCAATGATAGGAGCAGAGTGAGGCCATTCGGCCCATCAAGCCTACTCCACCATTCAATCGTGGCTGGTCTATCTCTCCCTCCAGACTCCATTCTCCTGCCTTCTCCCCATAACCCCTGACACCCGCACTAATCAAGAATCTATCTATCTCTGCCTTAAATGTGTCCATTGACTTGGCCTCCACGGCCTTCTGTGGCAATGAATTCCACAGATTCACCGCCCTCTGGCTAAAGACATTCCTCCTCATCTCCTTCCTACAGGAACCTCCTTTAATTCTAAGTTTGCGGAATTCTCTGCCTCAGAGGGCGGTGGAGGCCGGTTCTCTGGATACTTTCAAGAGAGAGCTAGATAGGGCTCTTAAAGATAGCGGAGTCAGGGGATATGGGGAGAAGGCAGGAACGGGTACTGATTGGGGATGATCAGCCACGATCACATTGAATGGCGGTGCTGGCTCGAAGGGCAGAATGGCCTACCCCTGTACATATTGTCTATTGTCTATAGCCTCTGGTCCTAGACTCTCCCACTAGTGGAAACATCC